>CM077189.1:26586765-27186765 GCA_039654105.1 Coreius guichenoti
ATACGGAATATTTTTTGCAGTGTGTATGTGTGTGTGGTCTGTTTCCAGTAGTGAAGAGAGTGATAATTGATTATTTCACCGTGCCGTTCATTCATCTCCCCTGCTCACATGCAGCTCTGTAAACTGCTGTCTCTCCCCAGACGCACGCGTAACGAGGGCCAGGCCTCCTGCTTTCTGAGCTATCACCTCAAAGAGAGAGAGAGAGAGACTATGATTAATCAGATCTTCTAAATGCTGGCTACCCCCAAGAGAGGCCCCTTCAGAGTGAAGCTCTTAGGTCCCCACCTCCCGTAAACGCAGGGCGTTCAATCTTCACGGAGAGCTTCATTGTCAAAAGCAAAGAGAGAAGGGGGGAAAAAAATCACGCTTTCATTTTAGGTTCAAGCAGAGCGCAGGAAAGCATCTACTGTCTGCTTGCCTACAAATTCACAGATCACTCAGTGTTCAATAACCAGACTCCTGCTCTCACTGTCTGTCAGCGTTAGCAGCTATAGTGCTTGTGTTATGTCTCGTATTTCAATTTAATTGTTTTTATGCTTGCTTGTTTGTTTCATTCTGTCCAGTCTTAAATGAGTGTCTTTTTGAAAATAACCTGAAGATTTGAAGGTGTGTTTTTAGAAGCCAAAAGCATTGTCATTCTTATATGTGGCATGTGAAAGGACAGAATGAAAAAAAAAAACTCATCGCATTTTTTGCGATAATTATGTCTTTTTATACTTACTGTTATTGAAATTGTCGGATGGATGGATGGATGGATGGATGGATGGACGGACGGACAGACAGACATAGGTAAATAAATGGATAGATAGATAAATAGATAGATAGATAGATCAAGAATCAGACTAATTAACTAAAATTGACCCATTTTTAAAAGAGTCATTCGTGAAACTGTCTACCCTGGTTGTGCTGTAGCCTGTACTTGATTCACGGAAAAGAACAGTGTTTTTTTGTTTAATAAATCAGCATGCAAGAACAAAGATGCATTACATTATTTCACAACCATTTCATCTTTTCATATTGAATTCGGAGTGCACACTCTTTACTTTTTCTTTTTCTGTTGAGCTGTAGATTCAGAAAGGCAAAGGCCCCGAATCTTGGGGTTTTAAGATTCGCTATTGAGATTGCAATATGTACTTTAACCACAACAACTATAAATAGTGCATAGTCCTAGATAATTCTTATTCATTCTACATGTTTCTAAATCCTGGATCTGTTTATTTTTTCTTTTGTCCAAGGACAGCAGAACATCACCCTTCAGAATAGAGTTTACAGCTACCTCATGTAACATGATATTTCTTTCATTGATACATATTTAATGCAAACACAATTGCTTTTGAATATCTCTCCACTGTCCCTCTCGCTGCTTCTTGGGTCCTACGACCAAAGCCAATAATGCACACTGGTGTGTCATTCACATGCTAAACAGGGGCATCCAGGCACTTGTCCCCAGACTTACTAATCTATTGAGTCCCAAGACACAGCCTTTCCTCCACGCCGTCTGAATGTGTGAGCAGCACCACCATCTGCAAATACCAATAGGAGAATATCAAGTATTCTTTGAGGCCGTATTAGACCCACTTTGAAGGTGAAAGAGAAAGAAAGGCTGGGTTTTTTCCCCTGGTATTTTCAAGGTCCTGCAATAAGTAACTGACTTTGATATCCGGCTGTCTGTCGGAATGATCTTCACTGGACTCAGAGGTGTTATTCTGAACGTCTGTCCTCCATCTGACCCTGTGAGAGCTCGCTCCGTCTGCACCCGTCCCTTTTATCAGCGCTTTAATCGGTATTCTGTCGCCTTTATGTTACCGCAGTTCTCAAATAATTAAAGAACGTTTGAATAAATAGGAAATAATGAATGGAAGACAGAAAGACATAGATAGATAGATAGATAGATAGATAGATAGATAGATAGATAGATAGATAGATAGATAGATAGATAGATAGATAGATAGATAGATATGGATGGAACCATGGATGGATGGACAAACGGACAGATAGCTAGATGGATGGATGGAAGGATAGATATATGGATGGAACGATAGATAGATAGATAGATAGATAGATAGATAGATAGATAGATAGATAGATAGATAGATAGATAGATAGAATGATGGATGGGTGGATGGATAGATAGCTAGATAGAATGATAGATGGAACAATGGAACAATAGAACGATAGATAGATAGATAGATAGATAGATAGATAGATAGATAGATAGATAGATAGATAGATAGATAGATAGATAGATAGATAGATGGATGGATGGGTGGATGGATAGATAGATAGATAGATAGATAGATAGATAGATAGATAGATAGATAGATAGATAGATAGATAGATAGATAGATAGATAGATAGAACGATAGGTAGAACGATAGATAGATGGATGGGTGGATGGATGGATGGAACGATAGATAGATAGATAGATAGATAGATAGATAGATAGATAGATAGATAGATAGATAGATAGATAGATAGATAGATAGAACGATAGGTAGAACGATAGATGGATGGATGGATGGATGGATGGGTGGTTGGATGGAACGATAGATAGATAGATAGATAGATAGATAGATAGATAGATAGATAGATAGAACGATAGATAGATAGATAGAACGATAGATAGAACGATAGATAGATAGATAGATAGATAGATAGATAGATAGATAGATAGATAGATAGATAGATAGATAGATAGATAGATAGATAGATAGATAGATAGATAGAACGATAGGTAGAACGATAGATAGATGGATGGGTGGATGGATGGATGGAACGATAGATAGATAGATAGATAGATAGATAGATAGATAGATAGATAGATAGATAGATAGATAGATAGATAGATAGATAGAACGATAGGTAGAACGATAGATGGATGGATGGATGGATGGATGGGTGGTTGGATGGAACGATAGATAGATAGATAGATAGATAGATAGATAGATAGATAGAACGATAGATAGATAGATAGAACGATAGATAGAACGATAGATAGAACGATAGATAGATAGATAGATAGATAGATAGATAGATAGATAGATAGATAGATAGATAGATAGATAGATAGATAGATAGATAGATAGATAGATGTGTTTGTTGAGCAGATAGATAGACATATAGACAGATAATTAAATGAGAGAATCACTTAGATGGTCTTGTTTCTCTCTCAGGCTTGAGTATCATTTAGAGATGTACTACACACAGTGAGTGTTTTGTGTGTTTTGTGTGTTCGGGTTCTACTCTACTGAGCAGAGTCTGTCATTGTGACTCTTAACTTGAATGAACTCTAATGGCAGCCCTCTCTCTCACACCGCCTCCACCCGGACCCCTTTCCTCTTTCTTTCTTCCTTTCTCTCTCTTTCTCGAGAGATCGAAATCTTTCTCTATTTCCCTCTGTTGCTCAGCCTAATCTCTGTAAGTCCGTGCATGAGTCATGCAGTCTGCCCACCCCATCCCTGAGCTGGACAGAGACAGTGGGATGCACTTAATGACGGCCTTGTTTAGTAATTCATTATTGATGATGCCTGTTTTCAGATGCATTATGGGGGCTGATTTCCCTCTTCTGAAAGACCACGTGTCCACACGGTTAACCCCACATCTGATTGGCTCAGAATTAAATGATCAGCCCTCATTTATAGTCAACATGAAATTTAAAATGAACCAATTAACTTTAAAAATTATTCTTTTATGCTCCATGATTATGTGTGACTGTGCACAATTCTTTAAAAAAAATATTATTCTAAAGAATCATCTACAATTATTCCGCTTTTTTAAACTGAATAAAAATGGTGCAGACCATCTTTATTTTTTTATCATTCTAAAACAATGTATAATACAATAAAATCCTATACTATTTCCAGCTGAATTTTCACTTTGAATACATTAGTCAAATATAGTATGGAAGCTGTTTCATGGTGTTTTTAAAAAATATAAATTTCTTTCAGAAACATTATGGAAACCAGGGCTAGTTGACACACAGGTAGAATTGCACGAATCCCTTGTAGATGGCACAATCCCAGAATGCATTGCAACAAGCTTGGTGAAAAAAAAATGTATTATGGATCATAGAAATTCTGATTATAGCCTCAATTAATTATATTTTATTCAATATAAAAAGTATTGATACAAACAATTCAGAATAAAGTAAGTGCAACATGCTAGTAAAATTCTATTGTAATCAGTTATGTGTGCCGCATGGAGTTGCTGCCTGTAGTATTTCAAATCAGTCCATTTTTGAGGTTATTAAATTTAGATTTAGATTATAATAGAAGCCGTTATAATCAGTGATGCTGTATGCACTGGATGCGGCGCAACTCTACACAACAAATCCCAGACAGTAAACTGATGCCTTGCTCGATTTATGACGTACTCCAAGTACTCGCGATACTTCTCATAGGAAGGACAAATGGATTTGCAACGGTTGCTTTGTCACGTCCAGTGTAGACAGCTTCTAGCTTCAGCTTCCACACACACACACACACACACACACACACACACGTTAACCTTTTGTGATCTTTTTGACTTATGATTTACCCCAAAATTCATCAAACATATAATGTACTATAGGTTTACTATAACAGAAAATATTTGTTTTGCCAACGTATACACTATATTGCCAAACGTTTTGGGATGCCTGCCTTTACATGCATATGAACTTTAATGACATCCCAATCTTAATCTGTAGGGTTTAATATGGAGTTGGCCCACCCTTTGCAGCTATAACAGCTTCAACTCTTCTGGGAAGGCTTTCCACAAGACTTAGGAGTGTGTTTATGGGAATGTTTGACCATTCTAGAAGTGCGTTTGTGAGGTCAGGCACTGATGTTGCACGAGAAGGCCTGGCTCGCAGTCTCCGCTCTAATTCATCCCAAAGGTGTTCTATCAGGTTGAGGTCAGGACTCTGTGCAGGCCAGTCAAGTTCCTCCACACCAAACTCGCTCATCCATGTCTTTATGGACCTTGCTTTGTGCACTGGTGTGCAGTCATGTTGGAACAGGAAGGGGCCATCCCCAAACTGTTCCCACAAAGTTGGGAGCATGAAATTGTCCAAAATGTCTTGGTATGCTAAAGCATTAAGAGTTCCTTTCACTGGAACTAAGGGGCCAAGCCCAACCCCTGAAAAACAAACCCACACCATAATCCCCCCTCCACCAAACTTTACACTTGGCACAATGCAGTCAGGCAAGTACCGTTCTCCTGGCAACCGTCAAACCCAGACTCGTCCATCAGATTGCCAGACAGAGAAGCGTGATTCATCACTCCAGAGAACACATCTCCACTGCTCTAGAGTCCAGTGGTGGCGTGCTTTACACCACTGCATCCCACGCTTTGCATTGCACTTGGTGATGTAAGGCTTGGATGCAGCTGCTCGGCCGTGGAAACCCATTCCATGAAGCTCTCTACGCACTGTTCTTGAGCTAATCTGAAGGCCACACGAAGTTTGGAGGTCTGTAGCTATTGACTCTGCAGAAAGTTGGCGACTTCTGCGCACTGTGCGCCTCAGCATGCGCTGACCCCGCTCTGTGATTTTACGTGGCTTACCACTTCATGGCTGAGTTGCTGTTGAACCCAATTGCTTCCACTTTGTTATAATACCACTAACAGTTGACCGTGGAATATTTAGTAGTGAGGAAATTTCATGAATGGATTTATTGCACAGGTGGCAACCTATCACGGTAACACGCTTGAATTCACTGAGCTCCTGAGAGTGACCCATTCTTTCACAAATGTTTGTAGAAGCAGTCTGCATGCCTAGGTGCTTGATTTTATACAACTGTGGCCATGGAAGTGATTGGAACACCTGAATTCAATGATTTGGAGGGGTGTCCCAGTACTTTTGGCAATATAGTGTATATGTTCATAAATGGTATGCAATTATAACATATACAACATGAATTTCAATTATCCTCATTTACAATAATTATTTTACTATTTATGAAAGCTTTAAACAAGATGTTTAAAATAAGCATACAAAATACTGCTAGATAAAACACTCATTTGTGTAATTGAACTTAAACCCTTATAGACTGTGTGATGTCCCCTAAATAAGAAAATAATGTAACATACAAACATGTGCATCAGTGTTCCTTGTTCTATTAAAAGTCATAATCGCAGACGAGCACTCTATCATAATAAGAGCATGACAATCCGACATGCCGCTCTCTTCCAGGTTAAACAGCAGCAGATGGAGATTGTCTCTGGCTTCGTTTGTGAGCAGAATTAATTAGCAGTCACAGCAGCTGACACATCAGTTTTACACTGACCTGCAATTAAGAATAACACTTCTTTTTGGAGTGTGTGCATAGAACGTCCGTTTCATTGGCAACAGCCCGTGCTGCTTGATTTGTAATTAAAGTTTCTTTGGTCTCTGAGGCATTATGGGAGTAAAGTGTAAACCTGAGGAACACATGAAGCTTCCAGACAAATTTTCATAACTGATACATTTATTCCACATAATAGCTTCGTTAAGAATCTGAGTGAGCTGTGTTGCTGTCTGCTGTCTACATAGGCAGCTGCCTTCTAAAGGGCTGTTCACACAAAACGTGTTTTCAATTCCACTGCGCTACTTTTCCATTATTTTTTCAATGTAAACGCCCTAGACAGACATTTTTAACCGCTGCACTCCTAAAAACTACCTAAAATGACAGAAAATATTTTAATTAAAAATGTATTTGAAGTGTAATTTGATTGTTTAGTTTGCCTCACGTCCCATTAGACTACATGGAGAGGGCAGGGTTTATGAGCTATACTGGGACCAGCCACCTGGGGGGTGATCGAGACATTTTGGCTTCCCTTTTTAGGACGTGTGCAGCACGCTTGGCTGCAACCATAGACTGTAAAAAAAAAAATGGACGTAGTGTCCCGTAGGTTTCTGAAGAGCATTTTTAAAGCCTAAAGCTGGCCATTCCCATCTTGGCAGCGCGTCACTCCCGGAGAACTGAAAATGGGCAAAGAGGTGGGACATGGGTGGAGCTGAGGTGAAACCACGCCCTCCTAGCTCGACCATAGTGGCAATCCACCTGTCACTCAAGTGACCATGCCCTTAATTATGCAGAACTTTAAGGCTTAATATAATTTAAATGGATGAGTTATAAAAAAAATCACCCCCCTCACAAAATTAGCTGTATAGACCAAAACCACTTTTTTGTATCAGGCTGTAAACATATTTTTTTTCTACTGTAAAGTTGGGCATTTTAAAATGGGGAAGATACAGATTTGACTCCCTTTAGGAGCCTGTCTCTAGCGGCCAGTCGATGAATTGCAGTATAAATCACTTCCGTGTTGGCTTCCAGAGAGACCGCGGGAGGTTGTCGCTTGGCTGCAACGTACACAACAAGCTGCTTCTTCGGCTTTTGCTTTGATACTGTGGATTACACCATCAATATGCACGTGGACACTGCCTACTAGTGGTCTGCATACGTAATTGCATGTCGATATGTATAATGAAAACTGGCGCGTAGCCTACGGCATAGGTCCGACACAGAAGTATAAATCAGCCTTAACACCGTGTCTACACCGGGTGCGACCGGTTACACGTCACATCGTGGCACAGCAGCTAGAAGCTGTCTACACTGGACGTGACAAAGCAACCGTTGCAAATCCATTTGTCCTTCCTATGAGAAGTATCGCAAGTACTTGGAGTACGTCATAAATCGAGCAAGGCATCAGTTTACTGTCTGGGATTTGTTGTGTAGAGTTGCGCCGCATCCAGTGTATACAGCATCACTGATTATAATGGCTTCTATTATAATCTAAATCTAAATTTAATAACCTCAAAAATGGACTGATTTGAAATACTACAGGCAGCAACTCCATGCGGCACACATAACTGATTACAATAGAATTTTACTAGCATGTTGCACTTACTTTATTTTGAATTGTTTGTCTCAATACTTTTTATATTGAATAAAATACAATTATATTTAGGCTATAATCAGAATTTCTATGATCGATAATATTTTTTTTTCACCAAGCTTGTTGCAATGCATTCTGGGATTGTGCCATTTACAAGGGATTCATTCAATTCTACCATTCTATTCTATTCTGTTCAAAAGTTGGAATTTAGTGCAGAAACTAGTGTAGAAAATTAAACATTCAAAGCATCAATAAATCATGATGTTACATGACGATAAAACATGTTTAGTAAATCATACACTTTTAGCTTAGTTTCATAAACTCTTAAACATAAGGGTTCCAAAAGGGAGAACAAATTATGGTTCCCCAAAGAATCTTTCAGTGAACAGTGTGAAGAACATTATTAAGAATCTTTTTCCACAATAAAGAACATTTTGTTCAATAGAAAAGTATGGATGTTAAAGTTTCTTTATGGAACCAAAAATGCCAATAAAGAACTTTTATTTATAAGAGCAAAGCATTGTTTATCCTCATATTTTTTGTTGACAAGCATCTGCAGATTTAACATTAGCATTATGATTTTGTGCCTTTTTACATCGTCTTCCAAGCATCGGTCAATAGAACTTAAAAGCAACTCAAAATGCTGTCTAGGTATGCAGCTCACTAGGTTTTAGAGCACAGGCTAATGTGACAGCTTTATAAAAGGACTAAGTTTGACTGAAATTATTTGTTCCTTTTGTCACCCAAACCCCCAGAATGCATTGGGGAAAGAGAGTGCAGCGATAAGTGCAAGGCAAAGATGCATTTGCTCCGCAGCAGTGGCCACGGTGCAGATGTTGCAGGTTATTTCCGTGAAGTTTCATCATTATGCTGGGACACCGAACTCTCTGGTAATCTGCCGCTCTTCTCCGGAGTGGTGTTTGCTTTGGCAAGGGAACACTTCAGCAAGCGTGCATGTCTCTCTGTGTGTGTGCATGAATTAATATTTGTTTGAGAGTGTTAAAATTGTGTTGTATTGATTTGTAAATGTTAATTGTGTGGTAATGTGATGTTTGTGCTGATAGGTTTTGAAATCAAATATCATTTCCATATGGATCTGCTACATTTTAGACTAAACAGACAAGGTGAATTTCAAACAGGAAATAGTATTTTGTGTTCACTTGTTTGCATACAATGTCTTTGTTTCAGTATGATATGTGAACTACAGAGGGCCATAAAGTTAATGTGTGAAGTATATAAGTGTCAGGAATGTAGAACAGGCCCAAGACAGGTTGTACTCACTAGAATATGTTGATTGTTAATCAGATGTCACACCCTGGAATCCCTGGGGAATTTCCACAATGACACCTGATTCCTAAAATAACATATTTACACCCACAATTACAATCCTGATTGAACTCCATTATAAATATATATTAAAAAATAGTTTCAATGGTTGTTTTTTCATAATCTGCTCACTACCAGAAACATAGACAGGCAAATATCCAATGCAAAAGCGCATGTGAATGCTTGACAAAGCAAGTGCAAGTACAATATTTTACTTCATTACGTACTGAAGTACATTATACTTTACCTAAATACGTTCATAATAACTTAAAACGTTCCTCGTTCAGAGAAGCAATAGCGACGTCCTATTCACTAACGAATCATTCTTAGCCAATTTTTTTTTTTCTTTTGATTAACGTTAACCCATTTAAGAGCAAGCTCACACTACAGGACTGTCAGACTACATGAATCGCCATGGCTTAGCATGGCTTAGCTTACACTACACAACAAGTTTTCTTGTCATCTGTCATCTTCTTTTTCTAGCATCGCCGGGGGTTACTTGTACTATGACCTAAAAGTATGTACTCTTTTTGTGAAGAAAAAGTAGATACTTTTGAGTGTGTAGCAGAAGAGTATGCAAGCTTTGGGACATACTACTTCGTCATCTTTAACGGACAGCTCTGTCGCTTAGTTACGTGCATCCTGTCACCGTTTAAACTGCCGTCAATCATCTTGTCACAGTTAAAATCATCCACATTCAATTTAATTTAATTTCCTACCGTATCGGAGAGAAATGTAGTAGCTGTAGGATCTGCCAGTCGTGGGTCTTTCATGCGGAGACTCTCCTCATGTGTTTGCAATTTAAATATAATAACGCATTTAAAAGTTAATGGTCAAACGTATCATTACAAAAGTTCACAGTTCTGTTGCAGATGAAACAATGTCGATAACATTGAATAAATATATTTTCGTCAAGTTAGATACTGATAATTGTTCACTCAAACCCCTTTATCTAAACCTCTCTACTTAACCGTCGGACTTGCACATCCGTCATGTTTGTAGATTTTTTAACACTTTTTATCCGCGTTTGTAGTTCTAATCGAATCCCCATCCAACTCGCAATGGGTTGTGGGCAATATTAGCCGTTAGAGTGTGCGTCGATCTGCACTTTGAATTCTGACCGGAAATAGTAGACCATCCGGGTAGCTTTGGAATACTCAACATACTACGATTTGGGACGTACTAATTCTATTTTCAAATACTATTTAGGACGGATAATATGCGAATTGGGACGCACCGTACGAAATCTTTGGCCAGGCCGCAACCCTCAGAGTCCCTGACCACCAACGGAAAAACGTTTTCTCACATGAATTCACGCGAGACATTAGAGAGTCGCTCATGCTGAGAAGTATTGCTCATGCTCGCTGTACAAGTCATATGTACTGACCAAAGAAGAAAGAAAATTTGGCAGAAATACATGCGGGCTAGACATCTTGGGCTGTTGCGATCGTGGTTTTTGCAGCCAGCGTCTCGCGCATGAACACCACGTTTTTATAATGAGGTGTCAAGTCAACTTTGAAAAAACTCATCTCGTTTCCCCCCATTCGACTGTCCTGCGTCACGTGTTTTAAAATCCTTGTGAGTGTGCGGAAGACTTAAGATATAAAGTTACTATTAATGCCTAGATTTAGTATTGCATATTGAAAATAAAAAACAGGTTATACATGACACTAATGCCCGGTTTCACAGACAATGTTTAAGCCTATCCCAGACTAAAATGCATGTTTGAACTGTCTTAACTTAAAGCAACTTGCACTGACATATCTTGAAATATATCAGTGCCATATTTTGTCTCTAGATGCACACCAGTAATCTTTTTTTCCACATTTAAAAGCTACTTAAATGCCCTAATTTAACTATGGCCTAATCCAGACTTAATCTAAACCCTGTCTGAAACCAGGGGTAAATTGTTTGTGAATTAAATCTTTTGTCGGCCCACATTTTGGGCCCTATCATACACCCGACGCAAGTGTTTTTTGCTAGTTTCAGCCCGACACAGTTATCATTTTCATGTCCAGCGCCACATTGTTTAAATAGCAAATGCACTCGCGCCCATCTGTTCGCACATGGTCGTGCTGGTCTGAAAACGAGGTGTGTTCAGGTGCATTGTTGGAGCGTTGCTATTTTGAGGCAATTGAAATCGACTGCGCCATTGACCAACAAAAACCTGGTCTAAAGTCAATAGCGCAGTATTTTTTGTGTTATTTAAAGGGCGCATTGGTAATATGTGTTTATAGGCGTGTGCACAACGCACGTACACTCTGCTTATTACACACACAGGGATGCGCAGCAGCACACAAACATTTTTAAATATTAAAAATAAAAGGATTCCTCTCTGGAAAAGTGTTCATTCTTTCTGCTCGCAAATTCCGCCATGTAAATAGCGAATCCGCCATGGTGCAAGCGCAACTGGCTTTTAAAGGGAATGGGAGATGAGACTCTGATTGGTTTATTGAACGTTACGCCTGACCGTTTTTCCGTTGTTAAACTAGCAAAAGTAGATTCGGACACGCCCTAAATTCACCTGCGTTTCAGACCATGCGCTCAGATCGTTAAAATAGGGCCCTTTATGTTTGAATGTGGCCACGTCAAATCTAATACATTCTAACACATTATGACACGTATGAGGTCAGTTTTTAAATTGTATGTTTATGCTCTCACTCACATTTAATCGTTTTTTTACTGTATTGTATCTTTTGTTGTTTTAATTTGTTTGCACAAAATTATTATGAGTAACTTTTGATAATGAAAGTTTATTTTTTTAACATTAGATGGCTAGAAGCGTTTACGTTGGCACACTTGTGTAGAGTATGTCTCATACCCTTGAGCTAACCTTAACTCTGCCTTGTTTTTCAGAATTGTTCATGCCGTTGATTTCAAACCGTTATTTGGCTATCTTCAGATTCTCAAACAGCCCAGCAAGAGCTCATGCCTTCCTCCTAAAGACTTTAAAGCTTCCAGCTGTTATTACTTTCTCTAAAACCAACCAATGGACCGTTGTGAGCCAAGCCAGAACTAACTGGTATTTCTGGACTGGAGAAGCTCAAAGTAGCCGCTGAACACGGGTAAACCTTTCCAAAAGCACAGAAGATGTTCTTATTTTGTATTGAATCCTAAATCTATTGTTTGATCTAATTATTCTGCCTCTGAGGCCCTTTTATCCAGGCACTGCTGATGAAACCGAAGCGAAAGAGGAGGCAGAGTTGTCTTCTGGTTGTTTGAGAGATGCTAGGGCATCCATAGCACAGAGAGAGAGATAAAAAGCAAGAGATAAGAGAGAGAATAAAAGAGTACCGAGTCATTCGGTCACGTACAGCCTGGCATTATCTACCCAACAATAAAAGATTACATCATATCAGCTGGCATAATTTCTTCAAGGTCTTTTATTGATTCTTTGAATGGTGAGTGCAGCTGTTGAAAGTGTACAAAAGAAAGCCATTGAATTTACAGGATCACATCAGGATTTTATAGGCACACAGAAATGATTTGACGATTCAGCTTTCATTCGGAGGATTTTAAACAGGTAGTAACCGGTACACGGCACTCCAATTATGTTGGATTCCTCTTTGCATGCAAGATGAGCCAGCACTCCTCCTAAACTGAGAACAAACATTTGACAAAACACTCAAGTGAGAAAATACATTACAATTTAGTGTATTCTCATTTGTCACTGTTACAAATTCAAAGTAAAACAAGTATTTTCATATACATTTTACAAAACTACCGGTAAAATAAATATAGTAGTCCACTGTGAAATCTGGGGTGAAATCGAGTGCAATGGTACAAAGGGGGCGCTGTTGAGCATCCTTCTTACATATAGTAAAATGACAAAAAGGACTATGGAAGCTTGTTTCCAAAACAATTTAAAAGATATTTGAGACTTTTTATCTCGCAATTTTGACTTTTCAGAACAATTGCGAGATATAAACTTGCAATTGCGAGTTATAAAGTCCAATTCTGAGTGTAACCAGTCCTACTCAACCCGCTCGGAGCGGGATTCGAACCATGGTCTCCGGCGTGGGAGGCGGGCATTCTAACAAGGTGGCTAAAGACTGCAGCCCCTAGTGTCAGTCGCTAGAGCGCCTCTTGAGATCAGGGGAGTGAGGTTTACATACACAACTCTTACTGGCCTACGACAGTTACACTCACCCCCCTAAATTTCACTCCCATCCGGGTCAACAGCACCAAATGTAACCGGTTCTACTCAACCTGATCAAAGCGGGATTCAAACCGTGGTCTCCGGCATGGGAGGCGGGTGCTTTAACAATGAAGCTAAAGACCGCCTCTGTTCGAATCCTGCTAGGAGCGGGCTGAGTAGGACCAGTTGAGGAAGAAAATACTTTTTTTCTCAGAATTGCGAGTTTATATCTGACTTAAAACATGCAATTGTGACTTTATAACTGGCAATTGCGAGTTTATATCATGAAATTCTGAGAAAAAATGTCAGAATTGCGGGATGTAAACTTGCAATTGTGAGAAAAACAGTCAGAATTGTGAGATAAAAAGTCGCAAATAACTTTTTTATTTTTTATTCAGTGGCGGAAACAATCTTCCATAAAGGACACCTTAAGTTGCGGTCACATTCTGAGAAATTTCTCAGGCGAAAAGGTCTATTGTCCGTTGTCAATAGTGTAACGATGCATGAAGCACCTCTCACATATTCACTTTCAAACCAAGCAGCCAAGCAAGCAACACTGCAAATTCATGTGACCAATTTGAACACAAGCAAAATCTGCACAAGAACATTTTTGCCCTCATGCGAAACTCCCAAACACACATATTCCTATTAAAATTACTGGACTTTGTCCGCAAAATCTCACTGAGCAATGGTAAATGTGACCACACCTTTACGGTGTTGTGAAGCAATGACCGCAAGTCTGCATGTACCATTTGGTACAGGGCCATAGTGTTGCTGTTGCCCTTAAAACTTGAGTAAGTGTCCGCGGGTTCACATCAACCCTAAAGGTGAGGTCACGTTAGCGAAATTTTACAGGCAAAAAGGGTCTTTTGTCTATTGTCAGTACAAGTGTAGCGATATATAGCACAGCTAACACAGAAGTCACTTTCAAATCAAGCAGCTTCCTGTTTGTCAATGCGGCGAATTCACGTGACAACCCTGAACTCGTTGTTAAATCTGCATAGGGTAATCTTTCACCCTCACACGAAACCCCCAATTGCGCGGATTCCTATCGAAATGACTGGATTTCACAAGTGAAAATCTGCTGAACAACAGTAAATGTAACCGCACCTTAAGGGTGTGTTCACACTTGTACTTACGATCATTTGGTCCGGAACAAAAACAACAACAAAATATTTAGTCCTGGTCCATTTAGCGTTCACATTTGCATTTTAACACTGAACCTAAAGATACCGAACCTAAAGGCATAGGGATATATTCACAACCTGATTTGTCGGCTTTTATTACGTATATTTCGCGACAGAACTTACAGAACGTCCAAAACAATGCTGTGTGCTGGGCTAAATGCGCTCGTTGTATGTGCGTAGCCTACATATGATGGTATTTTGACCAGCTGAGAACTCGTGAAGAGCTTATAAAATGTGTAAAGGAGTCAAAACAGTGGCAAGAATCCCTCTGTCACACACAAACAGATCTGCTGCGAGGAGACACAGTTCTGATGCTTGTATCGAACTGTGATGGTCAACATCGCAACTATGACAAGAAAAAACAGGTATTCTTGAGCATTCTGTCCTTTTTAGGGTCGCATCTTGTGACATCATGTCCCGTTTTTGCTTTGTTTACGTGTCTTTGGTCCGTGTTGCATTCATATTTCATTCGACCAGCACCAGAGTTTGTTTGGAAGAGGAACGAGACTCGTCTTTTCAGCGGTCTAGGTCTGCTTGTTTGGTGCGCACCAGGGTTCGAATGGCAGCGTTCACACTTACTCAAATGAACCGAACTAACAGAGCAATCGCACCAGGGTTCGTTTACTTGAATCAAACATGCCAAGTGTGAATACACCCTAAGAATCAAAATGAAATTCAGTACGTAATTTCTGCTCCACTAGTGGCATCAAAACGAATTGCAATTCCTTTTCTGTGCCACTAGTAGCACACCATTTCAGGTTTTAAATTGACTGTTGTAAACTGAAATGGCATATGTAACGTGTTAAACCCATCAAAGTCATTGAGTGAGAATGAGGTGGGTGGAGCTACTGAGGGGGTTATTGATCCATTCGGGGGTTTCTGAGTGACTTAGGACATGGGGTTGCACACTCTGGACTGCACAAATCAAGGTAATTGTGATTGGCTCAGGCCAGGGGTTGATGACTGATTACGCCACTGAAGAGCAACATCTGTTCTCTGCCAGTTGCCGACAGATCGCTTTGATAACGTTTAATTATGCAAAGGGTCACTGGACCAATTAGATTACTGCTCAATTACTCCAGAAAATGGAATTGATAAGAGAGGACAAAAACATTAATGATTTTGCGAGATTGTTGCTATGTGTGAAGAGATTTATTACCCTGCGAGGATGTAAATTTGTATGGGATGGATTTGTCCTCAGGGCACGACAAATTCATGCAAAATACACCAGCAACTGGGGATTAATCCTTCATAACAAACAGAAAAAATGGTTTCATATTTTTGAATGTACTTGAATATAAATGTTGGAAATGAATAAACATGATATATGTAAGAAAAACAAGAATGTTTTAGTCAAATGTAATGCTTTTGAACTGATTGTGATGAATATTGTACATGAAAAATATTTAACTCCCACGTAAACCCTAACAGAAGTTGAATATATGAATTTATGCAAGTCTTTTACCACTATTATGAAGTACTTTATTTTCCAAGGTTGCATTCCTGTCTTTTGAGATAGCACAAAACCAGAGAAAGCAGCAAGAACACACACACATACACACACAAAGCTTTTGTGCATCTCAGCCACTACTTGTGTTGTTTTGCTGCACTCAGGATGGATAAAGCATGTGGACAGGAAGTAGAGACGCAGAGGGGTGCAACTTCACCTGCTGATCACCTTCGGCCTGACCAATGGAACTGGCCTCTGATTGGACGTGTCTGATAGCCCATCCAATTGATGGGAATGGGAGAGAGAGAAAGGAAGAGGAACCTGATGACAGTTCCCTGCAGAGATGAAACTCCTCAGAAGCGTTCAGAGAGAAGATGACACTTCATACCACATCATTTGATAGGATTCAGAGAGGGTTATGGATCCTGTCACACAGCCAAATGAAGTCGAGGGGAAAACCGCGTCCCTGGGCTCTTCTCTGCCCAACACCAGCCTGTAAATATCATGTATTATTGATGGGATGAAATTTTCAGTCTTGTTAGTTTTAAAGTTGACAATATGCCATGCAAATTAAATGCATGATGCTTGTTGCCATGTGGTAAAAGGATCTTCTAGATCAAAATGTATGCCATAATGAATATACAAAAGAATCACAAATGAGATTTCTTTAATATCTCAGTTTTTTCTCATATAAAGCGTATAGAAATTAAACCTTTACAGAAAAAAAACAAACACTTGTGACATATGGGAAACGTGGTTTTGGAACAGTTCTTGTGTGAAATCCATGTGATCACGTGAAAATCTTGTGATTTTTATCTTCTCAGATTTTTCTCATGAGAAAAAGGCCCTATAATCTCACATTTAATTTGCATGGCATATTGGCAACTTTAAAAGTAACAAGACAAAACAGAGACACTTCAGCAACACCAAATACCTTTTTTGGGGAGAAATATGAAATGAAATGAAATGAAATAATCTAAATGTTAAAACAATGGTTTAATAATTCTAATAATAATGATTAACAATCATTGTTATCAGGATTGTGCATGATATATATATATATATATATATACACACACACACACATACAGTATATATAAAATTGTGTAACAGATGGCAATATGACTAAGACGTTTTAAAGCGAGAACAAGCACATTAAATCAAGGATTATTCTTGACGTGTGAAACGGTCATTGGGGAATTGGATTTGACATGGTCATACATGAAGCAAATCCCATTTGAAGCTAATCTTTTTAAACACACTTCCAAGCCAAAACTTGACAATGTAGTCTCCCACACACTGGGTTCAGAATAATGTTGTTGAGACAATAAAGGATCATGCATTACTCAGCTGATTGTGAATGCTTTTTCATTTACAGAATAAATGACAGCATTTATCCAGCACCACACCGATTCCCTGTCTGTCTGCATGTGGACAGAGTCATATCTATATGCACACTCACCGTAAATGTTGCTGAGGCCCATTATGAACCATCTAGATTATCATAACATTATATTACTAAGCAGTCTTTCACCTCATGACCAGAAACGACCTGAGCAGTGAATAATCATCAGTGTAATACTGAGATCTGCTCTCTAGTCCCGATGCCTGTGAGACTGACAGGCATTATGGGTTCATACAAGTTTATGCAGCACAAATATAAATCATATTTGAATTAAATAATGTGAGTATAATTATTCATATTGTGATATTTTTGTTATACCGCCCACTAATAGCTTTAGGTCAAAAACTGTGTTGCGATGAGTGATGAGACATTACTTCACAAAGACAAATGACCATTGCTGTGGTCAATTACGTTTTACACTAGAATGGATTTCATTGGCTGTAAAAGTTAAATAAAATTGTCTGGAGAGTAATTAGGCTTGCTTGTTAGCTAGCAAGATTTACAAAAAGAGAAAATATGTACTTTGAAAGGTTTATGTAATTGTAAGGAGTAAAGAAATATGTTTCTTGTCCTAAAAATGTAATTGAGTAATAGTACAAATCTGGGCAGATTCTTGGATTTCAGTTTGTGGCGGCTTCTTGCTATAGGGAAACTTGCAATTGCGAGTTATTAAGTCCAATTCTGAGTGTAACCAGTCCTACTCAACCCGCTCGGAGCGGGATTCAAACCATGGTCTCTGGCGTGGGAGGCGGGCATTCTAACAAGGTGGCTAAAGACTGCAGCCCCTAGTGTCAGTCGCTAGAGCGCCTCTTGAGATCAGGGGAGTGAGGTTTACATACACAACTCTTACTGGCCTACGACAGTTACACTCACCCCCCTAAACCTCACTCCCATCTGGGTCAAATCTGGGCAGATTCTTGGATTTCAGTTTGTGCGCGGCTTCTTGCTATAGGGATATTTCACCCAAAAATGGAAATGCTGTCATCATTTACTCACCCTTATGTCATTCCAAACCTGTATGACTTTCTTTCTTATGTGGAACACAGAATATATTTTGGAAATTTTTGCACATACATTGAAAGTCAATGGGGTTGACTTTCATTGCATAGACAAAAACAGTTGAAGACTTAGGGCCCTATTATACACTCTGCACAATGTGGTGCCAGGCGCGACGCAAGTGTTTTTTGCTAGTTTCAGCCTGACGCAGTTATCATTTTCACATCCTGCGCCACGTTGTTTAAAGCAAATGCATTTGGGCCCATCTGTTCGCCCATGGGCGTGCTGGTCTGAAAACGAGGTTTGTTCAGGCGCATTGTTGGCGCGTTGCTATTTTGAGGCAACTGAAATCGACTGTGCCATTGACCAACAAAAACCTGGTCTAAATTCAAAAGCACAGTATTTTTTGTGTTATTTAAAGGGCGTGTTAGTAATATATGCCTATATGCGGGTGCACAACTCGCGTACACTCTGCTTATTACACACACAGGGATGCGCAGCAGCACACAAACATGCCAAATATTAAAAATAAAAGGATTCCTCTCTGGAGAAGCGTTCAGTCTTACGCTCACAAATTCCGCCATGTCACTAGCGAATCCGCCATGGTGCAAGCGCAGCTGGCTTTTAAAGGGAATAGGAGATGAGACTCTGATTGGTTTATTGCACGTTACGCCCAGAACTCACCCATTACTTATTAAGAGAATAGGGACAACCCTTTTAGACCTTGTGCCGGGCGCGCCGACCAATTTTCCCGCCGTTAAACTAGCAAAAGTGGATTCGGACACGATTCAAGTGCACTTGCGCCGTGCGCTTTAGACCATGCACTTAGATCATTAAAATAGGGCCCATAAAGTCATACAGCTTTGGAATGACATGAGTGTGACTAAATTATGACTGAATTTTTTTTTTTTGGATGAACTATCCCTTTAAGTGCAAGTTTGAATCTTGCTCTACTGACATCTTTTAAACATTAAAATGACATGTTTGTCAGTAGATCTCAGTAACTGAGGCAAATTTGGTTGCATTTTAATTTGTGATTTCTCTGAAAATGAAGATATTCTAAGTTTTGGGGGACCAAAATAGCTTCTTACGAATTTAGTTTTAATAGTAACCAAGAACAAATGCTTAACAATCACAATTAAGTACAAATATGCAATACTTTATATTTTTACGTAGCTATCTGTGGGTGAGGTGAGATGGCGGAAAATACAAAAAATAACACAACCACAAACATGGCAGTCCTGTTTAAAATGCCAAGTCACTCTGGACTTGCAGTTAACTGTCTCACTGCTGCAGTATCGACCGCAATAACTGCGCTGCTTTTCAGAGCCACAGTCACAAATTCTAATTATTTGCCAATAAACACACATATTGTCAAGATAAAAGCCCAGAGAACAAAAGATGACTGAGATGATCAATAATAACAACCTCTAAAGACATTCATTTTTAGCATGATTTTAAACAGCATCTCAAATCGGTTATGTTACTTCACCTTAAAGCAGCCTAGATACTTAGCCTACTAATAGTTAGTCATTAGTGTTACTGTATTGGTAAATATATAAAGCCTTTAAAAGGTCACTGTAATGAGCTACAGATCAAGATGATCAAATGATTTGAAGAGCATACATATAAAAAATATGACACAATATTCGATGATTTCTCTCTCTGCAGACATTGAGTCACTGTACAAATGGAGGTTAACATCCTCTGCTGCTTGCATTACAAAGAACTGCATCACCATTGAAACAATATCAGACATGCAGAAGCTTCTGTCACAAGGTGATCAATACAAGATGTGTGTTGTACTAGATCTAACAAACCCAGCCTTTAGGGATCATCTGCATTTTACAGGCTAGTCCGAGGGATAAAAATACATTTGTGTAAGCAGACTAAACACATGTATTTTCCATACATTATTGTGAACACAGATGCTTGTAATTTTCTGAACTTATGATAATATTAACGGTAACTTTATAGGGAAACAACTTTGCAGGGGTTCATTCTGCAAATAGGCTAATTTTATACCAGCCCTGATTATTAAACACTAGGCGATCTTCTAGGTTATTTTTTTTTCAACCTGTTATTTAATATGTTGAGAATGTAAAATGTTATTAACTGCAAAAAATGCTTTTCTTACTTAGTATTTTTGACTTGTTTCCGGTCCAAATATCTAAAAATTCTTAAATCAAGATGATTTTACTAGATAAGTAAAATGACATAAGATATTTTTTTCTTGTTTTCTGTGGGAAAAATATCTAAATGAAGTGAGTTTTTGCTTATAACAAGCAACATTGTCTGCCAATGGGGTAAGAAAAATAATCTTATTTCTGTTTGGGACCGAAACAAGATTTCAATCAGAAACAAGATTATTTTTCTTGCCCCACTGGCAGATAATTTTCTGATTCATTCATAAGGACATGAGAGGGGCATCCAGTGGAAAGTAGCAACCACCTATAACACCCTAGAAACCCCAAAGCAACAGGCTCTTAGCAACTCAATAGCATCCCCCTGGCAGCCATTCACAACAACCAAGGCACTTAAATTTTGAAAAATAAATTTTGAAAATTGAGAAATATTTTTGTGATATAGGCTATATTTTCCCAGTTTGATATCTATCTATCTATCTATCTATCTATCTATCTATCTATCTATCTATCTATCTATCTATCTATCTATCTATCTATCTATCTATCGCGAAAAAATTTGACATAATTTAGAGAAATTACTTATTACAATTATTTAGAGATTAAAATGACCAAGTGTATGGGCAGAATATCGGGTTACACAAGTAACCCCTGTGTTTACATTTGTCTTGACCGAGACCTGCTAGCAAACAGCGTCTTCACGCGCCGTGCTCTGTGCAAAAAGTTAGCGTCAAACAAACTTTATCTGTCTGCTGAAAGACCCTTAACAGGTGCCCACCAGCCCCTCAATGAGCTCTAGACATCTATGCGGTTGCTTTAACTGTCAATTCGATGTCGCAGTGGACGAATTTCAGCCATTTCTGACTATATACGCGAAAGGATCCTGTAGTTTCCCAAGAAGACGACGACGCATAAACTGGAAGTAAACCTGTGCGGCTCGAAAGCGGACTATCGTCGGAATACAAACACTTTTATTGCTCTGGCTTCATTTCATCTTCCTTCGTTTTGATTTGGAGGAAACATGGCTCGAATGCTGAGCAAGGAGCTGCCTGATATCGAGGTATAAACTCTCTATCATAACATAAACGAACCCGTAATGTTTATATTTCCCGTCGGATGTGCTTTAAGATGATCCGTGAAAATAAACATTAATGCTGTACTTGGTGAAAGATGGCTTGAATCATTTCTTGGTTTTAAATCGTCGCATTTTCGTTCAACTTTGTATTTATCCTACTTGATTAATGTCTATACGTTCACTTTATAATCGTATAGTCCTGTGTTTACATTGCTGCTTTTCTGTAAGTATGAAAGTTCAGTCAGTAGTTGGGTGTTTCAGGTAAAAGTTTCTTCTTAAGTCACATATTCAAACATAGGTCGGTTATTTTGCGTTTATATATCAGTCTTTAATGAAAATAAACTTTGTACAGTTCAAACAAACTACAACAGACTGTTGACAGTAACCTTTATGCAACATTCTTGCTATTGTATTTAGTATATGTGTTTTTGTGTATGGCTGTGTTGAAATATCAGAATAGTGTACTTTGCAGTATACACTATATTTTGCATACTTTTTTAAAAATGAGTATGTGGGACAGTGCAAAGTATGTAACACAAAACATCAAAATTTTTGTGCTGCAATGTTATTTTGTTAATTATGTTGCATGTTTCATTCAGCAAGTGACAAGTGAATTTTTAATCCACTTTTTATAGTGACCGTTATGTTGTTTTTTAAATGGTTGAAATTTTCTGGTTGATATTGATAACAGTAACATTTCGCAAAACCAAAGCAAAAATGTATATGCTATTGGACACCCTCATTAATTAGATTAAAAAAAAACAATGTATAACAAATTAGAGTAACAAACAATGGCTAATTTAACCTATTCAAGTATTAAACTTTGCTGTAAATTTTGCATGTAAATGTTGAAGTAAACACTCAGAAACAAAAATAAGTTTATTGTTAGTATAGTGGCTTGATTAATATTAACGTCATAACAGACAGAATCAGGTCTATTAGGCTACATTCACACTTCTAAGGCCTTATGCACATTTCTGAAATTTGACACACATTTGACTTTTTTTCCCCAGAAGACATCTACCATTATTTACTGAGTGTGCAGGCAAGTATGCACACGATATTCAAGTCGCCTGTCAGTTAGTTTGACAAATGCAGTTATTCTGTGCATACAGAAAGTTCACTTACTGCGTGCAGTATGCATACTGGGAAAATAATGAGAGTAGTATGCTAGTATGCTGTTTTGAACATAGCTATATGTGGGTGTGTGAATACTGGTTGTTAGGATCAGGAAAGTGGTCTTGGAATTCTGCCATAAAAATATCCTGTACCACTAGTTAAATACAAATGCTGTGTGTTGTGGAAAAGTGTTGAAGCACAACAGAATTGTTGGCAATCATTTCAGTGCTATAGAGGATTTCTTTTAAAACAAAACAAGTGTTTTAATGATATATGCATGCCTTAAGGGTTGTGCTATAGACAGCTGCGTTCATTTGGCATTCAGCTCTCATTTTCGTAAAAGAGTATTGAGATCCAAGAACACACTGGAAATAATGGCATGTCCAGATAATCCAATTTCCCAGTTATTATACGGTTAGTTAGGTCTGAGTTGCAGACTGCAATGCTGTAATGCATCTCACAACCATGTGGTTAATAAGCTGTACTAGCCATGTGAGAATCACATGTCAGTTTATACCATTTACTGTTAGCAGGAGGACCTGAAAGGGAAGCTTTCACTGTATTTCACTGTTACCTGTTCTGGCCCCGTGCTAACGGTTTAGTGAGAGTCTCATGATTTTCTGCTGACGTTTAGTCAATGTAACTGGCTGATTTGTAACTTTATCTTTTATCTTTCCTTCACCGAGTTGCAATAGGATATCTGACAATGAATGGTGGCAGAGCTAAAATAGCAGATTTGATTTTATAGAAAAGTCCCTAAAGCTTCGATGTTAAATATCAACTCAAAATGTGGTTGTATTGTAAGTCAATGTTTATGAGGTTAGGATTTACAAATACGTTTTGAAGGCCTGTGTGCCAAGTGATAATGTTTATCGGTGGCAAAACATTGGTTCTTACAGTTAGATTTAAGAATTGGGACAAAGGCTGAATATTACTTGAATAAACCTCTATAAACCTCCAGTATATACACTATAATGATTGATAACACATCCCATGAGAATAAGTAGTAGAATTATTACTATAGAATTACTTTTTAAGATATTCTCTAATTGTCTGATTTGTCCATTAGATAAGTTTTATTCAACATGATCACCTGAGCTTCAGATTTGTGCTGTCGTAGATAATTTGTGATGTTTTCTTGTACGTTTTCTTGCATGAACAGCATTTTTTTAATTGACTGTTAATTAAACATTAATTTCATTTAGTGCTCTCAAGCGATTAATCACATTCAAAATAAAAGTGTGTTTATATAATATACACTATATTGCCAAAAGTTTTGGGACACCTGCCTTTACATGTACATGAACTTTAATGACATCCCATTCTTAATCCGTAAGGTTTAATATGGAGTTGGCCCACCCTTTGCAGCTATAACAGCTTCAACTCTTCTGGGAAGGCTTTCCACAAGGTTTAGGAGTGTGTTATGGGAATTTTTGACCATTCTCCTAGAAGTGCATTTGTGAGGTCAGGCACTGATGTTGCACGAGAAGGCCTGGCTCGCAGTCTCCACTCTAATTCATCCCAAAGGTGTTCTATCAGGTTGAGGTCAGGACTCTGTGCAGGCCAATCAAGTTCCTCCACACCAAACTCGCTCATCCATGTCTTTATGGACCTTGCTTTGTGCACTGGTGCGCAGTCATGTTGGAACAGGAAGGGGCCATCCCCAAACTGTTCCCACAAAGTTGGGAGCATGAAATTGTCCAAAATGTCTTGGTATGCTAAAGCATTAAGAGTTCCTTTCACTGGAACTAAGGGTCCAAGCCCAAACCCTGAAAAACAACCCCACACCATAATCCCCCCTCCACCAAACTTTACACTTGGCACAATGCAGTCAGGCAAGTACCGTTCTCCTGGCAACCGCCAAACCCAGACTCGTCCATCGGATTGCCAGACAGAGAAGCGTGATTCATCACTCCAGAGAACACATCTCCACTGCTCTAGAGTCCAGTGGTGGCGTGCTTTACACCACTGCATCCAACGCTTTGCATTGCACTTGGTGATGTAAGGCTTGGATGCAGCTGCTCGGCCATGGAAACCCATTCCATGAAGCTCTCTACGCACTGTTCTTGAGCTAATCTGAAGGCCACACGAAGTTTGGAGGTCTGTAGCTATTGACTCTGCAGAAAGTTGGCGACTTATGCGCACTGTGTGTCTCAGCATGCGCTGACCCCGCTCTGTGATTGTACGTGGCCTACCACTTCGTGGCTGAGTTGCTGTTGTTCCCAATTGCTTCTACTTTGTTATAATACCACTAACAGTTGACTGTGGGATATTTAGTAGTGAGGAAATTTAATGAATGGACTTATCGCACGGGTGGCAACCTATCACGGTACCACGCTTGAATTCACTGAGCTCCTGAGAGCGACCCATTCTTTCACAAATGTTTGTAGAAGCAGTCTGCATGCCTAGGTGCTTGATTTTATACACCTGTGGCCATGGAAGTGATTGGAACACCTGAATGCAATGATTTGGAGGGGTGTCCCAATACTTTTGGCAATATAGTGTATGTGTGTTTACTGTGTATAATTATTAAGTATAGCCTATGTAAATACACACACATGCATGTATATATTTAAGATTTTTTTTAATATTTATATATAAAATATTTATATTTATATATAATATACAGCATATACATGCAAATATTTCTTAAATATATAAATGTATATGTGTGTATTCAAATATACATGATACACAGTACAATTATACAGTACACACACATTATGTAAACACAGACCTTTATCTTATTAGTCGCGATTAATCATTTGACAGCCCTAATTTCAATATTTTAGTACCACTTTCACTAAGCTGTTTAACTGGGAGTAAATAAGGTGTGTTTATGCTTATTTTCTGATTCAGCTCTCTAGGTTGTCCAACATCTGCATGTTTAGGCAAACCAATCAGATATTTGGCAGCATGTTTTTCTCGCTCCACAGGTAAACCCCCTTTGGTGTCAAATCCAGAGATTTCAGAATATCCTTGCTGTGTTTAAGGTGTCTGGTTTAAAATAACCGTGCAAGGTTTAGCACGCTAGTGCAGGGGTTCCCAAACTGTTTTGTCAGCCAAAAAAATATTTTCTTGAAGTACCCCCCTGTAAATTAATGGTAATATTTCAATAATTTAACAACATATTCACGTGTTAATGTTCTCTGATGTTGGTTAATGGTCATATGGCAAGAAAACAGAAAAAAAAAATTTGTTTTAGTAAGTTGGTAAATGAACTGAGTGCTGCTTATCACTCTGAAACACTCAGCACAACAGATTATATACTTATTTAATTAAATCTCGCAGCCTTTGATTGTTTAATTGCAATTTAATAAGATTAGGGTTGGGTATCGTTTAAATTTTAGCACTTATGATTCTGCTTATCAATTCCGATTCTTATCGATTCCCAGTTTCAATTCCAATAAGGGAAATAAAAAAGAAGTGAAAACATTTAGATAGAGCTGTCCGATTCTGGATAAATTGAGAATCACAATGTTTTTGTTTCAAACATGATTATCCCATGATTCTGAACAGACAACTAAACAAAATAACATGTAATTTACTAGAGGTTCTGACAAAATGTTCATTGCTGCAGTCTATTTAAAATCTGGATCAGTCAATGAATGATTCAATGACTTATTCATAAATACTTCACTTGTTTATTTACTGTAGGAATCAGTGTTTTTTGAATGAATGATTCAATGATAAATACATTTTTTAACAGTCAATTGTCGCCACTTGGTGGCTTAACAATGTAATCGATACAATCTTTTTTTGAAGTGCCATGTTACTTTCTAAAGGTGATTTACTCGCTTCTGTAGACATCAGTGTTTATATCTGAACTATAAACTTTTATCCCAGAAAATATGAATATTTGTAACACACAACATATACATGTATACATGACAACTGCTCTCTCTGGCTCAACGGCAGCTCCAACGCAGATTTGAATGTTTTCTTTTTATAAATAAAATATAGATTCATCCGTATTAAAGATACAAAAGTTATTTAGTCAAGATCAGTGAGTGATTTTCTTATTCTTTTGTTCTTTGATTAACATTAAGGACACAGAAAGTGGCGCGCATATAGCGAATTCAGTTCTCTTTCACATCTTCTTGCGCCCGAATGGTTTAAAATAACATTAAAATTCACACACAGGAAATAAGCGGAAATGATTCCTAACCTTTAGTATAGGTTCCAGAATTGTAATCGATTTGATTCCCAACCCTTGATAATAGAGATCGACCGATATATCGGTTTCCCGATATTTAAGCATTTTCACATAATCGGGTATCGGTTTTGTAATATCGGATTCACCGATAACTGGCGCCTTCTTGTGGCCGTTTTGAGAATTGCGCGCAAGACCGCCATTAAAACACTGCGTCTGAGGGGAGACGAGTCAACAACGGTGTTCAAAGGTAAAATAACTTTATTTAACATAACAGCCAGTAATGCACAAATGAGATATGCACAAATAAGATTAGGCTATGAATAAGGCTATGTTATGTAGTTTAAACTTGGCGCTAAAAATATAGACGAACTCACAAAGCCGTTCAACTCACCGGGTTGATGCTCCAGCATGGCCACCACTAAATCCACTCGTTTAAAACTCCTTAAATTATATTAACGTCTACTATATAACATTTATATCATAAACATCTAAATAATTACAGCTCTGTGGAAATGAATTATCAGGCCTATCTCCGCAAGAGACGTTCTGTGTAAACGCATAGATGAAAACAGCGCTCTGTCATCAGCAGGTATTTCATAATCTAGACCGACAAAAACATTATTAATAATTATGATGACGTGTCAGATGAGATGGACTCTGTAATAGCGACGATGTAGTCGCTGTTTTGTTTATTTTTCTGACAATGTTTGCGTATTCCAGAGAATATTCCAGCGCGTTCCGTACTCTTCACTCTTTAGTCTATTAAACAACACATAAACCTTTTAAAACTGTAGTTTAAAAACTAATGCTTATTTTTATGGGAAGTTAATAGACTGACTCACCTGTCATTTATTTATGTTCTCCATTTGAAAACATCAGACTTTGTAAATGTATTTTGCCTGTTGTTAATATGCTGTTGTTATAAATAAAAAGATGCAACAGCAATAATGTTAAAAAGACTTTAGTGACAGTGCACTGTATATATATATATATATATTTTTTGCACTCTTTCAGACTCTATTTATTGATGTAGAAGTGTGTTTTGTATGTAAGAAGAGAGTGAAATTGCAAAAAAGTGTTAAATAAAACATTTTGTTCAGTTTAGTGCTGTTGTTATAATGGTCAAAAACAGAAATAACAATAAATAAATATCGGTTCTATATATCAGGGACATAAACATGCAAATAATCAGTATCGGTATCTGTTATAAAAAAACAATATCGGTCGATCTCTACTTGATAAGATATATTGCTATTTCTGTTTTATGTAGATTAATTTCACAGCCCCATTTGTTTTGTTTAATGTCACATTCGATTTGCTTAATCAGCTTTTCATTAACTCATGAACCTTGAGAACCGTACTCACCTCTTCTTGATAACTGCTATAGCCCTTTTTTTGTTTCTGTCTTGGTATAGTAGATAGTTGAAGATGTAGTGCAGAATTTCATATTTCTATAGTTGTAAATGTAAAGGGCATAGGCGTCATTTACTTTAGCTATGGCCAATTTGCTCCCTTCCATTTTCTAAATTAGCCTGTGGCAAGGATGTGTCTAACAGAGGATATATCTCCAATTGTTGAGTAGAAGTTTTCTTTTTGTTTGTGAGTTTTACAGTAATGAGTGACAATCATGCACTAAAATCTTTAGTTTTTAACGTTTTTCTGTGTGTTTGTTGAGGAAGGCGATATACAAAGTATATCTAAATATATATTTAAATTCTTTTATGTACTATGTCAAATTATGTATTTATAGTAAAACGTTAAATAAACCCTCTTTTCAGGTCTTAAGGTTAATTTTAATAGGACCCAATCATGGCTACAGCCTTATTTAACAGCACAGTTTAATGCATTTTTCCCCATGGTACCTTGTGTCGGCAGTCCGGTTGATTGTGAACATACTGGTGTTGGTTTCACCACGCAAGGTGGAAAATGTTTAGCACTTGCTCTCGTGGTGAAGCTCGTCACGTTAATGCGAGTAAAGATGGCCATGTCTTCATGCCAGGCGACACTAATGCAACCTTTATGGAGAGCAGAGGAGAGTAAGTCAAGCCCTTCATTAGCATCTTTATTCAGGCCGTAATGACAACACTGACGTGACCTTCGGCTCTTCGCTGCACTTAAGACTGGGACTAAATGACTCCTGTCTGCCATTGAAAATGGCTTTCTAAATCTCATAATAATTGCCATCTCTGGAGCAATTAAATCCTCCATTTTTCTGCAGTTCTGTCAGATGTCTTATTTTAATATCCATCCGCACTTCTGAAAGCGCTAAATGTGGGGCCCTTTTGTGCACACATGTAGATTAATTAAAATCCTCCTGGACTGCTATTAGAGTTCATTAAAAAACCCACAGCAATACAGCATTTAAACAAAGAGGTATGACTCCGCTGGCAGACCTCTGCGCCTCTGCCGGCCCGCGCTCTCATCAGACGTCTGGAACGCTGACAGGGGATTGCTCCAAAATAAAATGCAAATGAAATTTTATGGAAATAGTTGGCCACTCGAAAAGCTTACATGTTATTGCAAATCACTGAGGCTGCAAGCGCTCTGCTTTTTAAACATAAGACTGTAGATGCAAAACATTTCACATCTCCCTCGCTCTGTTTACCCCCTGCACGATGTAGATGGAAATTTTGCATCAGGAATGAATGTTGGATGTTTTGAGTACAATTTGCACCAGTTACGCAGACGCTTCAGCTGCGCCCCTGCTGTGCGAGGTGAGGTCGCCTACAGGCAGACATTAGTCCAAAAATCATGCTTATCATTTTATCAGCTAGTACGTGTGCAACTGGTATTTGCGACATTTATCAGAACATAGGATGAACTGAAATCCTGTTACAAGTCTGTGGCATAACAAATTATTAACATTTGCAGCAAAGGTTGCCAAATAGATGCTATATTCCTCCAGAGACGGTCCAAGGCAGGGGTGTCCTATAGTCTCAGCCTGGACGCTGGCTGAACGTCTGATGCATATGTCACACTTAACTGGAAGCACTTCAGGATTTTCAAAGTCGACATCTGATTGGTTGAATTCTACAGGATGTCTGGGAGACGTGTGTGTCGCTTTTAACGGTCCACCTGTTATGATGTCGTGAAGCCAAACCCCCTCATGGAAGAAGAATGCCATTGTGTTTGTAACTCTGACAATAAGCGCTTATCAGGATCAACTAAACGCTGGATTTTCAGAAGTATGTAAAGTTTGCGGCATAGACTCTTTAAAATAAGTCCAAGAGTTTTACACACCGGTCTGTTATTGTAGGGACTAGAGTTGTCAAAAGTACAGAATTCGGTACCAAGTTGGTACTGAAATTTTAAAAATGTGACACTTTGAGCGCTGTTGAGTGGAATCGTAAACACCTCTGATTGGCCATTGTGCTCACGCGCTCATCAAATATGTCTGTGATTGGCTACAATGATCAGTGCTTCAAAAACATGTTGTAAATATACATCAGTGATGCTCCTCAACTGCTTGTGCTTTCAAACACTTCCGTATGCTTTCAAACGCTCCCGTGCATTGATCATTGTAGCCAATCACAGACATATCTGATGAGCGTGTGAGCACAATAGAGTGGTGCAGGTATGACGTCACTTTGTAGGCCAACCGGCAGTTAGCATCACACTTGTTCCCTCGAGAAAAGCCCAATAGGATCTTCCCATAGGCTTTTGGATTATCACAAAAAACAAGCTATGTGATCAACAAAAGTTATCATACTTGCATGTTGTTTTTGTTGTTCTGGATGTTTTGTCCATCAAGATAATTATCACAGATGAACACAACTTTTATGAATTTTGAAGCCTAAATGCAGAAGTAAAAAGCTAAAGGTAAGCTATAAGCGAACTACACATGCTCCCACGACTTCAATGTCACCATCACTAATCTTCCGACAACTCTTTCAGTTATTATCTAAAAACATTTTCCTGCACCACTCTATGGCCAATCAGAGGTGTTTACGATTCCACTCAAAAGCGCTTAAAGCATCACATTTTTTCAATTTTAATACCGACTTGGTACCGAAGTCAGTACTTTTGACAACACCCCTAAACATGACGCAGAACAAAACAAACTGTGATTGGATGCTTTACCTGTCAGTCAGACGGCCTCTGGCCGGTCCTTGGCCAATGAAAGCTGCTATGGGGTGGGGTCCAGTCCTTCTGCCGTCAGTCTGAAGGTCTGGCTACGCGAGACTAGGGGTGTCCGAACCCGGTCCTGGAGGGCCATTGTCCTGCAGAGTTTAGCTCCAGCCTGCCTCAACACACCTCCCTGGAAGTTTCTAGTATGCCTAGTAAGACCTTGCTTAGTTGGTTCTGGTGTGTTTAATTGAGGTTGGGGCTAAACTCTGTAGGGTTGGACATCCCTGGTCTAAGGGGAGGGCCAGAAGTGAATAGATATGGGTCACTGCATGCAAATCTCATTTTTTTTTAAGTTATTGAAACATCATTTTTTACACAGTTTTGGAGATTTTCAGATTTGTATTTGTATGTGGCCGAGTGAACTGACTTGCCTCAAAGGGACTTTGATTCCACCCTGGTGTTTGTTGTATTTTGATTTGCCGTCTCTGTTTTAAGATGCAGGCAGGCCTGTGGGATGCGTGTTGTTTGCTGCAGTGGTGGATCAGTAATTGCACCTCTGCCAGGGTTGGGTCAGACTGCTCTTGTAATCAATCAGTACAGCAGAGATGGTACGGAGGGGTTTGTCACAGAGCCATCGCCCCTTGAATGCAAGCAGAGAACCTTCTGCATAGCCAGCACTTACCTGGCTGCCCCTCCATCTCACAATTCAGCCCACCTCCCCCCTTTCCTCCGATTCCCTGGAGGGGGGCCGTACGCATTCACCTGATCACATGTGACCCCTCTGTCTGCTGCAATCTCTGTCTGCAAACTCAGTCCCCCTCAGTGGAGTTCATCGCCCAGGCTCCCTCAGGCCAGCCAGCTCGTTTACACACCCAAGAAGCATGTGGCATACTGAACCTTTTTTTTTTCCCTTTCCCAATCCCCCCCCTCTCTCTCTCTGTTTCTCCTCCACTGAGAGCAGATAAAGCCTCGGTCATCAAGCCCTGATTCTTTACAGTTCATTTCCCTTCTGTTTCTCTGCTAATTGTTTTTCGAGCCTCAACATGGCCAGGGACCATTTCAAATGCTGCATAATGAGGCTCTGGCGCATATTGGCCATTACCGAATTAAACCGCCTCGCAAGAGGAGTGGACCAGACGTGGCTGATGCTGCTCTGTGAGTGGCTGAGGATGTTGACTGACAGGCTGAGGGGAGGGTTTATGGTTTTTTAGGCTGGCAGGTTGGTCTAGCTGGCGCAGAGAGAGGGAGAGTAAACAATTCATATGCTGTTGACTGGCACCTACAGACGCCCTCTGCAGGACGGATAGGAGAGAAACAGATAGCTCAGATTGCATTAAAGGAATAGTCCACCTTTAAAAAATTATATATTTAATAATTTATAAGCATAATTTTTAAGAGATAATTTAAGCGTACAGTGAAATTTTTAGTGAATAGCGACTTAAATTTCAGATATCAAATGATTTTAGAAGATTATGATTGTTCCTTTTTGAACTTTACAGCATGGTTACCATTCATTTTCACTGTATAGAAAAAAAGCAGCTCACATAATGCTACATTTTTGCTTTTTTGTTGCACAGAAGAAACAAAATCATACAGGGTTGGAATGCGGGCAAGTATGATTAAATATATTCATTTCAGAGTGAACTTTCTCAGTAACCACTTAAATGCCTTTTAGGTGAGATACAAAGAATTTGATTGTTTGTATCATCCTGTATTTTGTTCAGTCCCACTTTTCCCTTGCTGTCCATCCACATTTCCCAGCAAGCAAAGTTTACAGCCTTCACTACCTCGGCAATTGGGAAGAATTGAGAGGTCTGTATGTTGTGTTTTACTTTTCTTGTCTTGTGCTCAGTGGTGAACGTCAAACAGGCCTTTCCTTTCACTGCCTGACTCCAATATCATTTCTCTACTTTGAAGTTGCTGACTTGTAATCCATATGACCATTTTTTTTATTGAATTGAAATGTATTGTTTTGAAAGGTCCAAGGTTATGAGAGTTCCTCTGATGTAGACATTTTTAAAATGTGCTAAGTCACTCACAAGCTCCTTTTATTTAACTGAATGGACCCAATCTTCAGTCGTTTTATTGACAGAAGTAATACACGTAAAGGATAACAGTTCTTTATAACTTTCAGTGACTATATCAATATCGTGCTTAGAAATGTTAGCATAGATATGATTTGTAGACATATTATAATGACAGTACATTATTTAGCTAATTAAAAAATGTGTTAAAATGAAGTATTTCTTGGGAGCAAAAAAAAAATCTGGATTTTTTAAATTATTATTCTTTGTCTGAAAACATTACTTCTCAATTTTAAAGAAATCATATTTTTAAAATCACTCTCAAAATCATTCTCAGGAAATAGTGGTATTTGTGCTAAAAACATTTTTATAACTTCATCAAAATAAAAAAAGCCAAACCTTTAAAGAAATCATATTTTCTGTATCAAAACATGTTTTGTACCAATTCTACTACATTTGAAGTGTTTTTGGGTGGTTGAATGCTCACTGCAAAAATATCAAGTTTAAAATTCTATTTAACATACAAATAAAACTGTTTATTTTTAGATTTCTTTTGCATTAAACATGAAGCAAAGTTTAGTCAAATAATGTGCTGTTCAGTATATATCTGTGCTGCATTGTGGTTACACACTTGGCACCTAAATGGTATTCCTGAGAATCTATCTATATGACATAGTGTTATATAATATGCACAATGCAGTGAGTGCACTATGGCTCTATCTCTGCCAGTGATATTTGATTATTTTCAAGTTTTCTAGTGGAATAAATATTTTGTTCCGTTGAAGTACTTCAGCCCAGATGAGAATTTGATGTGTTATGCATATCTGTGTCTCATATACTGTTCCGAATCTTATGGGAGAGCAAAGCCTGTGTTTGATACTGCTGATCTTTATTTTGCTAACGGTAGATCAATATGTGGAAATTCCCCTATTGATCCAAGCCAAAGACAGAACAGGGTGGCGGCTTTCCAGCTAATGCTTAGTTATTCTCCACCTTTTTTTTTTTTTTTAGCTTTAAATCATTTCCTGTTCAAGGGGATTAAGGTGTTATAGAGTTAAATTTTAGCTGCATGTTCGCACCATATACACTAAGAACAGGAGTGCCTTATGCATACTGAGGCATTGGAGGTTCTCTGGTGTGCAGCAAGAGGACGGTGAATGTAATTTATTGCACAATATGGTGCTGTTATTGATTAGACAGCAAAAGGGCAGTACCAGCTGCTCTGCTAATAGCCATATAAATGTTTCAAGCATGTGTCACCACCTTTAAACCAGCATTAGAAGAAAAATAGCAGAATACATGCACCCATAGGACATGCACCCGGCCAAATTGTAGATGAATATTTTGCCATTCCATCAGTATGTTTAAGGAATAGTTTGCACAAAAATGAAAATTCTGTACTTTACTCCCCTTTACTCAAACATAGTCCATACGACTCATGAACTATATTCCATGTCTTCTGAATCCATATGATAGTTCTTTAATTAATACTGAAAAAAAGTATCATGGTTTTCACAAAAATATTAAGCAACACAACTGTTTTCCACATTAATAATAATAATAATAAGTGTTTCTTGAGCAAATCAGCATATTAGAATGATTTCTGAAGGATCATGTGACACCGAAGACTAGAGTAATGATGCTGAAAATTCAGCTTTATATAGACATAAATTGCATTTTAAAATATATTCAATTTGAAAACATTTTTTTTTAAAATTTAAGTTAAATTGTAATTACTGTTATTACTGTATTTTAATCAAATAAATGCATTTTTATATATATATATATATATATGGGTCAATGACATGATGTGCATATTTTTGTGTCCAAGTGCATTATTTCCTTTTAAAATAATTTGATAAATTCATGACATATATCAATTTATTCTATAAAACCTATTTAGTTTGAATTCATGTTTAGTACATTTAAATAATACATATTATTTTTATGTTTTGTTATCTTAAACCCCCAAAATGTCAGGTGGTGCAACTGTCCGAACAAATGAACAGACTAAGAAAACTATTTAAAATGGTGTCTTAATAATAAAAAATTGAAAAACTAAATATTTTAGGTTTGAAACCTTTCATATAAACACATTTTAGAATTATCAGTAGTTTTAAAGCTGTTGAGATCGTTGAAAAACTTTTGTTCGGGAATATTCTCAAATGTCAGGGTGGCACAACTGCAAACATGGCTCTTTTATTATGAATTGACAAGGTAATAACAGTAAAGATGATAATGCATCATCCAGTGGACCCCAACTGATCCTTGTGACAAAGTGTTTGTAGATCTCTCTCAAATACTGGTAAAAACTGCCATGTCAGGTGGTACAACTACAGTATACATATAATTTTGGTTGTACCGCTTGACATAAAACGTCAAAAAATAAATGTAAACACTTTGAAATATTATTTAAAAACTGAAACTTGTTTAAACACATTGTTCATGACTCAAAAATATGCATTACAAATATACATTACATACAGATTTTTAAAAAACACCTTTTTTGAAGCTTTATTTGTTAATCACCCATAAATCTGAGTTCTCAATCAGACCCACGTTTCTGAGTCCACATGAAATATGGTGGAAAAACTTCAATTGGCATCCTGTATTTTACTAATATTAATTTGTTATATACAATAGAGCAACAAATTTAAAGCCACAATATGTAATTTTTCGCTGCTAGAGGTCGCTTATTCAAAACAAAGGCGTAGCTTGATGACGCCTTGATTTCGTGGAGCTTTTATTATGCCGCAGACGAGCACTTCCGCTTCTTCCGCTTCTTCCGCTCATGTGTATGTGGGGTAACGCAGCGCTGTTTTATCATATTAGATCAGGGGTCTTCAATTTTTTTCAGGGGAAGGACCCCTTAGGCGATAGAGACATGGAGCAGGGACCCCCAATACAAAATGTGTCAAGCAGAGCTACATAAGCATTATTAATAGAAACTAACTATATTATGATCAAGAGTAAGTTATATTATGTTAAGACAGTAGATCAGAACTATGCACATTATTGTTGTTGCACGCATGACTGTATATTGCTTTTCATTGTTAAAATTGAGATTTATGCATCATAATAAACAACATGCTACGATAAATTATTGCTGCAGTTGTTGTAAATTATTTTAATTGATTTGCAGAGTCATACATTTATTTTACTAATCAGATGGACAGTTAAACATTTACCTGAACCTTAGCTACAAGTTTATTAAAAATTCACATTTAAATTTTACTGTCAGATGGACAATTAAATATTTACTTGGACTTTAGTTTCAAGTTTACAAAAAAAACTTGTATAACTTAGTTATACATATACTATATATATCTATATATATATATATATATATATATATAATACGAATATTTTGTAATCTATGATTCTGGATTTACATCGCGTATCTATTTTGATATGCCATATTTTTGTCCCGTGCTATTTATCACTGTCAATTGCAATTCTGAGAGTGAATCACGCATTTATATGTAGACGTCACTTCCAAAACTTTGCAGCGTGTAATTGGCCGTCGTTCCTCCAGCATGAAAAACAATACTTTTATTCAATGGATTATAGCTATAGCCTCGAAAGCCCGAAAGAGCGCTTACTTTATAATCACAATTAAGCTGTCACTCATCTCAGTTTGCAATCTTACAGCGTTCCATCAAAATCAGTAAAGTTGTCTACACTGAATACTGAATCTCTTACTTACATCGTGTCTTTGTTAATGAGAGAATTCACGAGAGCGAGCAGAACTCAGCACTGAATAAAAACTCCGCTGTTTTGAGCAGTGAGTGGATTCTAACTTAAACACCTCTGATTGGCCATTGCATTCCAGAAATCAACAAGCATGTCTATGATTGGCTACATTTCTCGCTGCAAACCACCTGTACACTGAACATCTCATGTTCTCCAGAACGCAAACTCTCTAATAAAACACATAATATATTAAAGCATCTTTGGTGTTTCCATGGTTTCTACAAAATAAAACCGAAAATCGAAGGTAACGGGACCGGGATATGATGTCACTGATAGGCGACGCATGGATACGGTCCGTGTCCTGGTTAAAATTGCTTATTTCTCTGGAGTTAAACATTCTGACATTTTGACACAAATCAACAAAATATATAACATTGTTCTAGTGTTTTTTGGATATTTTAATCCAAAAATCTTACATATTGTGCCTTTAAATGAGTCAAACTTTATACAAATTATTTATTAATTATTTCAAAAATATTTTAGAATATTATGCATGCAGGTTGTGTAAAAGTACTGCTGGCATGTTCACTATTGATTATTCATATGTAAAACAGCAGAAAGCTTTGTCCATTGTGTAATTGTGGCTTTTTGTAGGAACTTCCCGAGTGCATTTGTATTACAGGAAGTAGTTTGCTCCATATGCACTTTGGTGCAGAATACAACCCAGGCCTGAGCCCCGCATTAATTAGCACTTGCAGCTGAGTTTGATTTGCCATTTCCCGTTGTCCATCATAGAGGCTCCCTATCTGATTTTCTCCGAGGGGCTGCAGTTTGGCTGATGTGGCTGGGCAGCGCTGGTTATTGATCTTCCATCTGTTTGGGCTGCGTGATCAGTGAAGAGTGATAAAAACAGACGCAGCGGCTCCCCCGCGGAACCATCCAAGACATGCAGATGGGCCCGGCGCGGAAAGGCCTGTCAGCGCTGCCATGCTTGCATCTCCGCGCTGCTGCGGCACTCTCCAACTGCAAAGGTCATGCATACGTCGGGGGAATGTGGTCGGTTTTTGTTTTAAATATTGTTTGATAACACACTTAGCCCCTGTTTGGCTTTGGATCCTCAAGGACTGCTGAATAACTGCAAAAATCCATGCCTGACTCAGACTGTCTGCGTCTCTGGCATTTATCAGCTGCGCTGCGGCGAGCGGTTTGTCTGGGGAGCGACAAGCCTCCTGGATGTTTGTGCGAGCGAATGCCCAGTGCTTAGCTTATACAGTATTTTTGTTTATACTCTAAATCTGAATGGTGTTTTCCTTCTGAGCCCTAAAGATGCATCTGCTCTCTTGTGGAAGGATGTTTTAAGATGCAAACGCTGCCCTGCAGTGTGTACAGTAGTATTGATTGGGATGTATGAATGCATATTTCACGTCGATCTCATTTCTGTCTTCACATCACAGAGTCCTTCTGACGTTTGGTGAAAGATGGAAAACCTTTAAAAGTATAGTTTACCTAGAAATTTGTCATCCTCATGTCATTCCAAAACTGATTTTCTTTCTGGTGTGGAGCACAAAAATGTTTAGCAGAATGTTCATGCTGTTGTTTTCTGTGCAATTACAATGTGTGAGGAACAGGCCTAGAGGAACGTTGTCAGACTGCATCCATGCTCTCTCTGTCCTAAGATCAATGAACTCTTGGTATGAATGGTGGTTGCCTGTTGTATCGAGTAGAACGTTTAGGAGAACAGGTAGCGTCTTCTCTTTCTAGACCTAAACGTTCTGTTGTAGAGAGAATAAACATCTGTCAGACATCATTAATGTTTGCCTTAGCCCAGTTCCAGCATACATCTGTTTCTCTTGTACATTTTCCATTTGAGGAGAGAGGGTCAATATCAAGTTGGAAACAAGGATTTAGTCTCAAAATCGCTTCTTACTATATTTAGTTAAATCTTTCAAAGCAAATTTTAGAAGACATGAATGTTTTTTCTTATTTTAACAACTGCTTATTTTAAATATTTTTGTATATTTTAACCACGGCATATCAACTCTTTTCTTTTTTATGTCTTGTATACTTGTTTGTTTGTTATTTTTTTTAGACAAAAAAAAGACAAGATAAATAAAATAAAATAAGACAATAAAATAAAAAAAAGACAAAATAAAAGGAAATAAAATAAAATTATGCTGTGGTAAAATATAGCATTAAAATAAGGCATTAGAGAAGATAAAATAAAGTGAGACAAAAAGACATTTATTTTATTTTTTTGTCTTATTTTATTTTGTCTTTTTGCACAATTTTATCTTTAATGTCTTATTGTATGTCTTGTTTGTTTATTTTGTCTTTTATTCTATTGTTTTATTTTATTGTCTTGTTTTATTTTGTCTCGTCATTTTTGTCTTATTTTATTTTATTTGTCTTATTTTATTTTATATCTTGTTTATTTTCTATTTTAAATTTTATTGTCTTGTTTTTTTGTCTAATTTTATTTTATCTTGTCTTTTTTTATATCATTTTAATTTATTTTATTTTGTTTTATTTGTCTTATTTTATTTTATGTCTTGTTTATTTTCTATTTAAATTTTTATTGTCTTGTTTTTTTGTCTAATTTTATTTTATCTTGTCTTTTTTATATCATTTTAATTTTATTTTGTTTTATTTATTTTATTTTGTTTTGCCTTAATTTATTTTAAGTCTCTTCTTTTTGTATTATTTTTATTTTATTTTTTACTTTAAAGATGTAAAATAATTTAGTAATAAAAAATAATAAAAAACATTCACATCTTATGAAAACAAAAAGTAAAAGTAATGACTGGAAAAAAAGTAAATTTTGGCAATAAGTAAGTTTTTAAAGCTTCTGTGAATTGTTCCAGGGAATATCATCGCCATAATTAATAGCATGTATCTATTATGCAAATGTTCTTAAATGTACTTTTCTAACATCACTGTTTAATCTCTTCTAATAGCTGTTTGTTTATTGACCGCCTCTGGTTGATCTGATCACTGAGTTGTTTTGTGCGGAGAACGTTTCTTAATTAATAAAGTAAAGACTTTCCTGTGTCCTGTCCTCCCATTGGGCAGGAGATGCTAATTGTGTTTGAACATTTCTAATCCTTCATACGACCTCAAACAAACGGTGTGTTTCTATCGTAGGCCTTGTATTAAGTCCTGCTTATGAACTTGTTGACTGCACCACAGAACGAGCATGGAGGACAAACTGAAATAGTTAAAATGTCGAGGTTTGTTGCTTTTGCACTGCCCCGGGCTGATCACAGTCGCCGAATATCATTAGGATTTCTTTTCCCACGAATGTCCTTGTTATTAGCTTCCGGTTTACCTACAGGCCTGGCCCCAAAGAACATATTAGCTTTCCTTCTGTATGCTATATGAAAATGGATAAGTAATGTTGTCCGTAACACACTATAAAACCCGAAGAGGTGGATTTTTATTGTTTCGGCCTGTATCTCACACTGTGCTTTAACTACATTTTATTAGGTGTGAAATTAAAATATTAATAGGCTGATGTCTGGCTTTAGGAAGAGCGGGACGTTTGTAGAGACAGTCGAGTCGAGCGCCGCGGGAGAGAGGCGGGTTCCCGAATGTCGGCGGGCCCTTTTAACATCTCATACCTCTGTATGAAATAGACTTTCATCTAGCCTACTGTGAAAATATTAAAAGACGAAGCTTCATGTGTTGTCACATTGCCTGCGGGACACTAATTGAGGTTGGTTGCCGATGTTGTTGGGAAAGGTTGAAAAAAGAAAGAGAAATATCTCAAAGTGACTGAGGAACTTAAAAAAAAAGAGAAGGATGCTTTGTGGTGCTTTCAGAACTATTAAGCGGGGAAACATGTAAGGAAATTACATCATCAAAACAGTCTTAAAACAATAAAAGGAATAGAAGCACTTAGTAAATACACATTATACGCTAAACCAACACCGTTTAAATTAATTTTGTTCATTTGTATAGACACATAGTTCTGTATAAACCCTCCTTGGCTGATACAGTGCTGATGTACACTACAGGGATTTTTTTTAAAGAAATTATTTTATTTAGCAAGGATGCATTAAATTGATCAAAAGTGAAAGTAAAGACATTTATAATGTACAAAAGATTTCTATTTCAAATAATTGCTGTTCTCTTGAAAAGGAATCCTGCAAAAATGTATCACGGTTTCCACAAAAATATTAAGCAGCATGTTTTCAACATTGATAATAATAAGAAATATTTCTTGAGCAGTAAATCAGTATATTAGAATAATTTCTGAAGGATCATGTGACATTGAAGACTGAAGTAATGATGCTGAAAATTCAGCTTAACTATCACAGGAATAAATTACATAAATTGTAATATTATTTCTAAATATGACTTTTTTAGAGACAAAAAAACATACCAACTACAAACTTTTGTGGTAGTGGTAGTGTATATTTAAAGGGTACATAACACACACAGTTTCTGCCAATCTCATGTTAATCTTGAGTACCCATATAGTAGTATTGCATCCTTCATAACTCTGAAGAGTCTTTAGTTTTATCATATTTATAAAAGACAGATACGCTGAACCGATTCTTTTCCGGAAACAGCCAAACTCGTGGAGGCGTGCAGTGGGCGGAGCTAAACACTCATGAGCGCACACACACACACACACACACACACACACACAATACATCATTGCATTATCCCTTGATAACTTTCGATTCACTATACGTTCGTGTTGTTTACATTATATGCACTTACGCGCCGATTGCCAACAAAACACAGACATTTGATGCAGTTTCACTCACTGCCTGTGGTTTCGACTCATGACCGAACAAACACACTTGCAGAACTCTGTTGCTGCTCTGGGAAAAACAAACTGTATCCACTGTTTCCTTAACACTGGGTTCCCTTTCAGTAGGTCACGTTCGACACCGACGAATTGGGATCACTTCCGGGAGCCCCTATCAGCTTCGAGTGTATAGAGAACGGGCCAATGGCCCGCATCTGCATCTCGCGCTCCGCCCCGCACCGCGGGTATAAACAGGAAGTGGATGCAGCGCACATTTGTCATTCACTTCGGAGCCGAACAGGTATCCATGAAGACTGTTCCTGCTACAGCAGAGAGAAAGAGAGAGAGCGAGAGAAGAGGCTTTTGTGCTGGGAGAGAAGGCACGTTCAGTGACGACCGCGAGCTCACCGAAGTCGGTGAAAAACTGCTGTTTTCACAGCATTCTGATTGTTGGTTCGGTGAGGGCGTTCCAACGGTGAGTGCATACACAGGCTGCACTATTCCCTGTGTTTTGCCGCGGTCGTTCCCTGGGTGCTTCAGCACGTGATAAGAGCTTCTTCTAAAAGAGCAACACGGGTGTGACACTGCGTCTTTTTCAAGATGTCATTCCACCCGTGCGTTTCTGGATGCGGTCGTTCCCTGTCACCAGCTGACGGTCACAATCGCTGCCTTACGTGTCTGGGTATTCAACACGCTGAGGCAGCGTTTGTGGATAGTTCGTGTTCCCACTGCGGGAACATGACTATCTCGGCGCTTAGGTCGAGACTCGCCTACCTTCGGGAGGGTGGAGTCCTCTTACCTATGCCCCGATCTAGTGCTATTCCTGCCCAGCAGAATAGACCTACTTCGGCGAATAGCCAGGGTGACCTGAGGATCACGTTTAGGGCACACCCGCCGAGCCAGCCTCCGTGGGCCCCTAAACCCTCTGAAGTGCCGCAGCCGGTTGAGCTTCCGGAGGAAGTCGCTGGCCCCTCCCGGGGTGGTCCAGCGGTGACCTTTGGAGCTCCAGCAGACGATAGGATGTCGATCGCTGCATCGGAGGGGGAGTTTCAGTCCTCGGGGGATGAAGACTCGGCTGCATTGCCTCCCTCTGGGAGAGTGGCGTTGCCCGAGACGGACCCCGAGCTGATGGCTATGCTTTCCCGGGCCGCTGAAAAGGTCGGGCTCGCGTGGAACCCTCCACCGTGTCCCGAGCCTTCTAGGCTGGATGATTGGTTTCTCGGGGCGGCTCGCGCTGGTTCTCAGCGTCCCGCCCCGGTGCCTTTCTTCCCGGAAGTGCATGAGGAGCTCACGAAGTCGTGGATGGCACCTTTTTCTGCCAGAAACCGGCCGAGTGGTTCCTCCCTCCTCACTACCCTTGACGGCGGGCCAGCCAAAGGGTACGGCTCTTCAAGAGACAGCTCTTCAGGAGGTGGTGACAGCACCGCTCCTTCTCCCGGAGGAGGGCCGGGAGAGAATTTTTTGTTCATGTTTGATTTTTGTTCTGCCACTGGCCTTCATGCCAGTGGTATCCAAAACTTCAGAAAAAGAGCTGTTTCTAAAATCTCTGGGTGCCAAGAGAGCACGCTTGGCGGTGTACGACGCTCCCATCCCTTGTCACCCTCCGGTGCCTCTCTTATCGCCAGCAGGGGGTGCTGGCTGTGTCCAGGACGCACACAAGAGGCCTCTGCACACCCGTGCACCCCCTCAGCGGAAACAGGTAAGTGTTGCATTGCACACTCAAACCCCACTTCGGGCCGCTATGCCGTCCGAGTCGGGTCCCTGCACTCCACCACGCTGCCCCGCTGCGGGTACGTCTGTGGTGCCGTTGGTCCCGCTGGTTCGGTCGCTGGGAGCCTGGCTAGCGCTTCCCAGCCCGTCCCGCTGGCTCATCCGTACTATCAGACTCAGCTATGCGATTCAGTTCGCCCGGCGGCCCCCCAAATTCAGGGGCGTTCACTTCACCTCTGTGTCGAAGGAGAGCGCCCCCGTGCTACGGGCGAAGACCGCAGTCCTACTGGCGAAGGACGCGATAGAGCCGGTGCCTCCAGCCGATATGAAGACAGGCTTCTACAGCCCGTACTTCATTGTACCCAAGAAAGGCGGCGGGTTACGGCCAATCTTGGACCTGCGGTTCTTAAATCGGTCCCTTCACAGGCTGCCGTTCAGAATGCTAACGCAGAAACGCATCTTCAGGTGCATCCGTCCCCAAAATTGGTTTGCAGCGATCGACCTGAAGGACGCGTACTTTCATGTCTCGATTCTCCCTCGACACAGACCGTTCCTATGCTTTGCGTTCGAGGGACGGGCATATCAGTACAGAGTCCTACCCTTCGGGCTGTCCCTGTCACCCCGTGTCTTCACGAAAGTCGCGGAGGCGGCCATTGCTCCCATGAGAGAGCGTGGTGTTCGCATCCTCAACTACCTCGACGACTGGCTGATTCTGGCTCAGTCGTGGGTGCAGTTGTGCGAACACAGGGACATGGTGCTCAGTCACCTTAGCCTGTTGGGACTTCGGGTCAACTGGGAAAAGAGCAAACTCTGCCCCGTGCAGAGGATCTCTTTTCTCGGTATGGAGCTGGACTCGGTCAATCTGACAGCGCGACTCGCAGAGGAGCGCGTCCAGTCGGTGTTGAACTGCTTGAATTCGTTCAAATGCAGGACAGCGGTACCACTGAAACATTTTCACAGGCTCCTGGGGCATATGACATCCGCAGCCGCAGTGACGCCGCTCGGATTGCTTCATATGAGGCCGCTTCAATACTGGCTACACGACCGAGTCCCGAGATGGGCGTGGCAGAGCGGCTCGTTCCGTGTCTCAGTAACACCGAAGTGCCGCCAAACCTCCAGTCCGTGGTCGGACCCTTCGTTTCTAAGGGCAGGAGTTCCCCTAGAACAAGTGTCCAGGCATGCTGTTGTCTCCACGGATGCCTCATCCACTGGCTGGGGGGCCACGTACAACGGGCTTGCAGTTTCGGGTCTGTGGACGGGGCCTCAACTGCAGTGGCATATCAATTGCCTCGAGTTGTTAGCAGTTCGTCTTGCGCTGAGCCGCCTCAAAGGGCCGTTATGAGGCAAGCACGTTCTGGTCTGTACGGACAACACTGCGGCCGTTGCGTACATCAACAAACAGGGTGGTCTACGCTCCCGCCGCATGTCACAACTCGCCCGCCATCTCCTCCTCTAGAGTCAGAAGCATCTGAGGTCGCTTCGTGCCACTCACATTCCAGGCCTGCTCAATCGTGCAGCCGACGAGCTCTCACGACAGCAAGTGCTCCCGGGAGAGTGGAGACTCCATCCCCAGGTGGTCCAGCTGATCTGGAGTCGCTTCGGGACCGCACAGGTAGACCTGTTTGCCGCCCTGGACACGTCTCACTGCCAGTTGTTCTATTCCCTGACCGGGGGGACCCTCAGCTCGGATGCGCTGACACACAGCTGGCCCCGGGGCCTACGCAAATATGCGTTTCCCCCAGTGAGCCTTCTTGTGCAGACACTGTGCAAGGTCAGGGAGGACGAGGAGCAGGTCTTGTTAGTTGCGCCGTACTGGCCCAACAGGACCTGGTTCCCGGAACTAGTGCTCCTCGCGACAGCACCTCCTTGGCCCATTCTTCTGAGGAAGGATCTCCTGACTCAGAGACGGGGCACCCTGTGGCACCCGCGTCCGGACCTCTGGAAACTCCATGTCTGGTCCCTGGACGGGACGCGGAGGTTCTAGGTGGCCTACCACAGACTGTGGTAGACACCATCACTTCCGCCAGAGCCCCCTCTACGAGGCGCCTCTACGTGTTGAAGTGGAACATGTTCGTCGAGTGGTGTTCTTCTCGATGAGAAGACCCCCGAAGATGTTCGATCAGCTCTGTGCTTTCCTTCCTGCAAGAAGGGTTGGAGCGAAGGCTGTCTCCCTCCACCCTCAAAGTGTATGTTGCCGCTATCGCCGCAAATCACGACATGGTTGATGGTAAGTCCTTAGGGAAGCACAATCTGGTCGTCAGGTTCCTGAGGGGGGCGAGGAGACTAAATCCGCCTCGCCCTCACTCTATACCCTCTTGGGACTTATCTCTGGTGCTAACCGCATTGCAGAGGGCTCCGCGTATGAAACCCAAGGCGTGCCTCTATAGCCTCCGTGTAGAGCCAGTTTCTTCCGGTGTGCTCGCTTCAAATAGCCAGTAACACCGAAGTGCCTGTTCTAGTGTCGGCTTGCTGCGCCATTCCCCTCCTCAGGGACCGGATACGTGCGCTGATATGCTCCAGTCGAGTTCCCCAGAACGGCGAACCCTGTTGAGTCCTCCGCAACCCGCGGCGGTCAGACGTGGCGGAGCGTCCGACGCCAGGTCTAACACTCGTATGCAATGGTGGAACTTGTGTTAGGCTGGGTATCCATATGTTGTGACCCCTACGGCGGTCCCATATGTGTATTCTTCCACGGTACGGCTCCCTACGGCGAGCCCGTGTCTTTCCCTTGGCAGAGCTCGCTCTGCTGTCTCTGTGCGGTGTAGTCTCCCGCCTGCATTGGCCGGGGCCACCCCTGGGACTTCCGTATGTTGTACTGCCCACGGCCAGTCCATACGTGTATATTCCACATGATACCTCCCTACGGGTAGGATGTGGCTTCCGCAGCGGCCCCCCCGAGGCACGCTTTCCCAGCGTTATCTAATACTCTGCTGAGTGGGTCTTGCGGAACAGCAGCAGTGACTCTCCCTGCGTAAGTTCCCCGCCCCGAACAGACGGGGGTCTGAGGGGCTTTCGCTGGGCGCTGGAAGTGGTAGTAACTGTGGTGTTTTCCATAGGGTTCCCAATTCGTCGGTGACGTCCGAGGTACGTCGAACGTGACCGACTGAAAGGGAACGTATTGGTTACATATGTAACCCTCGTTCCCTGAAGGAGGGAACGGAGACGTACATCCCGTCGCCACAGTTGTTGTACCATCACTGCATGACCGAGTCACTAGTTCGGCTCCTCAGTGAAAAACAAATGTGCGCGGCATCCGCTTCCTGTTTATACCCGCGGTGCGGGGCGGAGCGCGAGATGCAGATCTCGCACACCAATGGCCATTGGCCCGTTCTCTATACACTCGAAGCTGATAGGGGCTCCCGGAAGTGATCCCAATTCGTTGGTGACGTCCGACGTACGTCTCCGTTCCCTCCTTCAGGGAACGAGGGTTACATACGTAACCGAGACGTTTTTTGGGAAGCTGAACAAGGTTATCTTTCCCTCACAACCAGAAACACACTTCTTTAGTGACATTGTTGATTTCGTAGTCTAAAAACAAAATGACAGCGCTGCCGACGGCTTCCATAACCCGAACGAAGCTTGTTGATGGACGCGCTCTTGCTCTCACTCTGGTTGATGTGCGCACACGCTCATCCGGGAGAAGTGCCCATACAAGGAATTCCGCCCTTTATGACGTCATACAGGGCCATACTAAAAAAAACCGTTCCAAAACTTGTTCGAATCCTGAAGGAATGTATTTGGAACAGAAATACTCCGTCATACATCCAACTCGTTTTTTTTAAATTTTGGCCATGTTTAGCATTAGAATCCAACTCTTTAACAGTGTAAATAAGTCAGAATGCATGCAATAGCATTAGATCCCCCCTTTAATAAACATCTTGATTATATTTATTATAAATAAATTATTTACATATTTTAACATTTTAATATTTTAGTTTAATATTTGAAAACAATGTGCTTTATTTATTTTTTTGCTATTTCATATGTCGAACTGTGGGATGTTTATGATTGCCTTGCAAATTGGTGCATTAATAATGTATATAATTCAACTGTTGTGCATTCACGTGGCATTTCTTTTATAAAGGCTTCAAACTCTGTTCTTCCAATCAAAAAACAGAAAGGCTGTGTTTTTGTACATGCATCTGAATCAATGTGTTGAAATGAGACAGGGCGTGCATGTGATTACGGCTCGGTTTGGCTGCTAGCTTGCAGGAGCACTTGGTCTCTGGCGCTGAGTGGGTCACTCCTGATTGTAATGGAGAGGTGTGAGCTTGTATGTTTGTTGTCAGGACGAGAGGGGAGGGGTCGATAACGGCGCTGTGTGGCACTGGAGAGGGGCACAGACAGACACTCAGGTTTGATTAAAGGGAAGTGGCCTCAGGTAGACCCCATCCACTCTGAGAGGCTGAACTACACCTGTGATCTACAGGAAAGAGAGAAAAAGAAAAATCTCATATTTACATTATTGTCTGTCTTTTTTTCTCATATGCCGCACACAATTTTGAAACAGCATTTGTTAAAGTTTTTTTTTTATTTGTTTAAAATTATGTCATTAATTACCCGCCTCTATGTCTTTCCTAACCTGTATGACTTTCATTCATTCGGAACACAAATGAAGATCTTTTTAATGAAATGTCAGTGCTTTCTGTCCCTCCATTGACAGCTACTCAACTACCACCTTGACGCTTCAAAAAGTTCATAAAGAGATCGTAAAACGAGTCCATATGAATTGAGCGGTTTAGTCCAAATTTTCAGAGGAGGCACAATCACTTTATATGATGAACAGATTGAATTTAAGCTTTTATTCACATATAAACATTCATCAACTCACACATCAGTTGTGGTAAACGGAAACTCAAGCATGTTCGCATGACGTGTGAGAACCAATGAGGTTCATTCTCGTGTTACGCAGCATGTTTGCACTTCTGCAAGAACAAATGAGGTTCATTCTCGTGTTACGCAGCATGTTTGCACTTCTGCAAGAACAAATGAGGTTCATTCTCGTGTTACGCAGCATGTTTGCACTTCTGCAAGAACAAATGAGGTTCATTCTCGTGTTACGCAGCATGTTTGAGTTTCCGCAAGAACCAATGAGGTTCATTCTCGTGTTACGCAGCACGTTTGAGCTTCAGCAAGAACCAATGAGATTTATTCTCGTGTTATGCAGCACGTTTGAGCTTCAGCAAGAACCAATGAGGTTCATTCTCGTGTTACGCAGCACGTTTGAGCTTCTGTAAGAACCAATGAGATTCATTCTCGTGTTATGCAGCACATTTTAAACTTCAGGAGTATACAAGGTATTTTAGGTAATATTCTGGGTTTCTGGTTTCTACAGGTCCCTCCTTCAGGTCTGTCCTTGTTCTTTCCCCCTGGTTTATTGTCCATCAGGTGACATAACACATAATGTGCAGGAGGAATTATACACCAATTTAACACATAAACCATAAATACAATATAGAAGTTTAATACTCGGGGTTAGGGGTTGTTCAGATCAATAGTGGTAGTGATTCTGCCTTAGCAAACACTACTAATAACCCCCTTAAGATTCTTTAAAATCCTTTCATGATGTTATATACAGTACATGGCTGTGTGGGGAGCTTACATTGTCTGAATGGTTTTGCGTGTTTTTGCAGAAGAATTGCATATTTTGAAAGGGAATGAGTTTGAAGGTCAGCTGTCTGCATCTCTCCAGTGTGAAGCGATTCTGCGATGCGCTAGTTTAGGAATGACAAGCATCTGCTAACACACTCTTGATTCTTTAAAGACAGCCTGTTGGCATGCTTTTTGATTTGTCCTCAGAACTCCCTTAATTGTTCAGCTGTGAAACTTAAAGCATGCTATTTTCCCAGAGCGCTGGAAATGTCCTTGCCGAGATTCACATTTGTTCAAGTACAAGAATGTGAGTGGGAGTGCTCAGACACAAGCTCACACACACAAGCAAAAGCAGTTGTGTATCGCAAGTTATGCATAACATGAAACTACCTTAACGTACCTTGACTATTTCTCTCTCTCTCCATCTATTCAGAGTATCCTGGCCTTGAACCCTCGGGTCCAGACTCATGCTGCGCTCCTCTCTACTGCAATGAAGAAAATGGAGAAAAAACACTGGAAAAGAAACACAGAGAAAGGCTCTGAGGTGCGTCTCCTCCATCACCCTCAACCTTCATCTTTTCACCTGCAGGCCATAGTGCTCTCACTGACCAATCAGCCGTAGAAGAGAGGAACTTAGTGTTGTTTCCAGATTTAGATGAGTTCTTTCCTGGCACTGGACCCATCTGTTAAGCTTTCTTCGGTTTTCTGCTTTTTAACCTTTCATTTGGCCTTATCGAGAAATCGGCAGCTGTGTTCAGCACCGCAACCGCAAAAACTCAATGTATTTGCCCACATATATGATTTTAAACTGACACACTCAGAAAGCCTGCGGATAGTGAAAATGCTTTAATATATTTTAAAATGTCATATACGTTTATATGTATTTTTTTCTTTAAAATTATATTATCAGCAACAATTTGAGTGAAAATGCCAAGTACTGCCAATGCTAGTATTGTTATTATCAGTACCGATAGGGTTGCTACCCGTCCCGTAAAAAACAGAATCGTCCCGTATTTACAGGCAAAATGACGCGTCCCGTATCAAATCAATACGGGACGCGATTTGTCCCATATCATTGGTCCACACATGGTCCAATAAACACATAAGGATTTTGCAGTGTGGAGAATACTAATTAGCCTGGCTCCGCCCTCCTACGTACTTGTGCTCAATTTTCGTTTTCCTTCAGTACGTCGTCTGGGTTTGCGGTATATTCGCTGGTTTTCTCCGGCCAAATTTTAACCGGTCCAATCAGCGAACAGAGGGAGTGGCTGAGAGCGATGACGTTGATGTCGTGCGCTAGTTTGAGTTGTAGTTCAGTAATGGCGGCGGAGGAAAATGCAAGCGAAGCCATTCTGTCCGTTGTAGCAACGCTGCCGAATATCCAGAAGTTAAAGCCGGAGCAAGAACAAGCTTTGCTGAGTTTTGTTGGTGGCCATGATGTTGTGGCCCTCCTCCCCACGGGGTTCAGGAAAAGTTTGATTTTCCAGCTCGCTCCGTTAGTGGTGAAGGAGTTACCATGACAAGACATACGTATGACATACGTCACAACCAAACGTTAGAGATTGGTTATGGCAGATCCAGAGTGGCTCTGGGCAGATCCAATAGTACCTGCCTTCAAGGAAGTTAACGCCTGTCAATGGAGAGTGGCCAGACTCTCTGTACAAATGAAATGTACAAGAGTCTGGTAGGACCAGGCTAAATACTAATAGCAAATATAAAGAAATCAGTTTCACATTACAATAAGTAGTACAGAAGCTCATTTGCACGTGATTGCGTTTTAGCGGCTTTGTTGCCATAGCGACGGAGTCTCGAGAACATGCGCTGTAAACTTGCGCGGTTTTTTAAAAACATGTCGAGCTCGCATCCACCGTTTGAACGCAAGAGGATCTCCAGGAATAGGGTTGAATAGAAAAAAGGTATCAGTGGGTCTGTCCAGTAACTCATGATGAACCTAAGGCGAACTGCACACTTTGCAGAGAAGCATTTCAGTTGACTGTCTGACTTAAAGCAGCATGCGGTGACAGACACATCCGTGCTTCTAAAGGTATAGGCTTATTGTTTTTTTTTAATGGATAATATATTAATATAATATCCCATATATTATCAGAGCTTGGCAGACAGAATTATTATATTTTTTAGACATTAGACAGGTTAATTAATAGATTATAGCCTAATTAATGTTATTAATTTATCATTTAGCTAGGCTATATTAATCATACATAATACATAATCCTGTCAAATAAAGTTTATGACATTTAAAAAATATATATTTAGATAAAAATGGGACAAATAATTACATAATAATATAGTCATAATTTAAGTAAATTAATAAAAAATTAAACATTTTTGAATTTCAGAATTGTCAAAAAAGTGATTACTGGTTCAGAATGACTGCTTAAAGGGACAGTTCACCCAAAAATGAAAATTCTGTCGTCAATTATTCACCCTCAAGTTGTTCCAAACCTGTATAAATTTCTTTGTTATGTTGAACACATAGGAAGATACATTCCTAATATGGAAGTCAATGGTGCCCCCAAAGCAGCCTGGTTACAAACTTTCTTCAAAATATCTTCTTTTGTGTTCAGCAGAACAAAGAAACTCATACAGGTTTGGAACATCATGAGGGTGAGTAAATGATGACAGAATTTTCATTTTTGGGTGAACTGTCCCTTTAAAGTGCACCAAATAGGCTACTAAAGAGTTCTTTAGAAATAAATAAAATAATCAAATGTAAAATAATATAAAATGGGGTGGGGGGTGGGTCTGGGTGTCGTGAATGGGTGTCCCTTATTTTATACAAATAAATAATTATTTTTTATACAACCCTAAGTACCGATGACTGTAGAAAGAAATGTTTTGCAATTTCTGAGTTAAATAATTAATTAGCCATTTACCATTATATTATCATATTAAACTTGAAAGTCAATATTTATAACATTTAATTGACATAAGCGGCAAATTATCAGAATTTTAGTTTTGTTTATCATTTATTAACACCAACCTTTAAACTTTTAATTTAAATCAATTTAAATAATAAAATTTACAGCAAATGTCACACAAATCCATTATGATTTAGATTTGTTATTTAATGTGAAATAACTCCAAACAAGCAGAATGAGAAATAGTTTCTCTCCTACTAGTTTTTCCGTTTCAAAGTTTTAATGCATGTTAATTTCTAGTTAAAAAGCCTTTTTCCACCTTAAAGTAAAAAATAAAAAAGTAATTGCGAGATAAATTTAATTAATTTAATAAAAATAGTCACATCACATTGGGAGATAAAATCATAGTTATGATAAATAAGGTCTCATTAATTTTTTGCGACTCTCCTTCCATAGATTTCACTGTTTGAGCGACATACTGTATAGATACTCGCTCGTTGCTTGTTGCGATCGCAGCTGGTAAGAACAAACTAGATTAACATAAATATTAAATGTCAAAAGCATGCTCTACTGTTACCCCAACAGCGATGCAAGAATGCACATTAGGACAACTGAACACCTGCATTTAAGTCTTGTCTATCTTGTTCACCTTAATTCTGTGTGTATATCAAAAAATAGAAATACTAAAATTAACATAGCAGATAAATACCGGCTCACATGTACACAAGCTCTATTGACTTCATGTGAAGGTACCAGCAGGTATTTCATCATTAGACAAGAACGTGTTGGTAAGCTACACTCGCTAACACACATGCTCAGAGAGTCGCTCAAATGTAATTATCTTACGATTCCAGGCACATGCCATCAAAGTCTCAAGAATATCTCCCCAGACCAGCGTGCGACGGGAAGGGTTTGTGTTTTTTGGCAGGTGGCCGCTATGCCTCGTCTGTCCTTTTAAAGGCAACTGAGCCTCCTGCTTGTTTGATGTGGAGACACAACAAGATGGAGGTGTTTTGTAGGGGAGATTATCTACTCCCTGCTGACAGCACTGTTGCTAAGTACAGCTGCCTAATTCATCATTCTAATCAATGGGGATGGATCGCAAGCCTGATTTAATTCATAAAGGCTGTGTGCTATAGATTGAACATATGGCATGTGATTTTACTCTATCAGGAGTATACATGTGTACCTTTTGCGTGCTACGCTTGTGCAAATATATGTGGTACCTTTTTCAAGACACGTCCCTGAAAATAGACGTATACGCCAAGGGATGAAATGGAAGTTTGCGTTGTCCTTTATGTACTGTAAATCAGAATTCGCTGCAAAATCTACCTTAATGCTTCCGCCTGCCTATTTTCTCATGCAATGCATTTCTCACTGTCAATTCACCAATAAATGTCAGAGGTGCAGAGAGCGCCGAGTCTGTGAAGCTGCTCATGATTTTCCGTATAGATCGTCTGCCACAGATTTATCCACTTCGTAAAGAAAAGGCAATGAACATTTTAGTGATCCTTAAAATAACTTCTGTAGTGCCACGAAAGCGGCATCATAATTGTCCTGCGGAATTGTACCGGATGCCAGAGGGGCTGTAAACTTAGTTTTTACAGGGAATCCATGAGTGCCGGGTGTCTATAGTTTCCAAATGAGTTCTTGGGAAAATACGATGGCATGTAGTCAGCTGTTATCTCAGTCCGTCAGGACTCAGGTGCCCGCACATTTCCCTCCCCTCACCCTCAGGGCACCCGTAGCACACTGTCCGTGAGGAGATTTCGCTACACTTCCCTGCAGGCGACGTCTCGTACGGGAACGCGGACGGTTCAAGTCGACGCTATTAGCTGACCGGAGCCTTACCAATATTTGTCTTTCTGCTTCAATAGCACAGGTTGAGGCTGGAGATAATCTACCATACAAAAAACAAGTCTGAGTTTTGCAGCAGCTGTGGAGATAGAAGTGGAAACACACTTGAAGTGCCCTTGTTTTTTTGCAGATAACGCCGCTGTTTACTGATGGTTTTCTTTTAATAATCTGTCTGTACGGTCTAATCCAATTTAATGAGTCTCCAGATTACATTATGATCCCCAGGTCCTGTGAAGGGCAGGTATATCTGCCAGAAGCAAAAGCTAATGTTTTTTTCCCCATCGGTTTTAGGCAAGACAAGGAGGGAGGGAGTAGAAAGAGTAGAAAGGCTTTTCAGATTTGAGTTGCCTCAGTAGGTGCGTTCACATGGTGTTTATTGTAAATGTATTAGCATTTTTCCGTTTAGAGGTCATGTGTGAACACTATTCGTTGTCGAAATGCTGCAAATCAGCTTAGGGATGAATTCACTGCACAGTTGCGCCACTTTTGCCCACAGTATTTATTTCAATGCATGAGGTTAAGGGTGCAAATAGTTTCAGTGCTCAAGACGTCCAAAAACAACTTTTATTGAAACCAAGCTCCCAAAATGACTCGTTTCAGATTTTGCCTCAGTAGGACGTCATAGTGTGACGAAAGACGCCTTTGCAGAAGATCAATGCCTACTTCCACATCATTGCCTTTTAGCCCCACCCACCGATTGCCTCATGTCATGTAGTAGTAAATATGAGAGAGACGCAAACACAGGATTACTCAAAGAAAAAAAAAAAAAAAAAAAAGATAGAGATGCCTCTGAGGACTATAAAATGTTCTGTAGTGCCAAGTTGTGGAAAAACAGTCTTTGCATTGCCTCCCTTGTGATCCTAAGTGTGGATGAGCTTTATTATTAACAAACTTTCAGATCGCGTCAGTAAGACATTGGGCCCTATCACACATCCGGTGCAATGCGACGCCAGGCACGCCGCAAGTGTTTTTTGCTAGTTTCAGCCCGACACAGTTATAATTTTCACGCCCAGCGCCACATTGTTTAAATAGCAAATGGACTTGCGCCTATCTGTTCACCCATGGGCGTGCTGGAAACAAGGTGTGTTCAGGTGCATTGTTGGTGCGTTGCTATTTTGAGGCAACTGAAATCGACTGCGCCAGTATTTTTTTTGTACTCTCTGCTTATTGCACACACAGGGACGCACAGCAGCACACAAACATTTTTAAATATTAGAAATAAAAGGATTCCTCTCTGGAGAAGCGCTCAGTCTTTCCGCTCACAAATTCCGCCATGTAAATAGCGAATCCGCCACTGTGCAAGTGCAACTGGCTTTTAAAGGGAATGGGAGATGAGACTCTGATTGGTTTATTGCACGTTACGCCCAAAACACACCCATGACTCATTAAGAGACTAGCTACAACCCTTTTGGATCATGCGCCTGGCATGCCGACCGTGTTTTCCGTTGTTAAACTAGCAAAAGTGGATTCGGACATGCCCTAAGTGCACCTGCGCCATGCGCTTCAGACCATGCGCTCAGTTAAAATAGGGCCCATTGTTCATTTGTTTGCTTCATTAGAGATGCTGTGTGATTCAATGTATGTAGAGACCCCCTGAGATGATTATAAAGCAGTAGTACATAGTAAAGCACTATATAAATGCCTTCATTCATTCATTCATTCATTCATTCATATTGTGACCTTCTTCCTTAGCTCTGTTCTCTGTCATTGGCTGGGGCTTTATAGTTGGGACTGCTTCTAGCTTATTAGGCATCAGAGCTAATTGCTTTAATGAGACATGATGAAAGGGAAAGGAGGCAGAGTAAAAAAGCTTAATTTGAATCCTTTCTGGAATTCGTTAAGTAATTCAAATTGGCTTTCATAATTTCTGTTCCGCGCCAGGTCACCGCTGAGGTCCAAAGATGGAATGTAAACTGAATATCTTAAATAGATTTTCCTTTATAGCACAATCATCTTGCATCTTCCTTGAATCTAGTCTCGACCTCACACTCATTAGATGAATAAATTACGGACAAATTACCACAATTTGGGCGCTAACGGTTTTTTCTAAGCGATATTAGGGTTCTTTGAAGCTTTTAAAGCAAGTAATTATGTTTTTACTTAAAAAAAAATCCAATCCAATAAATTATATTCTGATGTCTGGTGGAGTCTAAGATCACACTGTCTCTATCTATCTATCTATCTATCTATCTATCTATCTATCTATCTATCTATCTATCTATCTATCTATCTATCTGTCTATCTGTCTATCTGTCTGTCTGTCTGTCTGTCATATTATTTATTGTTCTATTTATTTATCATTCTATCTGTCTATCATTTTATCTGTTGTTCTATCTCTCCATCGATCCATCCATCCGTTTATTTTTATGTCTATCTTTCTATCTATTGTTCTATTTATCATTTAGACCTCATTATTCAAGTGTCATTTAAAGTGATAGTTCACCCAAAAATAAAAATTCTGTCATCATTTAGAAGAATGAAGAATGTTGGTAACCAAACAGTTGATGGGCCGCATTGAATAAGTTCGATAGTATTTTTTTCCCCCCATACTATGGAAGTCAATGGGGCCCATCAACTCTACCAATATTCTTCAAAATATCTTCTTTTGTGTTCAGCAGAAGAAAGAAATTCATACAGGTTTGGAACAACTTGAGGGTGAGTAAATGATGACAGAATTTTCATTTTTGTGTGAACTATCCCTTTAAGTCTAATCTGAGGAATACTTCATTTCCTGCAGTATTATGCTGCTCTCTATCCTCTAAACTTTTTTAAAAGTGTCATGAACTGGCTTTTTTTATTTTTTTATACTGTTGTCTGAGGACAACTTATTAGGTTCGCGTGGTTTTTACATTCAAAAACATCATAATGAATAAGTAATAGGCTATTTTCTACCCTGGTTTTGAGCCTCTCTCATGGAACGCTCGGTTTTTATGGGCGTGCCGCATTGAAGACTTGGAAGTAAACGCCCACTGCTATGATTGGATAACAGTTTTGCATATTATAATTAGTTTCGACTCCCCCGTCAGTACACGTGGGGAATTGTTTTGAAAACGTCCAATGTGGAAAAATGGCAACCGGAATGATTCGCCCATACATGTTCGACCCAGAGTCTGATCCCGAATCGCAGGACAATGAACCAAGAACACCTCAAGTACAAAGGATATTACAGCCTGTGACAGCTTGGTAAGTTATCCTTAATTAGGTTTATTTCTAATGTATCTTTTAGGTTTTTCTAATCTTTTAACTGTATGTTTGACAAGCTACATCCTTCTGTGACTGATTAGACACGTACACATAATCAGTAGATATCAAACGATCTGTAACAATGCAATACTATCACACATAAAAAACATGTTTTACTCACATAAGTGTGTTGCACCATTCCTGTCAAATCTAATATAGAAGGCACAGCATTGTGTTTTAATCTCAATATGTCTCGACCTGTGTCTTGTTTACAAACGATTCCGCGGTGAAATGAAGCGAACAAACGTGCAATGTCTTACGCACGGGAGCTGGAACTTCATTAAAAATAAAGTTCAACCACACATTCCTAATATTAGAATCCGAAGGAAGCTTATGCAGCGACTGTGTTCTTCCACAACCAGGCACAGCGCAATATCTTGCTATCTTCGGCATGTTTATTGCTCGGTAGCGCGATCCGTTTAGCTCCACGAGTCGGTGGGCGGGGCTACAGAATCAGGCGTACTTATATGTTGAGGCGGCATTTAACCACACGATGACGTCAAGGGTTGGCATATTCTGAGATCGAGCGTTTGCTGGGCATGGTGTCAATAAAAGCTTTTCTTTGACTAACAAGGAAGTTTTCAGCTCCGAAACTTACAGGATATTCTTATATCACGATGAACTTTTATATATCAAAGGCTGAATGAAAAGTTGATTTCTCAATTCATGACCCCTTTAAAATACTCGACACTTAGCTTGCATGATAATTTCTTTATTTTCGATCATATTTTACAGTATAGCATATTTTATATAGTTTTTAATATATATTGCCAACATTTAAGCTCGTTTAACGAATATTAGAAGTAAAAATTAATAATTTAGAAGTAACTCAAGTGTAATCGACCAGTCTCTGTTGTCCCATTTCCACCGCAATGGCGCTGGATCTTGACCGTCGCCCTGCGTTTCACTCATAACCGAAATTTGCGGTGACTGGCTCCATAACCTGTCCATAAACAAACAGTGAGCTCTGAGGACATATTTTAACATCATAAGTATTTATATTCTGTATCTTTTTGAATAAAGTAGTTTTATGCAAGGCATCAGGTGTTTCCATCACACAAAAAGTCAGACTGCCCAAATATACTAAAAAAAATAACCCAAAAAACATACAGGCATCAGTATGAAATGATCCAAAATGCTTCATATTGATGCCTGAATGTTTTTACACTCTAACCTTGGGTTATTTTTTCTACCCAAATCCTGGGTTGAGCCTTTCGGGTAATTTTTTGGCTTATTTTTTCAGTATTTGAGCAGTCGGACTGATCGTGTGCAGGCGCTACACCTGTCATCTTCACATCTGTAATGGTAGATGTCATGTTAAAACAAGGATTTTGTTGTTAATGCTGTTAATTCTCATTGGTCCAAATTCCAACTCTGATTAGCAGTTTCATTACTGTGTAAGGACACTTTGTTAGTTTTACTCCATTGGGTGTTGGCCAGCAGGTGTTGATATGCATTGGGCTGCTCAAAGTAATACTTTAACACAGGTTTAGTCTTAAGCAGTGAATTAAAGTGTGTGCAAGTGCTCATCTCTAATTACCTGGCACAATTACACGCCACAGATGGCTATCGATTGCTGCCGTCTGAGCTGATATCGGCCCTGCTTCACTGCGCTAGATTGTGAGGAAAGGGTGAAGTGATCAATGCATTTTATCTGCTGGAACATGCATACATCACCGCCTCCAATGCCACCCATCCCATAATGCCACACTTTCCTCCTTTTCCTCACAGGATTTAGCCTCCACTATATGGATTAGAGCACTGCATCCGCTGCCTAATCCATTCAGGCGAAGGGGAGGAGATTACAATGTTGGGGTTTGATGTTAATAGAAACCCTTAATAAGTCCTTTTTTGTGCTTTTACATGCTTCTTAATGTATAAAGGAAAACACAAAAGGCTTGTTATGCCTGCTCAGCTGGCTGTGTGTGCAGTACCAGCAGCACTGGAATCATCTGAATGGTTTTCAGCTCAGAACGGGCTGCTTTCTGTCATGCTTTTTCATTAATGAGATTTCCATATACAGCTAGCCGTCTTGTCAGTGTCTTTAGGGTCTTTTCTTTTTTCTGTCTGAGGGGAGGGAAGACTCTGTTATTATTGAAGCGTTTTTGCTGAGAACTATTATTGATAGAGATCCCTAAAAACATATCACAGACTCGATGAGAAGCGTGTCATACCACTCTACGTAATGAGCCTTATTACTCACACTTATACTAAAGGAACGCTTCTAAATCTCTAGAGGACTGTTAATCTGTTCGTCACATGATGTGAAGGTTTCTGAGCTCTATTCATACATTAGACAGGCATATATACAGTTCTGTTTATAAATTTACATACCTTGGAGAATATGCATTAAGAGGCAGGGGGTGTAAACATTTTGAATAGGATGACTGGGGTAAATTGTACTTATTTTGTCTTTGAGGAAACTTCTTAGTTGCTTCTATTAATCGAGGAAACATCTTAGGTTGCAGCTATTAATGCCTCGTGTTGAGAGAACAGTGCACAGTGAATGTTTTCACCTTTTTTATTAGTTGTGGATGAATACCACAATTGTCCTCAGTGTGAAAAGATGGATCTCAAAATCATGTCACTTTTGGGAAAGTGACATATGACATAAAGAACTGCTCAGGACAAACAAGGGACTCATGAACAGCTATCACAAAACATAAAAACAGCCATTGATCATCCAGGTAACAACAAACAGTATTAAGATTCAAGTAAACATTTGAACTTTTTAATTTGTGTAAATTTTGTCTTGTGGATTATATGTAAACCACTGTTATGTAAAACAGCTTATTGTGGAAAGTAGTAAAAAAAAAATAGCATACAATTGTTATGATTCCTTCCAATTCTGCAAGGGGTATGTAAACTTATGAGCAGAACTGTATATAAATATTGTAAAATATAATATCAAATTAAAATAAATTTTCTATTTTAAAATATATATATATATATATATATACAGTGAGGAGAACAAGTATTTGATACACTGCCGATTTTGCAGGTTTGCCCACTTACAAAGCATGTAGAAGTCTGTAATTTTTATCATAGGTACTCTTCAACTGTGAGTGACGGAATCTAAAACAAAAATCCAGAAAATCACATTGTATGATTTTTAAGTAATAATTTGCATTTTATTGCTTGACATAAGTATTTGATACATCAGAAAAGCAGAACTTAACATTTGGTACAGAAACCTTTGTTTGCAATTACAGAGATCATACGTTTCTTGTAGTTCTTGACCAGGTTTGCACACACTGCAGCAGGGATTTTGGCCCACTCCTCCATACAGACCTTCTCCAGAGCCTTCAGGTTTCGGGGCTGTCGCTGGGCAATACGGACTTTCAGCTCCCTCCAAAGATTTTCTATTGGGTTCAGGTCTGGAGACTGGCTAGGCCACTCCAGGACCTTGAGATGCTTCTTACGGAGCCACTCCTTAGTTGCCCTGGCTGTTTCGGGTCGTTGTCATGCTGGAAGACCCAGCCACGACCCATCTTCAATGCTCTTACTGAGGGAAGGAGGTTGTTGGCCAAGATCTCGCGATACATGGCCCCATCCATCCTCCCCTCAATATGGTGCAGTCGTCCTGTCCCCTTTGCAGAAAAGCATCCCCAAAGAATGATGTTTCCACCTCCATGCTTCACGGTTGGGATGGTGTTCTTGGGGTTGTACTCATCCTTCTTCTTCCTCCAAACACGGCGAGTGGAGTTTAGACCAAAAAGCTCTATTTTTGTCTCATCAGACCACATGACCTTCTCCCATTCCTCCTCTGGATCATCCAGATGGTCATTGGCAAACTTCAGATGGGCCTAGACATGCGCTGGCTTGAGCAGGGGGACCTTGTGTGCGCTGCAGGATTTTAATTCATGACGGCGTAGTGTGTTACTAATGGTTTTCTTTGAGACTGTGGTCCCAGCTCTCTTCAGGTCATTGACCAGGTCCTGCCATGTAGTTCTGGGCTGATCCCTCACCTTCCTCATGATCATTGATGCCCCACAAGGTGAGATCTTGCATGGTGCCCCAGACAGAGGGAGATTGACCGTCATCTTGAACTTCTTCCATTTTCTAATAATTGCTCCAACAGTTGTTGCCTTCTCACCAAGCTGCTTGCCTATTGTCCTGTAGCCCATCCCAGCCTTGTGTAGGTCTACAATTTTATCCCTGATGTCCTTACACAGCTCTCTGGTCTTGGCCATTGTGGAGAGGTTGGAGTCTGTTTGATTGAATGTGTGGACAGGTGTCTTTTATGCAGGTAACAAGTTCAAACAGGTGCAGTTAATACAGGTAATGAGTGGAGAACAGGAGGGCTTCTTAAAGAAAAAATAACAGGTCTGTGAGAGCCGGAATTCTTACTGGTTGGTAGGTGATCAAATACTTATGTCATGCAATAAAATGCAAATTAATTATTTAAAAATCATACAATGTGATTTTCTGGATTTTTGTTTTAGATTCCGTCACTCACAGTTGAAGAGTACCTATGATAAAAATTACAGACCTCTACATGCTTTGTAAGTGGGCAAACCTGCAAAATCGGCAATGTATCAAATACTTGTTCTCCCCACTGTGTGTGTGGGAGGCCATTCAGAACTTCTACTAGCCGAAAAAAATAAGGAAATGACCAGATTAACTACGTTTCATCTTAATATATAAAATACCAAAAATGTATTTTAGGTGGACAGATCAATACAGTACAAAACTGTTTGTTTTGTGTTTTTCCAAAGCGTATGTCCTGCAGACCTCATACATATACATTACATTGTTTGTTGAGTCAAAGACGAGCCACTCGCACCCAGCTTGCCACTTGGTATTAAAACTTCTAATGCTTGGCGGGTCTTTACCTTTTTCACTGGTGTTAGTTACCCCAGGCAAGTATCGCTTTATTATCAATGTTGAAAACAGTTGTTATGCTTATTATTTTTGTGTAAACTGATTCATTTTTTCAGGATTCTTTCATAAATAGAAAGTTCAAATGAACAGCATTTATTTAAAATAGAAATATTTTTTATATTATAAATGTCTTTTCACTTTTGATCAATTGTGTCCTTTTAAATAATATATTAATTTCTTTAAAAAAAAACAAACATGTTTTTGATATTGTTCAAATGATTCCTATTGAATCCTCGTCATTGTCAAGGGAGCTGAAGTTTGATTTTTGCAGTGTAAACCGTATATGTGTGTGCGAGCGCGGTTATTGAGTTATTCAAATCACAGACTTTGGCTCGCAGAGAGAGCACTCTGAGAATGCAGTGCCCACGCATATTATTTCCCAAATATCTCTGCTTCCCGATGCAATATTTCCTTGTCACCCACAAGCTCAGACAGTGCAATAATTATCAATTTCCATATCATTGTGTTTTTATTGTTTGAGCAACATAAAATAAAACATTTGTTAATGCCACTCAGTTAGACGAGAGCAGCGTGGAAAGATGAGGGAGGGAAATGTAATTAAAAAAATCTCTGACTTGCACTTTGTCTGTAATCATGTAAATTGAATGTCAGTCAGAATGGCGAGCATGGTTTGTTATTAGATTCCAAACTCCTCGTGCCTGCCGTGTGCCTTACCAAACACTGAGTTTGTCATCGTCGCTATACTGTATGAGACCCAAGCGGGGAGTGCCGACAAACACAGTGTTGTCATAGCAGAAATATTAACACGGTTTACATTTGTGAAGTGATTTATTAGTTGAAAACTCCTTTGAAGCTTAGTTTGTACCTGTGCAATCTTTTTTTTTGGAGTGATGCACTGTAAAATGTAAAACATAATATTATATTAGTTATTATAATAATTTTACAAAGTAATTCATGCTGCTTGTTACATTTAGCAAAGTTCTGTGTATTTTCTATGTATTTTAGATGTATTTATATAAATAGTGCTCTTCCTTATTCATAACTTTTCTAACAGATCTAAAGTCCAATTGATCTATTTAGTGTTCAACAAACATCCTCTGAATCATTCACTGAATATTATTAGCATCTGTTGCTGTTCGTCCTGTTGTGTGCTTCGTCACATGATTTTAGATGTTCAGAGGTTTAAGTGCAGAAGAAACCCTGGATTCGTTCGGCTGAGTGGAAAAACTTCTTCACAGGTTGTGATTGATGTGAGCTGTCAAGTTCTGAGTGGAGACCAACTGTCACCTGAGAGCTGGAGAAATAAAAACATATTCACGGTCACGTTTGCATGTGAAATTGCATTACATGTTGCTGTAAGTTTTCCTAACCATCATGCGTGGCTCTGTCTATCTTTCTATCTATCTATCTGTCTGTCTATCTGTCTATCTGTCTATCTATCTGTCTGTCTGTCTGTTTGTTTGTCTTTCTTTCTTTCTTTCTTTCTTTCTTTCTTTCTTTCTGTCTGTCTATCTATCTATCTATCTATCTATCTATCTATCTATCTATCTATCTATCTATCTATCTATCTATCTATCTATCTATCTATCTATCTATCTGTTCCATCCATCCGTACATCTATCTATCTATCTATCTATCTATCTATCTATCTATCTATCTATCTATCTATCTATCTATCTATCTATCTATCTATCTGTCTGTCTGTCTGTCTTTCTATTTATCGTTCTGTCTGTCTGTTGTTCTGTCCGTCTGTTGTTCTGTTCTTCCGTCCATCCATTTATCGGTCTATCTATCTGTCTGTCTGTCATTCTATCTATCTTTCTGTCTTTCTATTTATCGTTCTGTCTGTCATTCTATCCATCTGTCCGCCTGTCTGTCTGTCTGTCCGTCCTATCTATCTATCTATCTATCTATCTATCTATCTATCTATCTATCTATCTGTCTATCTGTCTGTCTGTCTGTCTGTCTGTCTGTCTGTCTGTCTGTCTATCTATCTATCTATCTATCTATCTATCTATCTATCTATCTATCTATCTATCTATCTATCTATCTATCTATCTGTCTGTCTGTCTGTCTGTCTGTCTGTCTGTCTGTCTGTCTGTCTGTCGCTCTATCTTTCTGTCTTTCTATTTATTGTTTCATCCATCCATCCATCCATCCATCCAATCATCCATCCATCCGTCTGTCTATTTATCGTTTCATCTATCTGTCGTTCTCTCATCTATCTATCTATCTATCTATCTATCTATCTATCTATGAAAGGTGTTATTCAAATACAGTGTAGGATATTATTAATAATGTGTAAACAGTTGCTTTTCAAATAAAATGGCTTATTATTATTATTATTAATAATGTGTAAACAATTTGTATGAAAGGTACTATAAAATGCCTTAGATTGTTGTTATAATTAAAAGTAATACTAATAATGATAATAATAGTAATAATGCTTTTTATTTGAATAACACCGTTCATGCATAAAATGTAACTTAACATGCTTCAAAGGTCAGAATAACAGAAAGAAAACAACAAAACAGTGCAAAACAGATGCAAATTAGCTATTTAGCTAACTCTGGCACAACATTTGTGTTGTGTATGGTCGCTGTTAAATAAATGAAATAAACCAAAACAAAGCAAAAAGCCACAATAAAAAAAAAACTTGCTCTCAAGGATGATGTCGGGCAGTTGCCGAGGGCAGAGGTGATTTTTAGTATTCATGCTTGCATGCTTGTTTTTACGTACATGTGTGTCAGTTTATAATGTGGTCTAAATCTGGAGTACTGGGGAGCGGAAATTGTGTCTCCTTGTAATTACCTGCATGTCCGTACCAGCAGGTTTCATTCAAACTCTGCACCTACCTTCAGGGGTCAGGGGCTAGAGAGGGGTCGATTGCCATGACAACTGCATTCCGAGCCCCAGAACGCTTCGCCATTTTGTACCAGCCCAGGAGTTGGCCGTGTCACATCTGATGAATCACGCGGCACAGCCCTGGCAGTGCGCTACAATCTGCATGAGAGCGTAGAGGAACAGTCTCGCTGATGATGTTTGAGTGGATTATGTTCAAAGCCTGTGTAACAGCCCCAATCAATGAGATGTGCCTCGCACACACAAACATCCAAACAAATAACAGCACCTCCTCTGTCATCTCATTTCTCTCTCCCTCCCTCCTTCTCTCTCTTGCAGAGCTGCGTGAAGCTAGAGAACAATTTTGATGACATCAAACACACGACTCTGAGTGAGCGTGGAGCACTTCGGGAAGCGGTGAGGTAAGACCAGGTCACCATGGCAACAGTCACAGATTTAGCGAGGACCGAAGTACTGGTACTGGTGGTGGTCGTGGGGGATTGGGGGGGAAGTCATTCTTCATTATTTGGGGAACAAATGAGTTTATTGCCACCATTCAGTCAGCCTCTCGAAGGTATTAATTTGTGCGAGGAGAAGACGTCCCTTAGGGCTCCAGATCAGCTATATGGCGATGGAACAAACTGCGCTCGGCTAACCTGTCAATGTTTAATTTGACTCTCTGGAGCACTATATCGTCCGTGCTGTTCATGCTTGTCGCTTTCTTTTTAGTGCAAAGGCAGCACCACTAGTATAATTGCTCATACTTCTGTACAAACTCCTATCACTAAGTATTCAACTTTGACACATACTGTAACTCACACCACAACGTTTGTATTCTGCTGTTTGGTTTTTGATGACTAGTTTATTAATTTCTGTCACTTCAACAAAGACTTAAGGTAAAGCATGTGTTGGTGTTTAGATAACCTGTTTAGTTTTCTGATAGTGGGGTTTAATCCTTTGTGGCTCTTAAATTAAGACTGTAGGTCATATACCAATGTTTAGTTTACCTATTGGTTAGTTCAGTCATTTGTAGTGCTTAAAGACTTAAAGGCGCTCTTTAGTTGACCTGTTTAGTTAAGACTAGTTCAGTCATTTATGGCACTCAAATAAAAAAACTTTAGAAAATATTGTGGAATTTTGTTGATCTGTTCAGTTCGCAATGACTAGTTTAAGTGATTTGTGGTGCTTAGACCTTAGGTTATATAGTGACATTTAGTTAACCTGTTTAGTTTGTGATGACTTGTTCAGTCATTTATGGTACTTAATGGAAATTTTAGATAAAATGGTGGCATTTAGTTGACCTGTTTAGTTACTTAAAGGGATAGTTCACCCAAAAATGAAAATTCTGTTGTTAATCACTCACCCTCATGTCGTTCCAAACCCGTAAGACCTTCGTTCATCTTCGCAACACAAATTAAGATATTTTTGATGAAATCCGAGAGCTCTCTGACCCCTCCATAGACAGCTATTTAATTAACACTTTCAAGGCCCAGAAAGGTAGCAAAAACGTCATTAAAATAGTCGCTGTGACTTCAGTGGTTCAACCTTAATTTTATGAAGTGACGAGAATACGTTTTGTGCGCAAAAAACAAACCAAAATAATGACTTTATTTACAATTTCGTTCTGGCCTGTGTCAGTCTCCCCTCCACCAAACGTTACACTTGGCACAATGCAGTCAGGCAAGTACCGTTCTCCTGGCAACCACCAAACCCAGACTCGTCCATCGGATTGCCAGACAGAGAAGCGTGATTTGTCACTCCAGAGAACACGTCTCCACTGCTCTAGAGTCGGCGTGCTTTACACCACTGCATCCGACGCTTTGCGTTGCACTTGGTGATGTAAGGCTTGGATGCAGCTGCTCGGCCATGGAAACCCATTCCATGAAGCTCTCTACGCACTGTTCTTGAGCTAATCTGAAGGTCACACGAAGTTTGGAGGTCTATAGCTATTGACTCTGCAGAAAGTTGGTGACTTCTGCGCACTGTGCGCCTCAGCATGCACTGACCCCGCTCTGTGATTTTACGTGGCCTACCACTTCGTGGCTGAGTTGCTGTTGTACCCAATTGCTTCCACTTTGTTATAATACCACTAACAGTTGACCGTGGAATATTTAGTAGTGAGGAAATTTCACGAATGGACTTATTGCACAGGTGGCAACCTATCACGGTACCACACTTGAATTCACTGAGCTCCTGAGAGCGACTCATTCTTTCACAAATGTTTGTAGAAGCAGTCTGCATGCCTAAGTGCTTGATTTTATACACCTGTGGCCATGGAAGTGATTGGAACACCTGAATTCAATGATTTGGAGGGGTGTCCCAATACTTTTGACAATATAGTATATATGCTTTACACCAGCCATCAGCCACCCTGCTCTCTAAAATATCTGCATTGGCTATCAAAAAAACAACATCGGTCGACCACTAGATCTGTTTATTTTGTCATTTGTGGCACTTAAAGATTTTAGGTTATGATTTAGTTGACCTGTTTAGTTTCTAAATAGTAGTTCAGTCATTTCTGCCACTGAAATAAAAAACTTTAGATAATACGGTGGAATTTATTTGAGTTGTTTAGATTATGATGACTTGTTCAGTCTTTTGTGGCACTTAAAGAATTTAGGTCATGTGGCGACGGGAATCTCTAAATCAGCGCATTGACCTCATTGTCACTAAAATAGCTAAGCAAGTTGTTCATCTTCGTTCGTTCTTTGGACAGACTACAACTTCTTTGAATATAAAGTAGCTTCTAAAGTGACTATAATAAAGTCCTGTATATTTAAAAAATAATAAAAGTATTAAATTAATTTCTCATCCACTTTCATCTCACTGATCCACAGTGCAAGAATAGATTTATTTAGGAGTGTGTTGAGATGACAGAATCCGGTGCTCGCAGTGAGTGTTATAAAAATCTCCCATAATCTGCTTAGCTTCATTAGAAGAGATCGAGGAGGATTACAGTGAACTGCATGTATATGAACATAATTCCTAGCAATATTTAAGCGGCTCATAGATAAATACATCATCAGGGATGCACAAACAGCAACAAAATAGCAATTAATTAAATTTCCTTTATGGAAAATTGTCCGTTAGTTGCCAGGCTTATGAATTATGGCCAGGTTGTGGTAACTGGCTGAGATCGATGGCAAAGGTTATGATAACATGCATATAAGGGAGCGTGTTCATACATGCAAATGCAAATAGGAATACATTCACGTCCATGTGCCTCAGCTTTCTTTCCTGCATGACTACTAGTCCCAGTTCAAGTTTTAACAATCTCATAGTACTTATTATACTGTTGCTTGCTTGCTTGTAGTTCATAAGCTATTTTCATGATGGATTTGCAGGTGAAACCAAATTGAAGTGTGGTTTTGTCTCATGGGATTTATCTGATGTCACACTGTTCACCGTTTGCTGCCCACCTCAGTCCGCCGAAGTAAAGGCGATTTTAACTGCTAATTAACAAGACTAAAACAGAATAGAAGCAGAATATGATTAGAAATGCAAAAAAACGAACAGAGCTTATATCTGACCCTGTGGTTGGCTGGCAGGGTGGCTGAGGTGAGCACAGATTGGTGACGATGGAAAAGGTTCCTTTCCTCAATTACGCCTGTTCCAGGGCATTCAGCGTATAATCACACGGAAATAAGCCTGCAACATGACTTTAATTGAGGAAGTTAACAAGGTTAGCTACACTTTACCAATTTCACGCTGCACAAATCACTCCGCAGACCTTCAGAATGAATATCCATAAACCTTTTGCTCAAAAACAAGTGCAGGAGAATAAATTTAGGCAATCATGTCATTAATCTCATGATAGAAATTGGGAAACTGGCAGACTCTCTTCTTAGGCTCTCCAAGCTAAAGGAAGCAATATAACATAGCTTAACTTCTGATGCACACCTGATGTACTCAATTTTCTTTTGCTGGGGAAAATTAAGGGCCCAATTTAATGTTCAAATCGCTGGTTCCCACACCTTTTGACCACTACACTACCATTCAGAAGTTTGCTAAATTTATTTGATCATAAATATAGTAAAAACTGTAATATTGTGAAATAATTGTTACAATTTACAATGACTTCTAATTTATTATAATTTAAAATGTAATTTATTTCTGTGATGGCAAAGCTAAATTTTCAGCATCATTACTCTTCAGTGTGACATGATCCTTCAGAAATCATTCTAATATGCTGATTTAGTGCTTGAGAAACATTTCCCTTTAATTTTCGATGTTGAAAACAGTTTACTGCTAGTGTTAATTTCGTCAGCTATTTTTTAATTTAGTCTCAGTCTTAGTCCTGTGTGTCAAATGTGCTTTTTAGGTTTTATCATATTTAGTCAGCCTTGTCCTGTTTTTGTTTAGTCAAGTTTTAGTCGACTAAATGTCTGAGCATTTTAGTCTAGTTTTCGCTGGCGCGCTGTCTGAACTCTGAAGCGGCTTTTTGTGCGCACAAGACGTGTGTGTCACAGAGACAGGAGATTCAAAGGATGATGGAAAAAAATGGATGCGGCATTAATTGCATTAAATGTTTTCAACTGAAAAACTGGAAAAAAATAATCGTAAAATGTATGTTATTTATATATTTATATATATATATATATATATATATATATATATATTATATTATATTATATTATATTATATATATGAGGGCTGACAAGCGATAACGTTTTTTAATCTAATTAATTACACGATGTGCCGATTAATTAATCTAATTAATCGCAAATTAATCGCACATCAAATTTGGCTGAGAAATTACTCCCAAAAGATAATTTAAAGTCATTATTGTGTAAAAAATTAAGTAGACATTACAAAAAGTAGCTTCAGAAAGAAATATTTTTGGGTGAACTATACCTTTAATGTTTGTTTTTATTAATATGGAGATATGAAATAATTTTTTAATGAAATTATACTCTAAATAAGAAACTAAAACTGCCAGTAGGTGGCGGTAAATGTGTAATTGGATTAAGTCATTGAGTTATTCATTCATTCGATTCGTTCAAACGACTGATTCATTCAGGAGTGAAGTAAATGGTTCTCTTTATGAAAATGGTAAATGTAAATGGTTCTCTTTATGGTCCATTGAATCGCTGAAGCAAATTGTAACTAGTTCAATAAAGCACATGTAAGAGATGATAGTGTTGATGATTTACCTTGGATACGAGCGAGAGTGAGCCTGCATGTATATGTATTCGCGCATAGCACCAGCGGGAACAATCGCGTTCTGATGCGGACCACAACAAATGTGCCCATATCTTGAATTTTAGGGATATTCTAGCTGCATTCTATAGGCTCCATCACACAGTGAGTTGTTGCCCTGCATCATATTCTTCATCAACCAACTGTATGAAATGTTAGATGACCTAAGTAGGTCTGGGGCGGGGCAAGTGCGTTAATATTTTTATATATATATATATATATATATATATATGTATATATATATATTAGTGCTGTTAAAATTGTTAAGACACAATTAATTTTGTCAGTTTAACGTTTTAAAAATATTTTACGCAATTAACAGTTTTTTTCCGCCATCCTTTGGCTAGCATTACATTATATGATCATGCTCTTATACATGCAAATGCTATTAAACCATTCAAACGCGATAAGACACAAAATAGAACGCGCTGCATTACTACTGGTGTGCGCGTCTGTGAATCTCCTGTCTGTGTGACACGCACGACTCGTGCGCACAGAACGATGCTTCAGACAGCGCTTGAACGAACAAAAACACACGCAATTTTGCCAAAATGCCTGTTTTGTCGAGTATCCTCGCAAGCGCAGTTAATTGAAGTCTTAAATGTACGTAAAGAGTTGTGCGAAAATAGGATGTGCATCAGATCCATGTCATGTGCGTCAGGTCTTAAAGTGACAGCAGCCTAATAAACCTGCTGCTGTGATGTCTGTCATTAATGTTAATCAAAGATGAAAAGAATGAGAAAATCACACACTGCTCTTGACTGAAGAAGGATTAATCTAAATTTAATTTATAATTTATGCAGTGAAGAGTGTATATATGTGTGTGTATATATATATATATATATATATATATATATATATATATATATGTGTGTGTGTGTATGTATATGTATATGTGTATATATATATATATTTATATATATCTATATCCTTCCTGTTAGACCTACCTAAAAATCTTAAAGCACTGTTTACAAAGTTACATGGGTCAAAAATGACAGTGAAAACCATAACTTTTTGAGCATAAACTCTGAACTGGTCTGACTGGGCCAAAAGAAAAAAAGAGCCCTGATATATTAAAGGGCACAGGTAAATGTGACATTCATTATAGTGGGTTTATGTGAAGGTTGTTTTAAGTTCACTTAAATTAAAAGTTGTTATATTATTTAAAGCCTAATAAAAGTTAAAAAATGATAGCTTTCAATTATACTGCAGTGCAATTTCATAGAGACATCAGTAGCAATATTGTTATTGGTGATACTGGCCTTCATTCATAAAATGATGCCATTAAACAAATATTTAAAATATAGGCTACTGTCTTTATGTTGTTATATATATTATATATATATATTATTTCAGGCGGTGGGAAACAGGGCTGGACTTGGGCTAAAATTCGGCCCCCGTGAATGTTTTTGCTGGGGTTAGGGCCTTAAATTGGAGTAAATAAATAAAACTAGGACAGGGACAAATAATGATGGATATTATTGAATACTTAATATTGCACTTTTGTCACACAGAAATGCACTTGACAGTAAAGCACTGATTTTGAGCTAGGATGCAGTAAATTTACTGCTTTTAAATGCTGTCATCATTTACTCACTCTCATGTCGTTCCAAACCTGTGTGACTTTCTCTCTTCCGTGAAACACAAAAGAAGATATTTTGAAGAATGTTGGCAACCAAACCATTTTGGTTAGGCTACCATCGTATATTGTATGGACAAAAAACAGACTCAAATGATTTTCTTTTATGTTACACAGAAAAAAATTCATTCAGGTTTGGAATGACATTAGGGTGAGTTAACGATCACATTTTTGGGTTGAACTACCCCTTTAAAAACAATAATATTTTTCAAGAGTTAACACCTAATTTATGTAAGACACTGATATCTATCTTTCATGAGGTTCTCATTGAAATAACATTTAATTAAATTTCATTAGATCTATTAAAAAGTTCATAAAACATTTAAAGAGGAAAAAAGTTTGTCCTTAATTCATGGGATCCAGGCTTTAAAGCTGTTTTGTTGAATTATCCTTTAATTACCCTAATGACATTTTAACGGAGTTTAACTGTAGGCTAGTTTCATTTAACTGTAAGATCATGGTAGTCACAGGTAAAACCATGCTCCTCATTACCATGGGTATATGGTTTCTAAAATAAGTAAATAAATAATAATAAACTATTGAATTTGTAAAATATTGTAAACACATGTAGAAAATACGAAAACAGCCTCTATAAAAGTGATTTATATTCCGCAATATTTAATGTAAGTAATAATAGCAACATTTTTAATAAATACATTTCTGCCAAAACACCATATATCTTCACTGTTAGTAGCTGCAAGGTGAATTGTGGTTGTGCTAAAGTGACAAGTTTGTAGTTGTGTGTATTGCCGTTTTACTTTGTCATGTATTTACATGTTCGTGGCTGTTTTCAGCTAGATTCACCATAGAACCTGTAATTTTGCCATATCACACGATTGTATAAAACAAAATTCGGAGTCAAAGTGCCGTTCATCACTTCATAGAGCAGCAGAAACTCAGCGCACGTTCATCAGCGGCAGCGCTGTGCGGATAAAAAAAATACAAATAAAAATAAAAAACAGCACCTAATATGGACACAGTCTATGAATATGGAGGAGGGGAGGTCTCTCTCGCTTTGGCCTGTCAATTCAGAAGACAGACCAATGGGCCGCTGTCCCTGCATGATGGGCCAGTCCGTGGCAAAAAATAAATAAATAGCCTAACCTTGTATCGGCCCCAAAGTGTGTCGGCCCACCGGGAAAATGCCCGGTATGCCCGATTACCAGTCCAGCCCTGGTGGGAAAGATAAAATGGCTTGAATAGAGAAAAAAAAGTGTATATCTGCTCTGAGTTGAAATTTTGTCTGTTTTAGCAAGCTAAAGTTCACTGCTCACTTATTTCCTTTTCCTGTCAAGATGACACCTTCCTGCAGAGTGCGTCTGTAAACTCAGCAAGAGAATGAGCGAAATATATTGTAGGCAAGCACCTGTTAACTAAGCAAGCAAGATATTTTATTTGAATCCTTTTTCAAGCTCCAGGCACTGATTTCCAGATCCTCTGAGCGTCTCAGACTCCAGGTGTCGAGGGGAGGCAGGTCACATTGAAGGTCAGGGGTACGGTGTCCAGTCGCAGCATTAGTGAAGGGGCTAATGAATGCTCGGTCATGCCTCCTGCCTTGCTTCCCGTAGCGCTTCATATTATTCAAAGCGCTCTCCGTCTCTCTGGTGTCTGATCAGTCAGTGGAGCCGCGTCCATACTGTCACGGCGCTGAGGGATGGCACACCGTTCCCTAAATGCAAGCTTATGACTCACACGGATGTAACGGCCGTCATCCGTCTGCGCTCTGATTTGCTCTGATTGTCCACTGGGCTGCGCGCCGGGCGTCGTTAACCCCTCTGTCACTCCGGAGAGAATGATGAACTTGGCTGGGGGTAAACATTGCCCTTAAAGCATCTCCACACACATCCAATAGATATATGAATTTCAATTGGATTTCAAATGGTCCAGACCTTGAGAGGACTTCGGGTGACCTTTGTCAATGCACCACTGTAGGGGAGAGCGCTTATATATTCAACCCCCTCGAGCGCAGGGATCAAGGCTGAAGATTCACCTTCAAAATGACATCAGGGCCTTTGCGGTTTCTTCAGTTTCAGGAATTTTTCTTCAGTTAATGCTAAAACGAGTGCCGCTATCGTTGTTGTTTATACCTATTACTGTATTTTTCTGCACAAAACTTCACAGTGTCACTCATCAAACACTGTTATGGACATGAATGGATTTACGGAATCAGATTTATGGTTTTTACTCAGCAAATGATTAAACAGGTTTAAAAAAAATCCCATAGACTTACATTGAAAAGGCCACAAGCCTCAGAATTTGAGGATAACCACCCAATAACATACCTAAAAACAGTGTTATGTAGGATTTGAGGGCGCACCAGACACAAATGAATCTCCCAGATGATTCGTTCAAACATAATACCACACAAAACCCAACTCAACACTCCAGACCCCGAATCAACAAGAGTGGGCTCCATTCTGTCTGCACCACCTAACAAACCCCCAGCTAAGTACTTTATGGCCTTGCAAACTTTGGGCCACACCAAGATAACGGCAGAGGTTGTTTGATCCCCAAGACAAAGAGCCAAAACAGATCCCCTTCTTCTCAACGACCTTTAAATGAACTCTGAGTGACAGGAAAACCCACAGAGACTGTTGTTACATATAAACTGCATCAAATCATTCAAAAAGGATGATAGCCGGACTTGCATTCAAACAGCCTTCTACTGCATAATTCTATATCATGTCTATAACCAATACAAGTGACATTATGCATATATATCACTCACAATTCATGTAATTGTTATAACTATGGAATGGTGGATTGAAAGCGTGCCTTGCTTGGTATCAGTATGATTGTATGCTCATAATTCAGAAGATGACTTGATTGAAATCTGTGTAGAATGTATCGTGTTCTTAAATAAGAAATCATGTCTGAATGCACTCTCTGCTTAGAGCGGGAAGTTAGGAGACAACGGATAACAGGTCATTTATGGGAGGTGTGGGGAAGCAGTCACCTCTGAACCAGAGATGATACCTAATTGGTCAGAACCCATCCAGGAGGATGGGCAGACATTTGAGTTTAAAATCTCAGAACACGAACAAAGAATCAGACAAAGGACAAAAGACAAAGACAGAGACAATGACATGACGAATAGATGATCGGACAAAGATGATCGAGGCAGACCAAGATCCGAGAAAATGGGTTAACAATTTCATTCAAGCCATCTAAATACTCTCGTCTCACTTTCCTTTCTTTTACTTGGTTTCTTTTCTTTCCGTTGAGTATCGTGTTCTAAGTTAAGTTTTGCCGCAAAGTTTCAATCAACGATTCTACAGCAAAGCGCGCTTCAACTTCAAACAACATCCACAAGACTTTCCATCCATCCGCCAACACGCCACGTGATTGGCTTCCCAAAACGTCGATCAAAGACACGACAAGGCCGTCAGCGAATCAAAGAACCTGGGGAACCCCTCTGCAGCCAGGACCAAGAAGGAGGGAATCACCATTCAAAGAAGATACGAGACACAAACGCAAGTAACCTCCAGATTCTAACTGAACTGGTGCATTGATATCAAATTTAATAACCCCGCCTAAGAAACGTAATGTTAAAGTAATGATCGATGGTTCGTTCAGGTCATATGTTATAAATGCATATATTGCTAGAAACTTGGGATTTCATTATTTCACTCTCTTAAAACTAATTTCTTTCCTCACTTTCCTTCTTTCTGCAACTCGTGTGAATGTGTTTGTGTTAGATATTAGTTTTATATGTTAGAGTAACAATAAAGTTGCGTTTGTATTTAAAGATGTGTTCTTGTGTTATGTGCTTACGAATTTAATGTCTTAAACTGCTGATCTATGTTACCTGGCTATTAAATAGTGTTTCGCTATTGTGTGGATAGTAATATCCGGTGCAGAGTTGATAGTTACGGCCTGTTCAAATGAACGCTGGACGAGTCATTTGCTCGGCCGTAAAATCAGTGACTTTTTATCCCCTTATACAGCGTCCTACATGTTATTTTAGTATTATTTATATGCTATTATGGTATTTATTAATGTTTTGTATTATCTATTTTTTTCAGGTTTTATTTAAATTTTTACTTTAAGTTTTAGTCATTTTAAGTGATTTTAATTTATTTTTTATTTCAGTTTTATTACTGTAAAATCATTGAAATGTTAAATACATGAAATAAATATTTATTTTAGGAATGATATTATTTATTGTATTATTTATACCCTTTCACTTGTATCATCTTTTTGGAATGTTACCAGATTTACCAGATAAATATGCAGCAGTTGTAAACATTTTCCAATTAAAATGCTGAAAATGTTGGCATATTAAGGTAGTGAACAAGTACAGCCACTTAAATAATGCTGGTCAATGCGTTTATGTATTTAAAAAATATGTAAAATGTATGTATATTGTTCACAAATCTGTCTAAATCTGTGTTAGTGAGCACTTCTCCTTTGCCGAGATAATCCATCCACCTCACAGGTGTGGCATATCAAGATGCTTAGGCTGGCCACAATAAAAGGCCACTCTAAAATGTGCAGTTTTACTGTATTGGGGGGGTCCAGGGGGGTCCAAAAACCAGTCAGTATCTGGTGTGACCACCATTTGCCTCACGCAGTGCAGCACATCTCCTTCGCATAGAGTTGATCAGGTTGTTAATTGTGGCCTGTGGAATGTTGGTCCACTCCTCTTCAATGGCTGTGCAAAGTTGCTGGATATTGGCAGGAACTGGAACACGCTGTCGTATACGCTGATCCAGAGCATCCCAAACATGTTCAATGGGATGTGTTCAGCTTCCAGGAATTGTGTACAGATCCTTGCAACATGGGGCCGTGCATTATCATGCTGCAACATGAGGTGATGGTCGTGGATGAATGGCACAACAATGGGCCTCAGGATCTTGTCACGGTCATCTCTGTGCATTCAAAATGCCATCAATAAAATGCACCTGTTTTTGTTGTCCATAACATACGCCTGCCCTTACCATAACCCCACCACCACCATGGGCCACTCTATCCACAATGTTGACGTTAGCAAACCGCTCACCCACACGATGCCATACACGCTGTCTGCCATCTTCCCTGTACAGTGAAAACCGGGATTCATCCGTGAAGAGAACACCTCTCCAAAGTGCCAGACGCCATCGAATGTGAGCATTTGCCCACTCAAGTCGGTTACGACGACGAACTGCAGTCAGGTCGAGACCCCGATGAGGACAACAAGCATGCAGATGAGCTTCCCTGAGACGGTTTCTGACAGTTTGTGCAGAAATTCTTTGGTTATGCAAACCGATAGTTGCAGCAGCTGTCCGGGTGGCTGTCTCAGACGATCTTGGAGGTGAAGATGCTGGATGTGGAGGTCATTTTTATCCTACTTTTTGTTATATTTTTTTTAAATGTCTATGATATGGAACTTTGATGCAGTCAAAACCTGCCTGGAACTACTTTAGCCGTGCCTTTCCTGAAAAATAATTGCACACCTCAGAATGCTTGTCAGTCAATCAGAATCAAGCGTTCAACAGCCCGTAATATAACTTTATATTTGTGATTTGCATGTTGTCAGATAACTCAACGTTCATAAATACAAGCTATGTCGTAGTATCAGAGCTAAGGCCTGCTCTCACCGGACCATCTGAGAGTCTGCTTTAACTGCCCGAAAACATAAGTTTCAAAGCAATTAAGATGACAGGTGAAAGCGTGCAGCAGGCATGTACATTTAACCTTACTCGTCCACTTTGACAGATCCTACATTCTCCTATTACTATGGTAGCCACACATTTGATTCTGTTTAACTTTAAATACACCAAAAGGGAAAACAGGATTTCTGACTGATGGTTACACCCTTGAAAATTCTTCTTGTCATCTGCATGGGCATTTTTATAGTTAGATTAGCTACAGCTGGATTAGGGAAATCGAAGATCTAGAACATGGTCTACACCTTTTACTGAAATGACAGCTTTGAGTGATGTGTCAATCAAATGCATATGATCCTTCAGGCTGAGATCTGTGCACACACACACATATACACACACACACATATACATATACACATACACACACACACATATACACATACACACACACACAGAGAGCCAGGCAGGTCTCTCACTCTTCATTTTTCAGTCTGCTGTGTTTGCAGCTGTTGGTTATCCCCCTGATCCCAGACAGACCCAGGCCGGGTGGTTTTGACAGTTCTGACGGCCGCTGTCCTAACCCTCAGTGCACTGAGTAATCTTACCTCACCTGGTGCTCTCTTCCCACCTGTCCCCAGCTGAGCTGCATTGCTGACATCATTAAACTTGCATCCAGATGCCCGAGCAAACTGACACAGCTGCGTCTATCAGGCAAGACAGATTCAACACTGCATACTCGTATGTTCAGCCTAGCTTGTGCCTTGGATGGGAGTTAACATAATGTAAAGCACTAGAACACCATTCAGAGGAGAACAGACGGTTTTGTGACTTGTAATGACCTCATCATTTGATTTGATGCACTGTGATGATGGTTTTTCACTGTATTTCAGATGATTACATTGCGGAGAGTTTATAATTCAATTTCAGAAATCAGCAATTTCAATTCAACTTAGACTCAAATTATAATATAATCATAATATAATATAATTTTTAAATTAAAATTATTTCATTAATACATTTTGAAAAATGCATTTCGGTAGTGGTCTCAGATGTTTTTTACAAAATCAGGAAAGTAAATATGAAATATTTTTTATTCCATGTTGACTTTTCTGTAGTATATACTTTTAATATCTGTTTTAATTTTAAGTTTAGAATGTCTATTTCTATTTTTATTTTATATGATAGTAGAGAAGAGAACAAATGGAGAAAAGAGGAGAGAAAAGTTTGCAAATTGGATTTGAACATTATGGGTTTTGCAATTAACCACACGTTAAAAAAAGGCTCTGTTAAAAAAACAACAATTTGAACAATTTCCATCCATCCATCCATCCATCCAGTATATAATGTACTTTATCTATCCATCCATCCATCCAGTATATAATGTACTTTATCCATCCATCCATCCATCCAGTATATAATGTACTTTATCTATCCATCCATCAATCCAGTATATAATGTACTTTATCTATCCATCTATCCATCCATCCATCCATCCAGTATATAATGTACTTTATCTATCTATCTATCCATCCATCCATCCATCCAGTATATAATGTACTTAATCTATCCATCCATCCATCCAGTATATAATGTACTTAATCTATCCATCCATCCATCCAGTATACAATGTACTTTATCTATCTATCCATCCATCCATCCAGTATATAATGTACTTTATCTATCCATCCATCCATCCAGTATATAATGTACTTTATCTATCCATCCATCCATCCAGTATATAATGTACTTTATCTATCCATCCATCCATCCAGTATATAATGTACTTTATCCATCCATCCATCCAGTATATAATGTACTTTATCTATCCATCCATCCATCCAGTATATAATGTACTTTATCTATCCATCTATCCATCCATCCATCCAGTATATAATGTACTTTATCTATCTATCTATCCATCCATCCATCCAGTATATAATGTACTTTATCTATCCATCCATCCATCCAGTATATAATGTACTTAATCTATCCATCCATCCATCCAGTATATAATGTACTTTATCTATCTATCCATCCATCCATCCATCCAGTATATAATGTACTTTATCTATCTATCCATCCATCCATCCATCCAGTATATAATGTACTTTATCTATCCATCCATCCATCCAGTATATAATGTACTTTATCCATCCATCCATCCAGTATATAATGTACTTTATCTATCCATCCATCCATCCAGTATATAATGTACTTTATCCATCCATCCATCCATCCATCCATCCATCCATCCATCCATCCATCCATCCATCCATCCATCCATCCATCCATCCATCCATCCATCCATCCATCCATCCATCCATCCATCCATCCATCCATCCATCCATCCATCCCCAGTATATATACACTTGTGTATACGTGTGACAATAAAGAAAATTGAATTGAATATATCCATTGTCCATCCATCCATCCATTATAATGTAATTTATCCATCCTTCCATCCATCATCCATCCAGTATATAATGTACTTTGCCCGTCCATCCATCCATCCATCCATCCATCCATCCATCCATCCATCCATCCATCCATCCATCCATCCATCCATCCATCCATCCATCCATCCATCCATCCATCCATCCATCCATCCATCCATCCATCCATCCATCCATCCATCCATCCATCCATCCCCAGTATATATACACTTGTGTATACGTGTGACAATAAAGAAAATTGAATTGAATATATCCATTGTCCATCCATCCATCCATTATAATGTAATTTATCCATCCTTCCATCCATCATCCATCCAGTATATAATGCACTTTGTCCGTCCATCCATCCATCCATCCATCCATCCATCCATCCATCCATCCATCCAGTATATAATGTACTTTATCCATCCATCCATCCATTGTCCATCCATCCATCCATTATAATGCACTTTGTCCGTCCATCCATCCATCCATCCATCCATCCAGTATATAATGTACTTTATCTATCCATCCATCCATTCAGTATACAATGTACTTTATCCATCCATCCATCCATATATAAAACCCCAATATCAACTCTGAAAACACAGTTTAATTATTTTAAAAAATAGTGTTCTTTTCTACTTCCTGAAAAGTAGAAGTCTTGGACATATAGGTTTCCACCCGACAGTGATGACATGCACTACTTTCTTGACATTTCTTAAAAAATGAGATTTTATAGATAGCTGTTGGCTCTCTATGTGATTTTTTTCTACTCTTGGTGCTTTCAGTGCTGCATTCAGCAGGGATTTTTAAATCCTTTGTTGTATTCCTGAAACAACCCCTTATTAAAAGAAGATACAATTTGCCACAACCCCAAGATTATGAACAGAATTATTAGTTTCTTCAAGAAAAAGTGAAGAGTTGAATTTGTGGCGACAACTAATTCATAAAGGTAAGCAGTCATTAAAATGGCAAATCCTGGGAGGCCCAGGTTTTTATTGAATTGTACTTTTCCATTGTGGGTTCATTTTGGTTCAGATATAATGAAAACAATGAATTGGGAGATTAGCTTACTGCACATTCCAGAACCCCATAATACTCTCATCATGGAAAACATTCAAACGCTAGATTATTACTCAAGTAAAACGATAAGGTAGGAAGCAGAGAGAGAAGAGAGAATAAATCAGCTTGCAGTGGTCCGCTAATCAACAGCTCCTTTCATTTGAACGCACTGGATTATTTTTTTGGGAGGGTAATAAAAATACGGAAAGCAAAGAAAGGAAAAATTGTGTATGTATTTGATTGCGTTACAGCTCAGAAAAGCTCCAGCACTGTATCTAATGCACTGCACTGCTAGGCAGTCTTTTCCTGAGCGCCGCTCTCAAAGCCCAGCTGAATTGCTGTGACCTAGAGCAATTCTTGAACAAATAAGATTGCCTTCGTGTGTGCATTATTTTCTGTTGACATTTGCTAAGCGCTTGGGCTGCTGGCCAGGGGAGACGGATGAGGGTCTAAAATGTGTCTGGATGTGCTGTGTCTTTAATGTTACCTTGGGAAGAGAAAAAAGACAATGGTATTCCTGTCCACAGCCGTAGCGCAGAGCCCTGGCGTGTCAGAGGAGGGAATAGGTTATTTTATTCTCACTCTTTCTCGTTTTCGCCCTCTTTTTTTTCGCCCTCGAGCTACAGTTTTTGAAAAAGAGAGACAAAAACGCTCAGCAATCAACTGAAGGTGCCCCTCTCACAGATTCTCATTTTGATCTGTTGGGTCTCATCTTTATGAATGTGTTTATACGTTTTGACCTGCCGTGGAACAGCTGTTTTCTTGGCCATGTGTGTCAGCTTATCATGTTTTTGCATTTTATTTCCCCCCTGAAGTCCACTTATAACATTAGTCAAGGTTTTTTGCTCCAAAACAGTCTTCATTTAGTTTTGCATGACCATTATCCACCCTCTCTCTTATCCTTAGAAATAAACATGCTGGGTTTTGTTGCTGTACCTTGCAGGCTTCTATATGCAAATGACCTCTGTTATGATTGGCTAATCGCAGCGTACTGGCGTATTTCACACTGTTGCACATTAGGGCAAGCCAAGTTGAAGAATAATGAATAGGTGTTGATTTCTACATGTGGACATGGCTGTGATGTCATAACTAGAGGTAAACCAATAAAGGTTTTTCAGTGAGAACAAAATATCTAAAGGCCAATATAATGCACATACTGTATATTTATGGTATACTTTAATGAATACATAATTGGAGACGGACTAAAAGCCACAAAACTCCCAATTTTACAAGGTCTTCAAAGAAATTAATATTCTTTTTTTCTGGTAATAAACTTGTATACTTTTATTTGGGATGCATTAAATTGATCAAAAGTGACAGTAAAGACTTTAACATTGTTAAAAAAAAAAAATGCTATTCTTTTTAACTTTTTATTTGTCAAATAATCCTGAAAAGAAATGTATAATAGTTTCAACAAAAATATTAAGCATCACAACTGTTTTTAACATTGATAAAAAAAAATGCAAACATCCCAATTTGAGAATAAGAGAATTAATTTAAATAAATAATTCGACAATTTTAATAAAATTATTTACAAAAAATACATAATAAAACGTATATGTTATGTATATTGTTCAAACAATCTTAATCATTTAGTTTTAGTCATCATTAATAAGAGTTTAATATATTAATAATATTAATATAATAATATTAATATGGATATGGATAAAATAATATTAATATATAATAAGGACACACACAATTTATCAAAAGTGACAGCAAAAACATTTATAGTGTTACAAAATATTTCTATTGTAAAAAAACGCTGTTCGTTTGAACTGAAACTGAATCCTGAAAAAATTAATCACAGTTTTCACAAAAATATTAAGCAGAACAACTGTTTTCAACATCGATAATTTAATTGATAATCGAATATTTCTTGAGCAGCAAATCAGTATATTAGAATGATTTCTGAAGGATCATGTGACACTGAAGACTGGAGTAATGATGCTGAAAATTCAGCTTTGCATCACAGGAAAAATGACATTATAAAAATGACAAATAAAAATCAGTTGATATAGTTAAGAAAAAGTAGTTGCTATAGTTTTATTACACACATACGTAGTATATAGTGTGTATGTATATAAGTGTATATATATATATATATATATATATATATATATATATATATAATACGTAATACAGAACTTTTTTTTGAAGAGCAAGGAAAATCTATTTTCCATGATACATGATTTTTTAATACATTTGTGCTAATGTATTCCTTGTACAGGAAGCTGAATATGAACCACTGCACCGTTTCATGTTCTACATGCATATTTTGTAAGATACACACAGCGATGATCATAACAGATGATATATCGCTGATTTGGAAGAGTGCCTTTTCCTTCACAATAAGCAGAGAGGAACGCCAGCGAGAGAAATATTTATGCGAGTGTGGCTTTATGTCTTCCCGCAGCTGCTCGATGTCCCCTCTCTGTATTAAATCATCTCCGCGCAGATCAGAAGTGCGATAGGCCCGGCATCCTCCGAGATTAGCCTTCATCTCACCGTCAAAGCCCACTCCAGACCCTCTCCCAGGCCAAGACTCCTGCAATATCCCTAATCCTTTAGGCTAAGGATAATTTATGATCAAATAAAGAAAAGCAGGTCAAAACTAATGTCACATTATGATCAGCCAACTTGGTTTATAAAAGCGGGACTGGGACGGGAGCGTTGTGTGGTCCTCTGTGGCGTCGGTACCTGGCTGCTGCACTACAGTAATTACCCCACTGTCACCCCGGTAAGTGGTATTAATGGCAGCCTTGTGCACTCTAGTCCGCGCTGAGCTTAGAGAATTGTGAGACGGGATTATTATGGGCATCCAGCTGCGTGCGAATCTAAACGTGCAGGTGTTACTTGAGTGTTTGCGCTGCTTTTATGTGTGAGCACTGGTGTGTTTTGTGCGCTTTTTGTTTCCACACACGTGGCACAAGTTGTGCGTTTCACGTCAAAGACGACGGGGAGTCTTTTTTCCCTCTCTTGTTTCTGCGTCTCCTTTCCTGCCTCGATTTGCTCTGTTCCCGGTGTGCACAGCGTCTCCCACCCCCCTTCTGCTCATTGTAAAGGAAAAAGCACTCTTCCAAATTACTGATACATCATCTGAAGTCATTTAGTGTGGTGAATTTTTAAACAGCTGTATGTTTGTAAAATGCGAAATAATGATTGTGAGCTACAGTAGCAGCCCTCCCTCGTTTCCCAGCAGCCCCAGTCGGCTGCCTCCTGTCACACGCCATTCACATCCAGGGGCCAAACGTACCACATCGATTCTGATTGGGCATGAATATTTAATTGGGCGGCTCCAAATTATCCTATTTGTCATTCAAAACTGGTGTGTCATCAATATGGCGTCTTTGAGATGTAGTTGCTGGGAGAAAAGTCCTCCGGCACAAAAGCTTGGGATTGATTTCCTCTGGGTGCCGTAGAGTGTTTGTAATTGGCTGGAATGTGCCGTTCCAGTGGGGCGACGACACAAAGTTCTGCTCAGAGTCTCTGTTCTTACTGTAAATAACTTTACTTTGCATTGCATGTGAGGTAATTCAAGCATAATCTTATTTTCTTACAGATGTTTGAAATGTGCTGATGCACCGTGTCAGAAAAGCTGCCCGACTAATCTGAACATAAAGGCCTTCATTACTAGTATCGCAAACAAGGTATGTTGAGTATACACAAATTGACTTTCTTAATAAATGTTTCTGGTCTTATTGAGTTTGATTCTTCTGATTAAAAAGTTTTGATTTTGTAATGTTTCATCAAAATGTAAGAACTTGCTCTGCCTCTGAAACAACTTTCCTTCACAGACTAGGCCATGTATGCTGTTAGAAGTTAACAAATCCTGCAGATTTTACTACATTTTTATATAAAAATGCTGACTTCCAACAGTCCTCTTTCCAAAAGGATATGTTTTAAATGTCATTTTGAGTGTATTAAAGACATTTTAATTATTTGACTCACTGCTAATTACTTGACAGTAATTTGAACATATCAAAAACAGCCAATAGCCTTTAGTTTTTAATAATGAATTTATTTAAAAATGGCCAATGGGCTTCATTATTAACATATTTTTTTATTTTAAATAGTAATGGCTTTTAGGTTTTTTATTTATTTATTTTTTAATGTAAATAGCCAATACATTTTTTATTAAATATTTTAATAAAATACAAATATTTAATACATTTAATAAATAATTTTATTTTATTAAATTTTTTAAATAAGAATAGACTTTGGATTTGTTTTATAAATTTTTTTATTTTTTTTTTAATTTTATATAGTCAGTAGCCTTTAATTTACATTACTTTCAACCCTCTACAATGCAAGTAAATCACTCGCATATGCGACCAAATATTATGAGAGGAGACTAAAATTGTCTGTAATTAGCCAATGCCTAGTAAATTGTATGATTACAGTCGCCTGTAATTTGAGTTAGAGGCAAAAAAATAAGTTTAGAGCAGATATAATTTCATTGCCTGCTGAGCTTTACGCACCATGGCTGAGAGCGCCCTCTGACGCTTTCTCTCACACATACGTACTCACCGTGAGAGAAAGAAAGAGCACATGCAGGGCTCGTTGCCAGAACTGTCGGACCAGTGCTGCGTCATCATGAAAGTTTATCATTTGCACGCATTTTTAAGCCTTGCCAATTTAAACATTCAAGCGCGAGAAGACGCAAAAGATAACTCGCTCGCTATGCGCAAACTGCACAGCTGAAGCACACACCCAGAAAGCCGCATCTGACAGCACGTGAATGCTGAATTAAGCTCTCTTTCACGTTGTCTTGCGCTTGAACAAACAATTTCACACAAAATTATGTAAAAATGCCTGTCTTGGCGAGTATCCTAGTAAACATAGTTGGTTTTGTCTTAAGTGAATGTAAACAGTCGAGAGAAAACATATATGTAACAGTGTCAGTATACACCGATCAGGCATAACATTATGACCACCTCCCTAATATTGTGTTGGTCCCCCTTTTGCTGCCAAAACAGCCCTGACCCGTCGAGGCATGGACTCCACTAAATCCCTGAAGGTATGCTGTGGTATCTGGCACCATGGGTACCCTGACTGGTCTGCGGCTATGCAGCCCCATACGCAACAAAATGTGATGCACTGTGTATTCTGACACCTTTCTATCAGAACCAGCATTAACTTCTCGAGCAATTCTAGCTACAGTAGCTCATCTGTTTGATCGGACCACACTGGCCAGCCTTCGCTCCCCACGTGCATCAATGAGCCTTGGCCGCCCATGACCCTGTCGCCGGTTCACCACTGTTCCTTCCTTGGGCCACTTTTGATAGATACTGACCACTGCAGACCGGGAACACCCCACAAGAGCTGCAGTTTTGGAGATGCTCTTACCCAGTCGTCTAGCCATCACAATTTGGCCCTAGTCAAACTCGCTCAAATCCTCAAATCCTATACTCGCATATAGATGGCCTCAAAGCTAACAGACATGGTCTAAAAGCCCAAAACATTTATTGTGAACATGTGTTCTTTTAGCTTCTAATAGCCGGACAGCAAGCCAGCGAGATCAGGGATACATCAGCCTAATAACAAACAGCAAAACAAACAGAAATAACTATTATCTAACTCATCGCATTTCATATATTTCCCTTACGTTGTACAACAGGTTCCTAATATATGATATGTAACTTTCATATCAAATATATTTCTGTAGTGTAGAGAAAGGCATTTTTATTATGGTATTACTGTTTACATTTCATATGGTATGAATATGAAATGTCTTTTTTTTTTTGCTGCGTTTTTTTTTTTTTTTTTTTCATCTGTAGTGTGCTCTTGGGTTGATTAGATTTTTTTCAAACAGACTCCTGGGATTTCAAATGCTGCTACATAAGTCACGTCTTCTATATGCATGTGTTATTTTATCTCACAAGTTCATCATGTAGTTTATTTAGGTAAAGAAACTCATTACATCCATATTTTTTGTATTTACTTTAGGGCAGTTCTTCTACACTTATTTTGAGGATCAAGATTTAACACAGCCAGTGGTCATTCTGAACAGTCTTGAATGAGAGTTATTGTTGTGGTAAATGCAGCCTTCATAAAAGCTTTGCAGTCGAATTTTAGCAATTCCGATTCCGATTTGCTTATTGATTCAGAATTTTTTCGATTCCCGGTTTTGATTCCAGTAAGGTAAAAACATTGTCAAAACATTTATATAAAAAATATTTATTCTGTTTTTTACTAAATGTTTTTGGTAGCTTTTTTGCATGAACAAAAATCAGCAGCCTAAAGAACACTAATATTTTCCTATGGTTTTAACAAAAATACCACAGCAAAGACAACTGGACTAACTAATATAAATACACGTCTCTTGTACATTACGTGTATGCACAGAGGTAAATGTAAATGTGTAATTGCACAAGCAGTTAGTTGCTGGCTGCAGTTCACTTAATGGCCACCGGTGTTGCTTATAACAAGGGTTTCTGAATTCTTCATATAGCCCCTTTGAAGGGGTCATGAACTGCATTGTTTTATTGTTTTATAATGTTTCCTGTGCTTTTTTTATGATTTTTACATCAAAAATGGTCAATTTAGAAATAAAAGGCATTTTTCCTACCCTGATTTTAATCCCTCTGATTTGAACGCTCTGTTTTAAGGGGCGTGTCTGCAATGTAAATGCCCACTGCTGTGATTGGCTAACATCTTTGCATATGAAATAGCTAAGTATTACATGTGAAACTCTCTCTAAAACTTTTAGCACGTTTTTACTATTATAGCTCTCGAGGTTAACTAATCGTGAAAAGTGTTGATTATAGCATTATATTTAGATCTATGGCATTATATTTAGAATGTGGCATGTAAGGTTGCAGTGATGAGCATTGTAGCCGATCACAGACATGTTGAGCACATGTGATCTCGTCATTGCAACTCGATTTCTGCACACAAGCGAATGCTTTCATCATAACTAACAGTGCAAACACAATGTAAATAAGAGATTCATTGATTATTACGGGAGTTTGGCGCAAGTCACTGATAAACTTGCCCTGTTTGATTGACAGCTCTAGTGAATGCAAAGGGAGCGTTCTTTGATCGCTTTCTATATATAGTTTAATCACAGTTTAAATAACAGATTATTTTCATCCTACTAAGAGAAACAATTTGAAGTTGACCATTTAGTCACTGGTTTGATTTGAACATCTGACTGTACATGAATCATTACATATCAGAAATCACTGGTCACAGATCAGGCATTAGAATTAACACGATTACTTACATGTTGTTGCATTACTGTCGAGTCCATATCGTAAAAGTCTGTTTGCAAGCCTGCGCTGAAATTGCGACTGATTTACCGAAGAATCCACAGTGAAATGTACCGCATACAAATAAATAATGCTCAACTGAGACATTCACATTGTTGAAAATAAATAACCACATTCCTTGCATCAGGATCCTTTGGAAGGAAATGCTATTTGTAGTCCATCCTGTATTGCTCTTCTCTCCTCGTCATCTCACTAACACTCCAGTGGCCAGGGCCGAAGTTGCAATGATGAAGTAGGCATTGATTTTCATCTGCAGATGCGGTCTTTCACCTATCTATTACATAGATAGGCACATTCCACAGTGAGTCGTTATCTGGCCTTGCTACAATAAAAGCTGTTTTTGGACTAACAAGGAAGTTTTCAGTTCTGAAATTTACAGGATATTCTTATAGTATAATGACCTCTTATATGTCAAAGGCTCAAGGAAAGTTAGATTTCTCAGTTCATGACTCCTTTAATGATTAATAATAACAAATAACGCCCACTTTTCACGATCCAATCAATTCCTGATGGATTATATTCAATAATTATTTTCAGAAGTAAAATGGCTTGTGTTTCACTCAGATTAAGAAACACAAAAATGTTGAATTGGCAGCCTCAGCTGGGGCCTCATTTATAAAACTTTGCGTAGTATTTGCGTCAGAAGTGGCGTACGGCTGAAACATAGGACGTGCGTACGCACAGAAATATTCGGATTTATAAAACCGTGCGCACGCACATCCTACGCAGTTTTCCCTTAATAAATCACAATCAATTCTAAATGTAGTGCAGCTTTTGCGGCTTCATGTCACGCCCATAGTTGCCCATAAATAGTCCGTGAAACGCCCACAAGTTAATATTCATCGATTGCGAAATCATGGCAAACACAGAGAGGAAATCAAAAAAACGTAACTTCACTCAATGTGAAGTAGAAGTTATCGTTGGCGAGGTGGAAAAGAGGAGAAAAATGTTGTTTGGAGGGCACAGTGTGGGCATTACTAATGCCAAAAAGGCACTTGAGTGGCAAAAGGTTGCAGACGCCGTAAATGCTGTAGCCTCACAACCTCGGACCGTGGCCGAAATAAAAAAGAAATGGTCGGACATCAAAGTCGAGGCAAAAAAGCGTCTAGCGCTCCATCGCCAAAGTGTGTCTGCCACGTCATACGTTATTGTATCAAAATAAAACAAACTAAAGGCATATGCATGAATACCATGATTCCGTATCTGATGAACAAATTTTTACTATGAAAACAACTTTCCCCAGTGGACAATTAATACATCTATCTATCTATTTATCTATCTATCTATATATCGCACTAATTATCTATCTATCTGTCTATCTAATTGCATCTATATCTGCTCCGCCAGACGGACACATTGACGAGAATATCAGTTTTGTACATTATTTCGTTCTGTTTACCATATTATTTATGAGGATGAATTGCATAACATGCCAATATTATTGCAGAACATATTTCACTTTTCTTTTTGCAAATATGTGTTAATTTGCATTTCTGTTGTAATTTTCGTTTGATTTTGTTTGTTTTACACTGCAGATCGATCAAACGGGTGTTCGTGTAGGCTGTTAATTGTAAGACTTGCTTTGTGAAGTCTTCATCTTATTTATGAGAGGCAGTATTGCCATTTCTTTTACACAACGGTCTACAGTTTCACACACTTTCACGTGTTTCTTCCATCTGCCGACGGTGTCGCCATTTCTCATTTCACCCGTTTTTGTGCGTACGCCTGGGTCAGAGCTTGCGTGAAGGACCGCACATTTTCCCGTCAAATTTGCTTTTTATAAATACCAATTATTGCGTAGAGAGCGGCGTACGCCTTCTTTTGTGCGTACGCAACGTTTATAAATGAGGCCCCTGGTCTCCATATACTGAAAACATCACACAAGATGTCAGACCTGAGCTCTTCATCAGGATGAGAGACATTGCCATTGTAAAAGACATTGTGAAATCCATAGGCGGTGCAGAACTGCGGTAGTGAACTTTGAGTTATGCTTTTAATAAGAGATCTGCTGTTGGATGCCGTGAATTATTCGCAGTGAATAATGAGTTTTTGTGCTCATTTGTTTGACTTTTGTAGGAGCGTTTTAAAGCTGCACTACAACGGCTCTTATGGATGCATTGCAACTGTGTATTTGAAAATCAGTCATTCATTTGAAGCAGGAAAACTGACTTGTACAATCAGCATTTGAATAAAGCCCATGCAAAATGTCTTTAATGCGTGTCGCTGGAACAACACTGTGTTTCTCTGCTGTTGTTCTGTCAAGGTTTCCGTCATACCGTGCATTCTGTGAATTTAGCGAGTGCCATTGAGGCGTTCTGGCCTTAATTCAAGGCTGTCTGAAGAAGAGAGATGCTGTCTGCTTTTTTTCAGAACTAGACACATGTCAGTCAGGGGGCGATTACTGTCAAAATGGGCTTGTTAGACAAGAGAATGAAGGAAGAGAATGAAAAGAGAGTATTGTGGTACTATCACAAATTTTTTTTCGGTGTTGTATATGAATAGAAGTGCTAAAGGTGGAATTTTTTATTTAAAACTATTCTGTTCACTAATAGAAATGAATAACACTTTTGAAAATACTTTTGAAAGATGTTTAAAAGCATGAAGTCATTTCAGTAGCCTAATAAAGGCTGCTTTATTTTAGATAGAGCAGGTTGGGTGGGCAGATATTGTTGTGATCACATGACCAGCCAAATATTACTCACCTTATTTTGTTCGCTGTTTGATTTTTTTTTTTTTTTTGTACTCAGAATAAATTAATCATGGCTGTCTGCAAAAAGGGCATTTCTACAATGGCATCAGTAACTGAAAAAATCTGCTTCAGCATTGCAAGATGCTGCATCCACGTCGCTGTGTTATGCAGGCTGATAAGATGACTACCATAATAGTATATATATATAGTACATACTACATACTACATATACATATATATTTATTTATATATATATATATATATATATATATATATATATATACACACACACACACACACACAAAATTACTGGGCAAAAAAGCTAACCACAGCTAAAAATAAAAAAAATGCATAGAAAAACAAAAACCTCACAGGAATTAAGCATACATTGACTACAACATAATAAGTTATGAAGTTTTAATAATATTGGAATAAAGGGTGAAGATGTCAATTTTCCTATTCCAGATATCACTTTTGGCCACCACTGATAATATATACTGTTCAAATGTTTGTGGTCAGTGCAAACGTTTTTTTTAAAGAATTAATACTTTTCAGCAAGGATGCATAATTTAAAAAAATAGTTACGAAAGATTTCTATTAAAAAAATGCTGTTCTTTTGAACTTTCTATTCAATAAAGAATCCTGAATTTTTTTTTTATCACAGTTTCCACAAATACACTCACCTAAAGGATTATTAGGAACACCATACTAATACTGTGTTTGACCCCCTTTCGCCTTCAGAACTGCCTTAATTCTACGTGGCATTGATTCAACAAGGTGCTGAAAGCATTCTTTAGAAATGTTGGCCCATATTGATAGGATAGCATCTTGCAGTTGATGGAGATTTGTGGGATGCACATCCAGGGAACGAAGCTCCCGTTCCACCACATCCCAAAGATGCTCTATTGGGTTGAGATCTGGTGACTGTGGGGGCCATTTTAGTACAGTGAACTCATTGTCATGTTCAAGAAACCAATTTGAAATGATTCGAGCTTTGTGACATGGTGCATTATCCTGCTGGAAGTAGCCATCAGAGGATGGGTACATGGTGGTCATAAAGGGATGGACATGGTCAGAAACAATGCTCAGGTAGGCCGTGGCATTTAAACGATGCCCAATTGGCACTAAGGGGCCTAAAGTGTGCCAAGAAAACATCCCCCACACCATTACACCACCACCACCAGCCTGCACAGTGGTAACAAGGCATGATGGATCCATGTTCTCATTCTGTTTACGCCAAATTCTGACTCTACCATCTGAATGTCTCAACAGAAATCGAGACTCATCAGACCAGGCAACATTTTTCCAATCTTCAACTGTCCAATTTTGGTGAGCTCGTGCAAATTGTAGCCTCTTTTTCCTTTTTGTAGTGGAGATGAGTGGTACCCGGTGGGGTCTTCTGCTGTTGTAGCCCATCCGCCTCAAGGTTGTGCGTGTTGTGGCTTCACAAATGCTTTGCTGCATACCTCGGTTGTAACGAGTGGTTATTTCAGTCAAAGTTGCTCTTCTATCAGCTTGAATCAGTCGGCCCATTCTCCTCTGACCTCTAGCATCAACAAGGCATTTTCGCCAACAGGACTGCCGCATACTGGATGTTTTTCCCTTTTCACACCATTCTTTGTAAACTCTAGAAATGGTTGTGCGTGAAAATCCCAGTAACTGAGCAGATTGTGAAATACTCAGACCGGCCCGTCTGGCACCAACAACCATGCCACGCTCAAAATTGCTTAAATCACCTTTCTTTCCCATTCTGACATTCAGTTTGGAGTTCAGGAGATTGTCTTGACCAGGACCACACCCCTAAATGCATTGAAGCAACTGCCATGTGATTGGTTGATTAGATAATTGCATTAATGAGAAATTGAACAGGTGTTCCTAATAATCCTTTAGGTGAGTGTATATCAAGCAGCACAACTGTTTTCAACATTGATAATAGTAAGAAATGCTCATAATAAAAAATCAGCACCAAATCGTCAATCTTTGAGAAATAAAATAAAAAGTAAATAATCTTACCAACCTCAAACTTTTGAACGGTAGTGTATGTGACTGATTTGAAGTGCTCTATAGGGCTTTTCACACTGCGCTTAACCTCGGGTTATCGTCGTTCTAAACACCGTTTTTAACCCTGGGTAAAGGAACGTTTCACACTTGTAATTTAGTGTTAGATGTGGTGTTAGAATATTAAAGCTATACTCTTAGCTACAGACAACCAATCGCGTACTCATATTTGCGTGCTTTGGACAATCACGGAAACACTGCACATAAACAGTAAATTCAGCGTTTGAGAGGAAAATGTCAAATGCTGACAGAAAACGTGACAACTTGAGTAAAGAAGAGACCGTTTCGTTTTTACCTTTATAGTCTGAAGTATCCATTCAATATAAACTCGATAGTACAGTTGGCTATACGAGGATGCACAATGCTGGAGCTTTTATGTAAACAGGTCGCGTGCTGCGTTCATCCAATCAATAACACTGACCCCGCAAAATGCAAATAAGAACGTTAACCCAGAGTTTAGGAATGTACAATGTGAAACGTCAGCTTATAATTTATGAGCAGTGTGAAACGTGAAGCAAGATAACCCAGGATTCAGTTTACCCGGGGGTTTAGAATGACCCAGGGATAACTATTTCAAGTGTGAAAAGCCCTTATGTAGACAGCTATTCTCTGCGGCACATAAAATAGAGTGCTTTACTTTGCTTTAGCACCTTGCTAAGCTAATGACACACATTCCTAAAAAGCACAAAAAAATGTTATTAGTTTGAATTAGTTTTCAGCAATAAACCTTAGTATTGAGTGAATTATACATTTATGTTTTTGTCTCATATTATTTGTTGCATGTACAAATATGTGTGTGTATATACACCGATCAGGCATAACATTATGACTTCCTAATATTGTGTTGGTCCCCCTTTTGCTGCCAAAACAGCCCTGACCCGTCGAGGCATGGGCTCCACTAGACCCCTGAAGGTGTGCTGTGGTATCTGGCACCAAGATGTAAGCAGCAGATCCTTTAAGTCCTGTAAGTTGCGAGGTGGGTCCTCCATGGATCGTACTTGTTTGTTCAGCACATCCCATAGATGCTCGATTGGATTGAGATCTGGGGAATTTGGAGGCCAAGTCAACACCTCAAACTTGTTGTCGTGCTCCTCAAACAATTTTTGCTTTGTGGCAGGGCGCATTATCCTGCTGAAAGAGGCCACAGCCACCAGGGAATACCGTTTCCATGAAAGGGTGTACATGGTCTGCAACAATGCTTAGGTAGGTGGTACATGTCAAAGTAACATCCACATGGATGGCAGGACCCAAGGTTCCCCAGCAGAACATTGCCCAAAGCATCACGCTGCCTCCGCCGGCTTGCCTTCTTCCCATAGTGCATCATGGCGCCATGTGTTCCCCAGGTAAGGGACGCACACGCACCCGGCCATCCACGTCATGTTAAAGAAAACGTGAATCATCAGACCAGGCCACGTCCTTCCATTGCTCCGTGGTCCAGTTCTGATGCTCACGTGCCCACTGTTGGCGCTTTCGGCGGTGGATAGGGGTCAGCATGGGCACCCTGACTGGTCTGCGGCTATGCAGCCCCATACGCAACAAACTGAGATGCACTGTGTATTCTGACACCTTTCTATCAGAACCAGCATTAACTTCTTGAGCAATTTGAGCTACAGTAGCTTGTCTGTTTGATCGGACCACACGGGCCAGCCTTCGCTCCCCACGTGCATCAATGAGCCTTGGCCTCCCATGACCCTGTCGCCGGTTCACCACTGTTCCTTCCTTGGACCACTTTTGATAGATACTGACCACTGCAGACTGGGAACACCCCACAAGAGCTGCAGTTTTGGAGATGCTCTTACCCAGTCTTCACAATTTGGCCTTTGTCAAACTTGCTCAAATCCTTACCCTTGCACGTTTTTCCTGCTTCTAACACATCAACTTTGAGGACAAAATGTTCACTTGCTGCCTAATATATCCCACCCACTAAGAGGTGCAGTGATGAAGAGATAATCAGTGTTATTCACTTCACCTGACAGTGGTCATAATGTTATTCCTGATCGGTGTATATATATACAAATACAAATAGAATTTGGCCAAAATAAGGTATCTTAAAAGGCAACATCATTTTGCAACCTACATTTTGAAATGGTGTGATAGCATTTTTAGGAATCACATAAACAGCTATCTAGATGCATAGTTCGGCAGGTTTTGTAAAATATATTTTTATGTTGATGTTCACAGAATTATTATGGGGCGGCACGGGCCATTTTGTCAGACAACCCGCTAGGTTTGACGTGTGGGATGGTGTGTCCCACCTCAGACTTGTGTGTCGGGGGGTGCAACTTGTATGCATCTGAGGAAGGACCCATCAATATTGGGGGACTGCAGCAGTTTGCCACTGAGGTAAGACTTTTTCCCATTATTATTATTATTTATTCATTAATTTTTTGCCTTACTGGACATACGAAATACAGAGTAATGAAATAATTGGGAATCAGGCCATGTTGCATGTTAAATTCAAACCTGCATCGTCCACATGAGCATTATAACTCAACCACTAACTGCTGGGCCACAGCGTATATGAGGTTCGTAGGAAGAAAAATATTTCCTTTTCATTCTCTTATTTCCATATTAGGTTTTATTCAAACTGAATTTGTATTATCATTTTTTTAGCAGCTCACCTGAGTGAGAAGCTATGTGTGCCGTAGGCCAGATGGATTAGATTGCATATGAAGGGAAATTTACAAAAAAAATGAGTATCTCGGAGTGCTTAAGGGTTTGTATATCTAAAAATTGCTGCATAAGAACTATTCCCGGTGGTTTAGTGGAGTTAACCTGTAAAAAAAAGTGCATATTCTTGTTTCTACGGATCCCATATGCTGTCATGAAGAGTCTGTGTGGCGTGCCCGTGTTAATGAATTCTCTCAGCTCTAGTCGGCAGGCAGCGGTATGAACTCATGATGTGTGACACTCTCCACTGTCACAGACGTAATTCGTCTCAGCGGCCCGGCCTTCTGCCACCACAAACGTCAGGTTCACCGATGGTGAGCTGGCGCCAGGGAAAAGAGGAATAACTTGTCTCACGTCAATCAAGATGAGCTTAAACTAAAGAAAGCTGCAGATATTTCATGTCTAAAACACAAGATGATGATTCGTACTTCATGTTTAAAGGAAGTGAGTAAAAAGAAGCGAGGATGGCGAGGTGCCAGCAAACTAGTTTGCAGTAAACAGCCGTGATCCTGCAGGGCAGGGTTTACGCAAGCATCATTGTTAACTTAAATACATAGAATTTGTTTGGTCGCATACATGTTATTTGTTCCTCTGCACAATGAAACTTCAGGTGTGTTATTCATTAATTAATTTATATGTTTGTGTTTCGCTTTGCAGGTGGTGCGCAGCACTGTGCACTGTGCTAATTAAATAGAAATTAAAGTGTGTGGGTTTGATTTGCTCGACTTGACACACAATTGTGTGTGTGGCAAAGTGGGAGTTTCCTGTACCTGGAAAAGGTTGATGGTCAATACAGTGTTCCAGCCTTGATAAAATACACACTATAGAAACAGCGAGGACACGAAACACCTGTTAAAATACACCTTTTGCTCATATAGCTTTATAATAAGAACACACAATATATTCAGTTCAGTCAGGTCCACTTAAGTCAGAAACACCATAGACAAATTTTTAGTCAACTTTTTTATTGGCATATTTTGCTAAATTTTTATTTGGCGATATGGCTCTGTTCTAAATTCCCCATCCTTTTCATGAGCTCCATGAACAGCCAAGACAGGGAACAGCAACAGCTTTTGGGGACAACTTCCCATTTTTTTAAACTGTGAGGGCAGCGTAAATCCCCCACTGAGAACAGAGCATGCATCAATGACAACAGAATGGCATTGATTAAGTTAAACACAGTTTAAGGAGGAGCTGGGGTGGAGGTGGGTTGCAAAGCAGCGTGCAGTGGAAGCAGCCAAGCAGGCAGACTGAACTGAAGCTATGCTTAAGTAAGGCGCCCTGTTTGAGAGTTGCCAATTAAGTGCATAGGAATCGGATCAGCTGATATGGGCAGAGTTGGAATTTTTCCAATCAGCTGATAGCGGAGCTTGACTACATGGCCTGCCTGAACTAACGCAGAATGCTTGATTTATTGCACTATATTTTAAAAGTGTTTTTTATCAGTTACTTCTCTAAAAAATGCTGGGTTAAAAACAACGATTTCTGGGTTATTTGGCAACCCAGCGTTGGGTAAATATTGGACAGAACACATGCTGGGTTAGTTTTATACATAAACCCATTTGCTGGGTTGTTTTTTTGAAGTTTTTTTTTATTTTAAATACTAAAAATGCACTAAAATCTCTGTTATATAGGGCAGGGATTTTTTACTCAATGACAAGTCAGTCTTTTACAATCATAAAATACTTAAAAACATTTAGTAAATGTTTTAAGACGTTACAGGTGCAGCAGGAGCAGCCAATGGGAATCTTTGGGAAGGAAAATGGTATCAGTAGGCTGTTCCAATTCATTAAATGACAATCTTTTATATTCATTTTTGAAACGTTACATAAAAAATAGCTTTACCTTGTGCCATGATGCCATCTCGCCTGTCAGACACTTAGGGCCCTATTTTAACGATCTGAGCGCATGGTCTGAAGCGCATGGCTCTTAGGGCGTGTCCGAATCCACTTTTGCAAGTTTAACAACGGAAAAAACGGTCGGCGTGCTGGGCGCATGGTCCAAAAGGGTTGTACCTAGTCTCTTAATGAGTCATGGGTGTGTTTTGGGCGTAACGTGCAATAAACCAATCAGAGTCACATCTCCCATTCCCTTTAAAAGCCAGTTGTGCTTGCACCATGGCGGATTCGCTATTTACATGGCGGAATTTGCAGGCGGAAAGACTGAGCGCTTCTCCAGAGAGGAATATTTAAAATGTTTGTGTGCTGCGCATCCCTGTGTGTGTACTACCAACGTTGGGTTACACTGAACCAGCACTGGGTAGGTATGTGAGGGGTTCATCATTTGTATTGACAGTAAAAATGACCCAGGAGCTGAGTTACAGAAAAACTACACAGCACTGGGTAAAAATATTAAAAATAACCCAATAAAATGACCCAGCAGGCTGAACCCAACATTTGGGTTAAAAAAATAGCCCAGCATTTTTAGAGTGTGTGTGCTCATTTGCCCTATTTTGTATTTATATTACCTTTGCCATCATCTAACGCTGACTTTAATAACACAGTTAAATATAAGAGAATATCATTTTTTTTCATATTGTACATTGTTGTTATGTCTAAATTAAGCATTTAAAATGATTAATTTTAGTAACTTAGTAGTTCTGTAACTTATGTAGACAAAATTTTGTCAAATTTTAATATTATCCTTATTGACCATAACATTATAATATAGTCATCGGCTTACCATTTTTATATAATTTCCAATTTTAATATAGACCAGGCACTGGCCTGTTTTCCAAACAGTGTTTTTTCCTCCCAGTTGTGTAAACATGTTCAAAATAATGCAAACCCATTTAGTGTGAATCGTGGTTGAAGGTTGCTTCATTATTTAGATACAAAAGCTGCATAAATGTTCTGGCTTTTCTATACCCTTTGTGCCTCTTTAAAGCTTCAGGGTTTCTTCAGAATGTATATAAGCAAGCACACACTACAAATGCAATTTAAAAACATGCCCGCTGACATGAATAAGTTTAGCTGGCTGCATTTCAGTGTTGCCGGAGGGTTTTTTTTTCTTTACCTTAAGCAATTTGTTTGCAATTCTAACAGGTTTCAGGCGGGCATGTTTCTTAACTGACTGCTAGGAGGGGGAAACGTTAAGCACGACAGTTCATTTCCACCCACCTTTGTAACCCGATCCCACCTGTTCCACACAATCACCACGGGCTAAAAAAAGGAAGCACTTTGGCATGTTAAGTTTCATTACTTCATGAAGGATAAGAAGAGCAATTACAAAAGCAGCCTCTCTCTCTTGTGCCACCCACCTCTGCTGTGACTTATTAGACATCTCTGTCTAGGTGGCAGCTCCTCTCTCCTTAAATGTGAGAGGTCAGTCTGGTTATCGAGCCGATAATTAGATAACCCAAGAAAAAAGGGCTATCACAGCCCACCGTCATTCAGTGGCTGCTCCTGCAGTCGGCCTGCAATCACAGATAACTTGGTGTCTCTTTTCAATTACAAGGCAAACGCAGTGTTGGTGTCCAAAGGTGGCGAAGCACATTAGCATCTTTAGAGGACTTTGACTAACTCTCACTTACATACCAACAGTGCCAATTTAAGTATCTATTTGCCACTAGGTTTGATTAAGAAATGATTTAATTTATACAACAATTATAGTAGCTGGTAATATTTTAATGACATTAATATTGAGTATCTTGCGTATCAAAGAAAATTAATTCTAGGAATGCAAAAAATCTGTATATATATCGGTACCAGATTTGCTATTAGTGGTGTTGGTTGCACTTTATTTTACAGTACTTGCACTTACATGTACTTATAGTGTACTTACCTAAGAAACTACTGGGTAACATAAGGTAACTACATGGGATAGTTCATCCAGAAATGAAAATTCTGTCATCATTTACTCACCCTCAAGTTGTTCTAAACCTGTATGAGTTTCTTTCTTCTGTTGAACACAAAAGAAGATATTTTGAAGAATGTTGTTAACCAAACATAGTAGGAAAAAAAATACTATGGAAGTCAATGGGGTCCATCAACTGTCCACCAACATTTGTTTTCTTCTTTTGTGTTCAACAGAAGAAAGAAACTCATACAGGTTTGGAACAACATGAAGGTGAGTAAATGATGACAGAATTTTCATTTTTGGGTGAACTATCCCTTTAAGGTTAGGTTTAGGGGTAGTTTTAGGGTTAGGACCTATTTACCCAGTTATTGTAATTACTACAATAAGTACATAGTATGTACATGGGGAACAGGAGTGTAAAATAAAGTGCTACCGAAATTTTTGTTAAATTTATTGATATCGGTCGATGTTGAATATTTCATTGTGAATGCTCATTTCTCCTATTTTTACATTTAGACTACCATTGCACTCACTTAAAGTTAGTTAAATATAGTCTTTAGCAAATCCTAAAACATACCCCAGGTGCCTTTTAGAAGCTGTCTACACTGGACTCGACAAAGCGGTCGTTGCAAAGCATTTGTCCTTCATGTCAGTATGTCATAAATAGAACGAGGCATCAGTTTACTGTCAGGGGTTTGTCGTGTTGCGTCGTGCCGCGCCGCATCCAGTGTAGACAACAACACTGATTATAATGGGTTATATTGTCTTTTGTCATGTCACATCGCGCCGCTCACGTCCGGTGTAGACGCAATGCCACCTTCATGAGTTCTGCTCTGCTGCCATGTGACTTTTAAGATGTCGTCCGAAAATGAAGCCATACTGATCTGTCAAGAGACGAGATTGTGCTTTGAATTGCCGCATTGTTTGTTTCATTGAAACCGCAATAATATAAGTCTCTAAACTGCTCTCAGGGATTATTAAAAATGCATTGTCATGTAGCAATTTGTGCTTCACAGTCCATGAAACTTATGAATAACTATATTAATATCACCTATAGTGTTGCCTGTTCAGGCATAGTATTGTATTAACAATACAGGCTTTTACATATGGATCTGGCTAATCTTATTAGGAAGACAAAGCATCAGCCCTCCCATTTTACTACTTGTAATGGATATACCGCCACAGGCTCCTCATTAATGCCTGTTTGGATAACTTGCTGTGTTTTTTATGTATCTGCTAACTATCTTTATGTTGATGTCTTCATGTCTGTTGATGCGTTAAGGACGCTTTTGGAATGAATGATTTTCTGTAATTCCTTTTTCTTTGTCTTCTCATTTGGTCCCAGTTCTGAGGAGCTGAATGAGCTCTTTGTGTTGCTTTTGTCTTAGCGCAGTGATGAATCAAATTGCTGCGTGGTTTATGTATTCATGTGTGAATTTTTTTTTTTTTTCTTCTTCTCCTCATGCAAATTAAGAGCATGTTGGACTTTGCATTGGTTTTTGTGTAGGACCAGGCAAACATCCAAAGCCTGTGGTGTTTCAAAGACAGTTTCTCTATAGAGACAATATCACTTTTTGCCTCTCAATGTGAAAGTAGTGTTTGTCCCAGCAAAACTGGTCACCAGCATGCTGTCTGAGGTCCTGGTGATCTGGTATTCCCACCAGCCTTTGTAACTAGATTAACCAGCAAGACTTGTTCAGTGAGATTCAGCAGAAAGACCATGCATGACCAGTTTCATCAGAGTAGGGTACAACGGGGCTAAAGGCGCCCCAGGGGAAAATGCGCCTTTGATTTTATTTTCCTTTAAAGCACTAGATGGCACAAAAACTTGACGTAGCACTTTCCAAAACATCTTATTTTCAAGATGCACATAGAAATTTGGCTGATCCTTGATTGCGGACAGCAGCGCGAAGTTGATACTGCGCTAATTTGATCTAATATTTGATGTTTTTTTTTTTTAAATGTTGTAGATTTAAGGGGATAGTTCACCCAAAAATGAAAATTCTGTCATTTACTCACCCTCAAGTGGTTCCAAACCTGTATGAATTTCTTTCTTCTGCTGAACCCAAAAGAAGATATTTTGAATAATGTCGGAAACCAAACAGTTGATGGGATCCCATTGACTTGCATAGTATTTTTTCCCCCATACTCTAGAAGTCCGTGGGGTCCATCAACTGTTTGGTTACTCATATTCTTCAAAATATCTTCCTTTTGTGTTCAGCACTTTCCTGCCGGAACACACCCCCTCAGCTGGACTGGGTGGCAAAAGAGCTGCTGCATGACTGGATTTAATAGGGGAAGCTGTGAAAACGTGAGTAAAAAACAAACGATTGTCAGTTTAAACTAAAGGTTGGACTCGATATGGTGTTCCTTACAACTTACCAAAGATCCAGTGAGCTTAAAAACACCCAATTATGCAGAATATACGATGGTAAATATTTAATTGACGAGTTGTCAATACAATATATAGGGTATGATTTTACCCCAAAATTCAAAATATTGACACAAAATGTTAACTGCAAATCCACGTTTCGCTTTCTGGAGTTCAGTTGTTTTTATGAATTGCAGCGATCAATTTGCTTCTCTTTTCTGTAGCTTTTGGCAGTCTGTAAAAATATACCTCAGATTTCTTGTCAAATCTATTTATACAGTCAGTCTCAAAGCTCTTTCCCGTTTTAGCTGTGTTTTGCGTGTTTTTCGCGGCATTTACGCTGGAAACCAATGCTGCCACTCAGTGGGTGTAACCGCAGTCACTCCGGCCGACGGTGACGTCACGCGCATACCCTCTATAGCACTTTACTAAGTACTACTGTACACCCAAAGCTCTTTACAATCAAATCAGGGGTCTCTCCTAAAACACCACCAGTGTGCAGCACCCACTTGGATGATGCGATGGCAGCCACAGATCAACGGCGCCATTGCGCTCACCACACACCAACTATAGGTGGAGAGGAGAGAGAGTGATCGAGCCAATTCAGTGGATGAGGATTATTAGGAGGCCATGATTGATAAAGGCCAATGGAGGGAATTTGGCCAGGACGCTGGGTTTCACCCCTACTATTTTTACGAGAAGTGCCATGAGATTTTTAATGACCTCAAAGAGTCAAGACCTCGGTTTAATGTCTCATCTGAAGGACGGACCAATTCCCAATGAAGGTACAGTTCCGATCATACATTGCCTTTCTTCTGCTGTGTTTGCAGGTGTTCAAAGAAATGGGTGTTCCTTAGATATGGAATCCCAATCTCCCACCTCCAGATCAGATTCCCGAGAGCTATCACTCTAAAATAGCTCTGATCGGCTGCGCCTCTTTCCTGGCCCGCTTGGGGTACGACGACATCACCATTTTCGAGAAGCAGAGGTTCATTGGAGGACTGAGGTCTATAATTACTCTGACCTGTGGTTCATACTCAGAATTCTCATCCTGTATCTAAGATGGTCCACTAAAGGGCATTGTTGATCCGGCCAGCCACAATCAATATGGGGCACATTGTAGAAGGTCAGAATAATTAATGAATGGTCTCTGTAATTGGGAATATTCATCTCTCAAATGCCGAGTTGGGATGAGGTTATCAATTACGTGCTGTTGTATCTCCAGCACTGTTTAGTTTAACCAGCATGTCGATTGGATACAGGGGACCTTGAATATTCAATGCAACTCAAATCTCAGCAGTCTCTGGGAGTAGAAACAAGGCTCTGGGGTTTGTGTTGGCATTTAGACCAGCACAATTGAAGACTAAATAACCTATAACATAAGAAAGAATTCCAGATATGGAATGATCCTTAGCATGAGGTGGAATTTTTCCCTTTTCTTCCCCAAACTTTTCATCTCTCTTGGGGCTCCTTCTTATCGCCCTTCCTTTTCTTCTTGTTTCATTTTTCCTCTCTTGATTTTCAGCTCCTCCGAGATCCCGCAATTCCGCTTGCCTTATAATGTGGTTCAGTTCGAGGTGGATTTGATGAGAGACCTAGGAGTGAAGGTAATGAAAACCCTCACACCTCCCTGTCTTACCCCTCCTCCGTGCCCCTGTGCACTCCCACCTGCCTCTTTTGAAGCCGGGAAGGGCTAGAGGTCTCAGGGAGGATCAGTGGTCCAAATGTCAGCCGCATTAATAAAGAACAATTAAAAGTTGCATTAGGGGTGGCAGACAGCAGCAGCCGAGCACCTCAGGGCTACGTGCACTTGTCTGTTTGTTTCCTGAATGCTTCAGCTACAGGAAAGGGCAATCAATAGTCGTCATCCGGCACACCTGCTCAGGATTCATTTTACACAGGAAATGCTTTTTTCCGCAGTTCATGAAGAGCTGAGGATAATGGGGAGGGGGGCGAGATGACAGATTTGCATGTTCCCTCAGTACCTATAAACAGACTCAGGGAGAGCGGGAGTGAATGAAATGCTTTGGAGGAGAACAGACACTTTTCCGACCGTCTTTTCTGCTGACACAAGAAAGATTCAGAGACACCTTCCTGTGAAACAGACACTGTTCTACAGGCCTTCAACTGAGCTCCTTTTTCCATCTTTCTTTGCTTCCTCCCTTACTTCCTCTGTTTTTTTCATCCTTCCTTGCTTCCTTTTTGCGTCTGGCTTCTTTTGGCTTCTTTGGTCTTTTCCCGCAGACACAAGGAGTCTAGGACCTTCTTTCCTTCCTTTTCTTCCTTCTTTCCTTCCGTTCTTCCTTCCTTACTTCCATCCATCCATTCCTTGTTTCTTTCTGTTCTTCCTTCTTTCCTTACATAATTCCATTCATTCTTCCTTCCTTATTTGTTTTGTTTTATATTCTTAATTTTTATTTTTCTTTACTTTTCTTCTATTATTTTTCCCTATTTTTTTCCTCTCCTCTCCTCTCCTCTCCTCTCCTCTCCTCTCCTCTCCTCTCCTCTCCTCTCCTCTCCTTCAGACTGGCTTTTCCAGACTTTTTCCTGACTTTTTTTCCCTGACCCTCCTCTCCTTCAGATTGGCCTTTCCTTTCCTTTCCTTTCCTTTCCTTTCCTTTCCTTTCCTTTCCTTTCCTTTCCTTTCCTTTCCTTTCCTTTCCTTTCCTTTCCTTTCCTTTGCTTTCCTTTCCTTTCACATTTATTCTACTTACATTCCTGTTTTTTTCTTTTCCTTACTTTCTTTCAGATTGCCTTTTCCTATATATTTTTCCATGGGCATAAGAATTCAGAGACAACCTCCTGAGGCCTCTAACAGACATGATTTTACTGGCCTTCAAATGAGCTTCTTTCATTATTTCTTTCTTATTTATTTTCTTGCTTCTTTCTTTCTAGCTTCTTTTTTTTTTTTCAGCGGACAGAGACTTTTCCAACCTTCTTTTCCACTGCCACAAGATGAATTGCCCTCCTGCAATCTCAAACAGAGCCTGTTTTACATGCCTTCAGATACGCTTTTGGTCTTTTATGGAGCATTTCTGTGCTCTTACTTCTATTGATATGGCTTATTTGAACTCTATTTCAGATTGTCTGTGACCGAGGACTCAGCCAAGATGGAATGATGCTGCTCTCTCTGAAGGAGGAGGGATACAAAGCCGTGTTCATTGGAATCGGTCAGTTTATACGCATCTTCACACATTGTTTTATTGTCTGTTATGTGGACAGACAAGCATGTACACAGAAAAGATGGATAAAGTCTCTTTTTCTCAGAATCACTGGCTGCTCCCTGGCTCCCTGTCCGTGTTAATGGCTGTGGATGATCCACTTGACAATTTCTCCCCCTCTACCAGTAACCCCATTCACATCTCATTTTCCGCCCCACTCCTTGAGCTGCCACTGTTTCTGGCCGTGCTAACCTAACAGTGCATGGTTGGGCTGCCCACTGCTTCTCAATGGAGGACACCCTGGTTTCTCATCAGATCTCTCTGCCCTGTTCTCTTCCAGCTGAGCCATTCACTGCCATTACATGTTGACTCTCAATGCTCCCCAGCATCTTACAGTATCAGCTGAGTCCTAGGACTAACAACAGGAGCAAAATCTCTCTTCTCTTCTCTTCTCTTCTCTTCTCTTCTCTTCTCTTCTCTTCTCTTCTCTTCTCTTCTCTTCTCTTCTCTTCTCTTCTCTTCTCTTCTCTTCTCTTCTCTTTTGTGTAGTAGGTTCTTTCCTCCTCTTTTTCCTTTCTTTCTTTCTTTCTTTCTTTCTTTCTTTTTTGTTTATTTGTTTGTTCTTTCCTTATTCTTCCTCCTTCCATTACTTTCTTCTTTCTGCTTTTTCATTAATTTGTTTGTTCATTTATTTGTTATTACTATTCTTCCCATTTCTTTCCTTTTAATAATTCCTTCCTTCCTTCCCTTTGCTTTATTTCCCTCCCTTTCCTTCTCATTCTTTCTTTTTTTTATTCGTTTATTTATTCATCCTTAATCATCCTTTATTATTTTCCTTACTTCCTTCTTTTTATTTTTCTTTCTTTCTTCCTTACTTTCTTTACTTTCCTTCCTTCCTTCCTTCTTTCCTTCCTTCCTTCCTTATTTTGTTAATTTATTTGTTCCTTCTTTGCTTCCTTCCTTTTCTTCCCTATTATGTGTTTGTTTGTTTCTTCCTTTCCTATCCTTTCTTCATTCTGTTTATTGCTCTCTATTTTACTTTCTCTCTCACTGTGTTTACTGACTGTTATCAGTATCATAGGATTATATAAGATGTGACCTTTTGCCATTAGAATCAAATAATAATTATCATATTGGCACTGGCAGTGAGGAGCTTTGCATTTTTTTTAAACTGCGTGGCTGTGTGCAGTCTCATCGTTATTATTTTTTCTTTCCTTTTTTTCCAAAGCCAAGGAACAAATAAATGTATTCTTGAAGATGATATCTTCTGGCTATATACATTGTACAATCCCTTGTTGCTTACTAAAATTAATCAAAGAGGCTTTACATTGTAAAGCATTTCTAATTATGACTCCTAACCTAAAAACATATTTTATTGAACTAAAATAATCTTATTACTTGAATAATGTAACTTTATATAAAAAGAAATTAAACCGTGATTACGTGGCCCCTACATTGATCTTAGGAATTCAGACATTGCCTAAAGCTGTCCATGCGACTATCTTATTGTACCGACGCATTAAGAAAAAGAATTAGTATAATTCATTGTTTCGAAACGCTGAGTCTCTTAATACTGGCATCCTAATTATGAGTCTTTTACGTGGAGCATTTTTGGATTTTTCTACAAAGGGATGTAAAGAAATTTTGACTGTGGGAGGAAATGAAAGCACTGAGTGTTTGCAATTAATTTCTGTAATTTCACACAAGTCCTTTACGGTCTTTTTAAATGTCATCCACTCACATGATTGACATGCTAATTTCTCCCTGGCAATATGCAAAAATATGCAAAGTGGAAGCCAGGTTGAGGAAGTCAGATAAGAGCATTGTTTCTAGGCTATAGGCTCAGGAGTCAGTGGCTCAGGTTCAATGGCTTTAAAGAGTGAATTAACACCTTAACTGCCATGGACTGATGAGGTCTGCGATCTCTGTCTCGTATTTTCTGGATGTCCCTTTTGATTTCATTGTCACAAGAATTAAACATTATATAGTACATAACACAGTCCATTAATAATATAATGTACCCGTAATGCCCGTAAGTGGAATATTAGTACCAACCACAAAATATTAGTCAAAGTTGGTATATATGTTATTAAAAGGCATAGTGATCAATAAATGGAAGGACATGATTAAAAGATGTACGCTCAGCACTGAGATGAGATGCTTGAAGTTTTTAAAAGCTCCACAATCAATAGTTGCTACGAGTTGGCGGCAGTGATCGTTGGACGCTAGTCAATATAAGGTTATGATATTACACTGTACAAATAACCCATCATTTGTGCATGTTTCTAAAATACAAGAATCTTTTTAAATATGTTACACATTGAATGAATGCTGTTACAATGATGGAAACATTGTTCTTTTGGAATGTTGGTAATTAACATCTGTATAGAGGGAATTTATCAACTGCAAGGACTTTATTTATGTAACATCTTTATATACTTACTAAATTTTAGTGGTAATTTTGCTCATACTTAGAGGGTTAGGGGTTTTTTTGCTACTCAGATTGCACAGTTTGTGCTACAGACATAATTAATACCTCAGATTGTGTACTGTTATGTTTATATGTGATGGGTGGTGATGCGGGTGGATGATTAAACGGATGAAATAATACCACAGATTTACATGAACCATATCTGTAGGCCAGAATATCATACCCTAGCGTTGTGCCAGTATACATTTTTTTTCTTCATAAAATGTACAAATCTAGTTGAACTCTTCATCCTTGCTTTTTCTTTATCGTTATGCAATTCATAAGGGTCAGAGAGGTCAGGGACTGTGGAGAAAGTGTCGCCCCCTCTTCTCAACAGATGAAGATTAGGTTATAGATTAGGCCCGATAGATTAGGCATAGATAGATTAGGCCCCATAGATTAGGCCCGATTAACAAGAAGGGTATTTTTGATTTTGCATGGTGAAAACGGCCTCGGCTGCAAGCATACCGTATGGAATCTCAGTGCAGAGATGGTTGCTGAAGAAAATGTGATGCAGCAGGAGACAAATGGAGACGCATTACTTACAAAGAGCGCTGTCACAAACCCTGGCGCTTTTGTTAAAACCCACTTTGTTACGCCATACCCTGAAGTTTAACGTTCTTCCTGAACTTTTGTATTTTGATGATGATCCGGAGATTGAAGTGGCAGGTGTTAAGTGAATATGCTTCTTGAACAGTCTTGGGGAATATTACTTTAAAAATGTAACAACACATTATTTACATATAACAAATTAACACTGACCATAAACAGTAGAAGAGAAATATACAGATATTGGTTCAGGTCAACTACGTCACTGGTCATTTTTATGTTTTCATCCTTTTTGGCTCACCAAATTAGGACCGCGTTTTTAAACCCCTCAAAAACATAAAAAAGCAGCTTTTTGTAATTATTGACTGCCTTACGAGACTGAAGTACCTGTTCAGAGATATAAGGCACATGTCTGCATTTTCGGAAGTCTATGTGCAATTTTGAATTGTTGTTCATTAGTCGTGACACCCTGACAGCTTTAGGATGTGGAAATGCCAGAATATCATCAGGATATCATTACAGCCATTTAGCGGCTTTCAACATTATGTGTTCAGCATCCCCTAATGAGAATCACTGGTGATTTGCACCAAATGTGTGATACAACACCTTTAGCATTGGTATGTGTATGTGTATGTGTATGTGTATGTGTATGTGTATGTGTGTGTGTGTGTGTGTGTGTGTGTGTGTGTGTGTGTGTGTGGTCCAGGTATTCCCTATGTTGTGGAGACAAAATGTTCCTGCAAGGACAGTAAAACATGCAAAATGCAAAATTTGATGTTGTGGGGAAACAGATTAGGAAAACAGATTATAAATCATACAAAAAAAATTTTGTTGAAAAAGTTAAATGTTTTTGTTAGTGTTAGAATATAACATTTTGTACAGTATAAAAATGATGTTAGTTGATAGTCCTCATTAAACTCTAAAACATATGTGTGTGTGTATGTATAACATACAAAACATTAAAAAATTTAATTTATAGTAAATATTTATCAAAGAGAAAGTGTTGATTCTAAAATCTGATTGGATTGGTCATATTTCAATATAAATATTAATATGTGTATAATATACATATACGTGTTTGTGTACATGTACGTGTATGTGTGTGTGTATACATTAGTGTTATTTTAGTATCATTTATATACTATTATAGTTTTTGGTAATATTTGAATTTACTTTTTATTTGTATATTTAAGTATATATTTATATTTATATTTTTATACTTATGTACAGTGGGGAGAACAAGTATTTGATACACTGCCGATTTTGCAGGTTTTCCTACTTACAAAGCATGTAGAGGTCTGTAATTTTTATCATAGGTACTCTTCAACTGTGAGTGACGGAATCTAAAACAAAAATCCAGAAAATCACATTGTATGATTTTTAAATAATTTGCATTTTATTGCATGACATAAGTATTTGATCACCTACCAACCAGTAAGAATTTCGGCTCTCACAGACCTGTTAGTTTTTCTTTAAGAAGCCCTCCTGTTCTCCACTCATTACCTGTATTAACTGCACCTGTTTGAACTCGTTACCTGTATAAAAGACACCTGTCCACACACTCAATCAAACAGACTCCAACCTCTCCACAATGGCCAAGACCAAAGAGCTGTGTAAGGACATCAGGGATAAAATTGTAGACCTGCACAAGGCTGGGATGGGCTACAGGACAATAGGCAAGCAGCTTGATGAGAAGGCAACAACTGTTGGCGCAATTATTAGAAAATGGAAGAAGTTCAAGATGACGGTCAATCTCCCTCGGTCTGGGGCACCATGCAAGATCTCACCTCGTGGGGCATGAATGATCATGAGGAAGGTGAGGGATCAGCCCAGAACTACACGGCAGGACCTGGTCAATGACCTGAAGAGAGCTGGGACCACAGTCTCAAAGAAAACCATTAGTAACACACTACGCCGTCATGGATTAAAATCCTGCAGGGCACGCAAGGTCCCCCTGCTCAAGCCAGCGCATGTCCAGGCCCGTCTGAAGTTTGCCAATGACCATCTGGATGATCCAGAGCAGGAATGGGAGAAGGTCATGTGGTCTGATGAGACAAAAATAGAGCTTTTTGGTCTAAACTCCACTCGCCGTGTTTGGAGGAAGAAGAAGGATGAGTACAACCCCAAGAACACCATCCCAACCGTGAAGCATGGAGATGGAAACATCATGCTTTTCTGCAAAGGGGACAGGACGACTGCACCGTATTGAGGGGAGGATGGATGGGGCCATGTATCGCGAGATCTTGGCCAACAACCTCCTTCCCTCAGTAAGAGCATTGAAGATGGGTCGTGGCTGGGTCTTCCAGCATGACAAAGACCCGAAACACACAGCCAGGGCAACTAAGGAGTGGCTCCGTAAGAAGCATCTCAAGGTCCTGGAGTGGCCTAGCCAGTCTCCAGACCTGAATCCAATAGAAAATCTTTGGAGGGAGCTGAATGTCCGTATTGCCCAGCGACAGCCCCGAAACCTGAAGGATCTGGAGAAGGTCTGTATGGAGGAGTGGACCAAAATCTCTGCTGCAGTGTGTGCAAACCTGGTCAAGAACTACAGGAAACGTATGATCTCTGTAATTGCAAACAAAGGTTTCTGTACCAAATATTAAGTTCTGCTTTTCTGATGTATCAAATACTTATGTCATGCAATAAAATGCAAATTAATTACTTAAAAATCATACAATGTGATTTTCTGGATTTTTGTTTTAGATTCCGTCACTCACAGTTGAAGAGTACCTATGATAAAAATTACAGACCTCTACATGCTTTGTAAGTGGGCAAACCTGCAAAATCGGCAGTGTATCAAATACTTGTTCTCCCCACTGTATATCTGCACTTATATTTTTGCATATAAGTTTTAAAGTTTTAGTAATTTTTTATTTATTTATTTTTTTAACATATGGTTTTAAGTTTACATTAGTGCTGTCAATCGATTAAAAAAATTACCTAATTAATCTGATCACGATTAATCACAATGAATTCTGCCGCTGCTGAACATGATGCGGATCTGACACGCTGTCACGCGCATCTCATTTTCTCACAACTCTTTTAAGTTCATTTAAGATGTTATTTAACACATTTAAGACTGCTCTTATGAGAATACTCTACAAAAAGGACATTTTGGCATAATTGTGTGTTATTGTTTGTTCAAGCACGAAAGAATGCGCATGATACTGGCGCGTCTTTCTGTGCATCGTGTGTGTGTCAGGACATTCACAGACAGCGTGTTCTTTTGTCTTGTTGCCAGGGGCACCGCTAGTTAGGACGATTCTAAGGGCCTACACACTTTTGTGGCCCCCAGAGATTGGTTTTATTATACAGTAACAGTACTAGTAGTAATGTAATAGAAATTATAAATGTATAATCTACCAAAGAGTTACAAATAAAACAAAATTACGGCTTATTTCTGCATTTCCGGCAAAATTATGCAAAATTAAGAGATGTCTTCGTGTTCGACGAAGAAGTATAAGTCTGGTCATCAAAAACGAAAAGAGAGGTTACAGAGGGTTAACGGGCCAACAATTACTCACCCAGTTCTTCGAAAAGAACGGTATATGTTTATTCGCGGAGCTTCCTTTGCTGTAATGTTAGTGCTAGTTGTGTAGCCAACCACTACCAGATAATCTATTTAATATACAATAGGTTACGTTTTTCACCACTGAAAATAAAATAAAAAATTTTTATTTTGGCTTTTGCCATTTAAGTCACTGGCAGGTTAAACAAAAGACCATTTTCTAATTCATGTTGTGTCTAATTGATTGTTAAAAGTCACTGTTGCAGTGTATAAGTGTTTATATGTTTGTGTTTAATATAATGTATGTTTAATCATTGTTTAATAATGTTGCATTTTTTTATGAATATTTGATTACTGTATTTTTCTATTACATTTACATTTGCGTAATAAACAATCTAGCTACAGCCATAGTAGGTCTCTGACTAAATACTGATACCTAGTGGTCAAAATCAATAGAAAAAATAATAGGTCAGTATTATTAAATTGCAGACAAAAATCGCAATGAATGGTTTAAAAGCGTTTGCATGAATAAGAGTGTGATCATATAATGTAACACTAGCCAAAAAATGACAGAAAAAACAGATGCTGCGTTAATATTTTTAAGGCGTTAAACTAAAAAAAACGAATCCCATGTGTTAACGCTAATTTTGACAGCACTACTTTACATATTAAAATGTTTTAACTTTTTAACGTTTTTTCATTACATTTCATTACATTTTATTTCAACTAATGAAAATGTTTTTATGTTTTTAATTTTATTTAACTAAAAATAGGTCGTGGCCTAAAGGTTAGCGAGTCAATTAATAGTTAATACTATTACCGCAGTTAATACCAGCGGCAGGAAAAATGTAGATGGAGAAGTGAATGAACAGCGCTCTCTTCCACCCGCAATACCCATGCCTGAGATGCCCAATCACTCCCCAGGACCGCAGTTAATGGCTGCCCACTGCTCTGGGTGTATGTCCACGACTTGCAGTGTGTGTCTGTTCACTACTCAATGAGTTGGCACTTGGATGGGTTAAATACAGAGGACAAATTCCGAGTATGCCTTCATGTCTGGTCTTTCATAAACCAGATATACGTATGTATTTTTGCTGCATTATATCATCATAGTGTGGTACTCTACTTAGAATCCCGAATTCAGCAGGTTAAAGCCACATAAAGCTTTTCATATAAACCTGTTGTAAAACTAAATCCAGCTGAAATATAGAAGACAGCCATAAGAGTGCTCTGTCAAACAGAATCAGCAGTGCGAACACGGCTCGGAGGAAGACAGGTTGGTTATTGGTGAGCGACGAAGAGCTCGCGTTTACTCGCAGGCCACACGCTGGCTTGTTTGGTGAAGGTTAACTTTAAAAACATGGTAATTGCTGTGTTATTGACGTCTTTTGGAGATGAGTCTGATGAGAGGTGGGCGTCTAATTATTGTATGATTTAATGACCAGTTTCATTAATAATGAGTTAAACTTTTTTAAATCATGCTGTTTGCTTTCACCTCTCTGCCCTTGCCTTTTTAAGCCAGACAGAGCTGATGAATCCGAGAACGGTGGGTGGAGAGGTCCTGTCGGGTACCTGGATGATACACCATGGGATGCTGTTAAAATTTTTCTGTATTTTGTATTTTCACATGATTTTTGCTAAGGGTGGAAAGGATCCATGCATTTACTAAAGGCGTGTTTAAATTGAGCAAACGAAGCTGTTGATGCATGTTGTAATGCATTTCCTTGCAATCGCATTGGGTGTATGCAGCTGATTGGTTCTGACAACAACACCCCAGTCTTCCATCTCTCAATCACTTAGTACCTCATTACCACTGTCTTCTGCTTTCCATCTCAGTCACAGTGGATCTCGGGAACTTCTCTTGTTACGGTTCCTGCAAATGCTCTGATCTCTGCCAAAGAGTTTTATCCTATTAAGACGCCATCATGCCTTGGAAAGAGTGCAGCATTTGCTGCTTTTAAACCGCAACAAAACACATTTTGTTTGTGTATCTCGATTTAGATATTACGTACAGAAGATTGAGAGATCTTCACAACTCACTTTGTCTGGGCTTTTTTTAGAATGGATGATAATTGTGGGTTTTGAGGCATTGGAGGCCTGACGCTGATGTCTAAACATCACTCCCGCTGAAACCACTGAAAGATTACATTATGTGTGATTATGTGTAATGATGTTAATGACACTAGACAGTGGCAAACATTCGGACGGGCATCGGATGCACAATAGACATTAGAGGCAGGAAGAAGTCAACACAGGGAGGAAATAGAAACTAGAATGTGTATCTGTGGATGTAAGATTTAATTTACGTCATTACCTCGGATACCTATTATTGTGATTTGTTATACATATTATCTATCTATCTATCTATCTATCTATCTATCTATCTATCTATCTATCTATCTATCTATCTATCTATCTATCTATCTATCTATCTATCTATCTATCTATCTATCTATCTATCTATCTATCTATCTGTCGTTCTCTTTATCGTTCTGTCTGTCTGTTGTTCCATCCATCCATCCATCCATCCATCGTTTTATCTGTCTATCTATCTATTTATTGTTCTATCTATCTATCTGTCATTCTGTCTATCCATCTATCCATCTATCCATCTATAGATATCTCTGTCTGTCTTATTATATATATGACCTAATATATATATTATATATATGACCTAATGACCTAATATTGTGTTGGTCCCTCTTTTGCTGCCAAAACAGCCCTGACCAGCCCTGACTGCTTAGGTAGGAGTTACGTGTCAAAGTAACATCCACATGGATGGCAGGGCCCAAGGTTTCCCAGCAGAACATTGCCCAAAGCATCACACTGCCTCCGCCGGCTTGCCGCCTTCCCTAGTGCATCCTGGTGCCATGTGTTCCCCAGGTAAGCGATGCACACACACCCGGCCATCCATGTGATGTAAAAGAAAACGTGATTCATCAGACCAGGCCACGTCCTTCCAGTTCTGATGCTCATGTGCCCACTGTTGCCGCTTCCGGCGGTGGACAGGGGTCAGCATGGGCACCCTGACTGGTCTGTGGCTATGCAGCCCCATACGCAACAAACTGAGATGCACTGACACCTCCTTGTTCTGACACCTTTCTATGAGAACCAGCATTAACTTCTTGAGCAATTTGAGCTACAGTAGCTCATCTTGTTTGATCGGACCACACGGGCCAGCCTTCGCTCCCCACGTGCATCAATGAGCCTTGGCCTCCCATGACCCTGTCGCCGGTTCACCACTGTTCCTTCCTTGGACCACTTTTGATAGATACTGACCACTGCAGACCGGGAACACCTCACAAGAGCTGCAGTTTTGGAGATACTCTGACCCAGTCTTCTAGCCATCACAATTTGGCCCTTGTCAAACTCGCTCAAATCCTTACGCTTGCCCATTTTTCCTGCTTCTAACACATCAACTTTGAGAACAAAATGTTCACTTGCTGCCTAATATATCACACCCACTAACAGGTGCCGTGATGAAGAGATAATCAGTGATATTCACTTCACCTGTCAGTGGTCATAATGCTATGCCTGATCGGTGTATGTTCAGTAGCAAAAATATTTTTTCATTATTATAAATTATTCATTAAAATCAATATGAAAAACATTTGCTTTGATGAATTACATTGATAAAAGTAAATAATTTTGACTTGATGTTGACTTTAAGACCGTAAGGTAGATATTCAGATAAAGCTCATGTCTGTCTGATTTGTTGCAGGTCTTCCTTAAGCTAACAGACACAAGCTCTTTGATGGCCTCTCCGCAGAACTGGGTTTTTACACGTCCAAGGACTTTCTCCCCCTCGTTGCAAAAGCCAGGGTGAGCACCCTGAGAAATCTGTCTGTCACACCTGATGATTCAAAGTTTCCTGAAGCAACACATATAAGGACCATCTGAGTCCAAGTTATTTATATTATATACTATAAGTTATCAAGAGTAACTTAGTTTTTGTTGTCATTATCAACACATTTTTTTCTTGCCTTGAAGTACCATGACTAGTAATCATTCAGTATCATTATGCATTATATTATAATTATAAGCTTTAATAATTATTAGCGGCAATTATCGTTCTGGATACTGCCGTGATATTTTACCCTTGCTGAGATTTTCTGAAGATAATCCTATTTGTTGGATTCAACCAGGTTATGCTAATTCATAGGCATATTTTGAAGAATGGCTGGAGACCAAAAATGGTACATGGTATAGTTTGTGATGCTAGATGTAATTGCTATTTCTAAAGTTATATCTGAATAATCCAAAAGAACAGAAAAGGAGATGAGAAGTTTTTGTTCCTGCTCTCCAGATTAATTGGGTTTAGATTCATAATATTGGCATCAGAATCAAATGAAAATGGAAATTTTGGGGAAAGAACCTGACGGAATGAATAAAACCTCAGTAATGAATAAATCTTAATCTAATGTGACGTTGTACCTCTTGTAACTGTAACTCGCTGCATTAAGGCAGTTGGCCAAGGATTTACTGAAATAGGAGCGTCTGAATCTTTACAAGCATTTGAGACATCTCAACAAAATGCTGTAGACCTTTAAGCAAATGCTTGTGTTAAAGTGATGTTTTGATAATGGCATTAATATAAAAGGTGGCTGAATACAGCCTTAAAAAAGGAATTACATTCAGTCTCAAGAAAGATTATGATTATTATTATTATTATTATTATTATTATTATTATTATTATTATTATTATTATTATTATTTAATCATAAAAATAACATTTATACATCATATATTATACATTAATTATTATTATTATTATTTTATAAATAATTTTATTTAATATATTATTATTTATTTATAATATTAAATAATATATTATTTTTATAAAAGGTAAATAGGGTTGTTTTTTTTCATGTGGTCTTTAAAGGCTAAATCTGTTGCCTGGTTTAAAATTGCACATCAAGTTTTCAAGATCTTTAACCTCAGAGCAGCTGAACTGATCGAATGCTGATAGTTATCACATGCTGAAATCACTGCGTTCAATATAGGTGCAGCCACCCTTATCACACCTAAAAATAAAAGCAGCACCACGACAGGTGCGGAGTATGAAATTACTGATACGAGGACATTTCCGGGAAAAAAAATGAAATCATAAAAAAACAAAGACAAAAGGATGAAGTGAACCAGGCTCTCACGGAAGCAGAATAATTTGATAGCGACGTGCTGTGAGGCTTCGAGATGCAATTTTACAGCGCTTTACGAGCAAGCATCTACTGAGCCTTTAAGTGAGAATTGTTCTATAGGCAGAATTCATGTTTTTTTTCTCTTTCTCACTCCTTTCTTGTTCTCCTCTTCCTCCTCCTCGGATTTCAGGGATGTGTAGATGTCACTCAGCGCTGCCGGAGCTCTGTGGTACCGTGATCGTTCTGGGCGCTGGAGACACGGCCTTCGACTGCGCTACTTCTGTCCTCCACTGTGGCGCCCGTCGTGTGTTTGTGGTCTTCAGGAAGGGATTCACCAACATACGAGCAGTTCCAGAGGAGGTGAGGAGAAAGGAAGATAATGTCAGAAAGATGACTGAATATATTATTGAAAAAAAGGTTGTAGCATCATTTGGTCACAGATGCCACTTGGTTTGATATTTTATGTATGCCAGGGGTTTTAAAACTTAACAAAATATGTTGATTTCCCTTCTCTTTCTTATATATATATAATTGTTATTTTACCATTTATTATTTTTATGGTGTAGCTGAATTTATTATTTAAATAAGCAAATAAAATAAATACATAAATAAGAAATTTTATTTTATTATTTCATTTTATTATATTTTTATTTCTTTTATTTTAATTTAATTTTAATTTAATTTTTATTAATTTTATTTTATTTTAGAATATAGTTTACAGTAACCATACACTTCTTGTTGAGTTCTAATTGGAATAAAATTTTTCTTCTTCCAAGTTTTTCTTCTAGGACTTGAGCAATATATATATATATATATATATATACCATTTATTATTTTTATGGTGTAGCTGAATTTATTATTTAAATACATGAATAAATAAATACATAAATAAGAAATGTTATTTTATTATTTAATTTCAGTTTATTTTTTTATTTTATTTATTCTTATTTTATTATTTTTATATTTGTTTATACACAATTTTGGATGCGAATGATTCACCACTGTATCACTTTCCAAAGATTGTTGTAAAGAATATAGTTTACTGTAACCATACACTTTTCTAAAGAACTATGGAAAAGTTAAAGTTCATTGTTGAGTTCTAATTGGAATTAAAATGAGTTAATTCAGTTTTTCTTCTAGGACTTCTAGAAAAAAAATACAAGTAGGAGAAGACCAAGGAAGCAGAGAGTCAGAAAGTGAGAGAAAGAGAGTCAACATCAGGCAGTAGAGTGAAGCTTATTAATATTTGGTGTGAGAGAAGTGTGAAGCAGAGATTTATGAAGAGCTCTGTGAGAGTGTCCTCTCTCTCTAGACCACTGACACCGCTCCTAAGCCTTTCCACTCTCATTTATTGCAGACATGCCTTTGCTTTCAGGGGGAGATTACTGTCAATTGTCCTACTCACACACAGGGCTCTCTGGTGAGCTATATACCCGCTTCCACACTGGTAATGATGCCAGCCGGCTAAACGTGTCATGATCAGCCCCATTTAGACAAAGCTGTGAAATATGTGCGTCAGATGTACTGAGGGAAGTTTTTTTTTTTTTTTCACCATTATGTTTTTGAGACAGAGCTAGGACAAAGTTCCGGCCCATAAAGTTGTCTTTCTATAAAAAAAAAGTACACTATTTTTTTATTGCTTGATGAAGTGCACAAAGTACAAATGCAATGACAATGTACAACTGTAAAATGCTTGATAATCTAATAATTTTAATCATTAATCATTTAAAAAAAGAAAAATGTTTTCCAAACAGGTAGCCCCGCCTCCAAACTCACACCATTGGTTGAGTCAGAGCAAAACCGCAGTAGCAATGTTTCCATCAAAGTTGTGAATTTAAAGGGGCTACATGTAAGAATTTCCATCATAGACTGTAAAAAAAAAAAGATGGACGACGCTCCTTCACTATCTTCCATTGTAGAAAAGTGAAGCAGCCAATGTCCGAATATGGCGCTAACATCTTGTGCTAATTGGACCCGAGTCTGCGCAGTAGAGAGCAGGAAGTAGAGCCGCGATATCAAAACCCCGCCCACACTCCCGCAGTATCTGTTAGCTGTAGAACAACTCATTATGTCGGTGTGAAATAAACAATTATGGAAATGTAGAAATTAAAGCTAAAGCTAAAGCCAATCTCGTCCCAAAAATCCCGAAAAAGTCCATTGTGCCTCAGTGACTACTTCGCTCAGAGAAGCTGTCAATCATGGCATCACACCCCCGTTTTTATAGCATCAAATAACTAACTAAAACCAAACTTTTTTTTTTTTTTTTTTTTTTAAACGAACACTTGAACTTACATCAGCATGATAAAACTTACCTAAAATGACAGAAACCATCTTTGGAAAAAATTTATTTGAAGTGTAATTTGATTGTTTAGTTTGCCTCACGTCCCATTAGACTACATGGAGAGGGCGGGGTTTATGAGCTATACTGGGACCAGCCACCTTGGGGTGATCGAGGCGCTGTGGCTTCACTTTTCAGGACGTGTGCGGCACGCTTGATTTTCATATGTGACCCTGCACCACAAAACCAGTCATAAGTTGCACGGCTACATTTGTGGCAATAGCCAACAATACATTGCATGGGTCAAAATTATCGATTTTTCTTTTATGCCAAAAATCATTAGGATGTTAAGTAAAGATCATGTTCCATGAAGATATTTTGTAAATTTCCTACCGTAAATATATCAAAAATGTATTATTAGTAGTAATATGCATTGCTAAGGACTTCATTTGGACAACTTTTTGGACAACTTTAAAGGCGATTTTTTTCAATATTTAGATTTTTTTTGCACCCTCAGATTCCAGATTTTCAAATAGTTGTATCTCGGCCAAATATTGTCATATCCTAACAAACCATACATCAATGGAAAGCTTATTTATTCAGATGATGTATACATCTCAACCCTTATGACTGGTTTTGTAGTCCAGGGTCACATATATTAATCGCTTCTTAATCGCCAATGTGTGAACAGCTTGTAACGAAGCTTAAAAAAACGAATCCCCGACTTCCTATGTTGTCTGTGAAAGCCTGTGGACTGATTTTTATGCTGGGAAAATCAAAAGGATGTGAAGTTTACGTGCGCTTCCTTTCTATGACACATGAAACGAATACTTGTACAATGTTCTGGATAATGCCGAAAGAGCTGTGTTTCCCAAAAGCATAGTTAGCCAACTAACGTTGCAAGTTCCATTGAATTGTGTTGGTAATGACGGAACTTGCATCCATAGAAACTTTCTTGGCTTTCTGAATTCTACATAGCCACTTATGCACAAAATGGGAATATCGCATAAAACATTTGCGAATAAAGCACCGTTTCCATGTGTTCAAGAGAACGAAATCACAACTTCCTGGGAAACTGCCACAAAATATCTATATTAAAAATCAAAGTTGCTACAATCGGGAAAGTCACTGTGGCTCTTTTTTCGTACGTCATAAATTACTTGCTCTTGCTCTTGCTGTCTTGCGTTCAAATGCCTGGTGTTTGGGAATGCAATTGTGTGAGGCACTTCTGGGAGGTCATTATACCGAATCATTTTGATGACAGACTTTGGCTCAGGCATTTCAGAATAACCAAACTAACATTTGAGTTGCTGTGCAATAAAATTGGTCCACTGGTTAGTCAAGATATCCAATCATATCCTCTTTTGAGGCAAAGGCCAAGTTTTTTGTTGCACATTGAGGGATTTATTCGGTAAATGTGTTTCCATCATAGTTTATTGCACGTCTTCTTATCGGATAAAAAAATGTCCACCTCAATTGAGTGCATACATTTTGTATGCGATAACCCACAATGCGTGGATGGAAACAGCTACTGTTTATGCTATGCAAGTCTCACTTACAGTTGTCTATGCACATTTGAAAGTATTTTAACATCAGAAAAATTACACACTTCACCTTCAAGTCTGATTCACACATTGTTCTTCACATCGCCCACCACATTAAGACAAAGTATGGTAAAGTGCAGTAATTATTCACATCTGTTTACACTCTCCAGTGAAGACGCTCGGCTAATACGGCCGCCATCATCTTCAACTCATTAAAGCTGTTTATAAGCTATATTAAGTTTAAGGCTCCTGTAGGCGTATATAATCAGAACAGAGCGCTCGGTTGTGCATTGACATGATCTGAGTCGATTTATGGAAACATAGTAATAAGAAAATAGAATTGTCGCTGCACGACTACATTCCTCCCACTGGCCCCCTCCGCAAAGCTGGTGGGCTTCTTTCAGGTGATTCAGCCGCCCTTTTCATCTCATGTTTTTTGTAATCAGAGAGAAAATCTTCTGTAAACTTTCTGATGTGCTTCCCCCAAGCCAAGTCGCACTTGATGTTTTTAACGATGTACACCGTTCTCATAATCACGCGATTCATTATCTCATGGCCGGATAAAAGACGTGACCTTTGCTGTTGTTATATGTACTAACTTCGCACTTGCTCAGTTCTAAGATCAGAAACATACTTAAAGGGACAGTGCACCCAAAAATGAAATGATCATTTACTCACCTTCATGTAATTCCAAACCAGTTTGACTTTCTTTCTTCTGTGGAACATAAATTAAGATAATGTATGTTGAAAAATGTCTTACAATGCAAGTCCTTACAATGCAAGTCAATGGGGTCCAATATTTTTATTTTTTTAAATTACTTTTTTTGTGAACTATGCATTTAAGTACACGATTGTCAGAAAGTTTTGGGTCAGTAAGATTTAAATAAAAGAAAGAAATGAATACTCTTATTCAACATTGATCATGTAGCAAATTAGCTCAAAGGGAAATATTTATAATTAATTATAAAGAATTATAATTATAATCCCTTTTGAGCTAATTTGCTTCAATAATAATAAGAAATGTTTCTTTAGTACCAAAACAGCATATTGGAATGATTTCTGAAGGATCATGTGACACTAAAGACTTGAGTAATGATCACAGGAATGAATTATATTTTCAAATATATTATATTAAATTGTAATAATATTTCACAGTATTACTGTTTTACTGTATTTTTTGTGCGCATAAGAGTTTCTTATTTCAAAAACATTAAAGGGTACATAACACACACAGTTTCTGCCAATCTCATGTTAATCTTGAGTACCCATATAGTAGTATTGCATCCTTCATAACTCTGAAGAGTCTTTAGTTTTATCATATTTATAAAAGACAGATACGCTGAACCGATTCTTTCCGAAAACAGCCGAACTCATGGAGGCGTGCAGTGGGCGGAGCTAAAGAGTCACGAGCACACACACAATACATCATGGCATTATCCCTGGATAACTTTCGATTCACTATACCTTTGTGTTGTTTGCATGCACTTACGCGCCGATTGCCAACAAAACATAGACATTTGATGCAGTTTCACTCACCGCCTGCGGTTTCAACTCATGACCGGGAACAAACAAACACACTTGCAGAACTCTGTTGCTGCTCCGGAAAAAAAAAAAACTTTACTTAACGCTGGATTATTTGGGAAGCTGAACAAGGTTATCTTTCCCTCAACCAGAAACACACTTCTTTAGTGACATTGTTGATTATGTGGTCTAAAAACAAAATGACAGCGCTGCCGACGGCTTCCATAACCCGAACGAAGCTCGTTGATGGACATGCTCTTGCTCTCGCTCTGGTTGATGTGCGCACACGCTCATCCGGGAGAAGTGCCCATACAAGGAATTCCACCCTTTATGACCTCATACAGGGCCATACTCGGAAAAAAACTTTCAGAATCTTATTCGAATCCCGAAGGAGTGTATTTGGCACAGAAATACTCCATCATACGTCCAACTCGTTTTTTGAAATTTTGGCCATGTTTAGCATGAGAATCCAACTCTTTAACAATGTAAATAAGTCAGAATGCATGCAATAGCATTAGACCACCCCCCCCCTTTAAAAAACATAACTGACCCCAACCACTTTTAAATGTTAGCGTGCATATATATTAAAGTTTTTATAAGATGCAAATGTTTGGCCAGCACTGTAAGTGTGCATTTCTCACAATTCAAGGGGGTTTTTGAGTTACCTTCAAATGTCTGTACCATTAGATTTGTTGTTATTCAGTTAGCTAGCAATTATCACATTATCAGCTAGCTAAATTTAACTAATTTGAACAGCGGGATTCTCTTCAAACTGTTGTTCTGCCATGACACTATTAGAAAACTGACCAGGCTAGGAGATTCAAAATGGCTTACTAGCTCACTGCTTACTGCATACTGTGCTCTATACACTGCCAAGCTAATATATTTTGCATGCTATGTCTTTTTAAAAATAGTACTGTATTTGAAACAGTAAGCATTATGCAAAGATAATCATTTCAGACATTTCATTGCATATTTATTTCATTGTGTAAAATATGTTTTCTGAGACATTTCAGATATTCCGTGGTTTTAGAATCTTTGTGCATGAGTACTTTTTGTTTTAGGGCTTTAGACAGTTTATGTGAATTGTAGTCTTTATGATGTGTTTAGATGGAGCTGGCCAAAGAGGAGAAATGTGAGTTCCTGCCCTTCCTGTCTCCACGTGAGGTGTTGCTAAAGGGAGGCCGGGTCCATGGAATGGAGTTCTGCCGAACCGAGCAAACCGAATCCGGACAGTGGGTGGAGGATGAGGAGCAGATCATACGACTGAAGGCTGACTATATCATCAGTGCTTTCGGCTCTCTGGTGAACGACCCCGCAGGTACTGTATGTTTCTTATTATAGATAAACACAAAGTTGTCATTAAAGTCAGCATTAAATGGAAGCTGTGATAGTCTTTTCTTCCCTATTGTGACGTATATCCTTGTGAAATGGCTTTTCGTGCAAGCAGAAATGTAGGGCGGGACTTTATTTTGTCTATCGGGAATTGATCGGATTGTAGGATCATTGTGGTTTGCTATTGGTTGATCTCATGTGAGTGACAGGTTGTCCCGCCCTCACGCCAGAAAACACATCATCAGAGAAGAGAAGAGATGTCGCTGCAAGAGGGAGGGGAAGTTATTTTGATTAAAGTTTATGAGGGCACATACATTTAAAAAACAATAATGATGTGCAAGGATAAATCATTTATAAAAAAAAAAACACTGCAATATTCCATAAAAAAATCAAGAATTGTCAATTTTTATTTCATGGTGACTTTAAATGTGATTATTTTTCCACAACAGTGTTGCTGCCTGTTCAAAGTGTTTGTAATTGATTACTTATGAGGTTTAATTTTAGTCAGGATGCTTCCTATGTTGGTAATAGTCACTAGGTGCTGGAACAGACCTGATGTCTCACAGTAAATTTAGTGATTCTAAACAGTGTTTGTGAATTGGACTCGGGCTCATTATGCTGTAAGTAAACCCATCAGTGCCCTGAACGGCTGCCATTTCCAAATGGATGAGGCCCATGTTGTTAGTGTTGTTTCAGGGATTTATTCATTTGATTTAGGGTGAATTAGCTTGGCTGTCTTGCCGCACCAGTGTTCTCTGATTAAGTAGTGAAGTGTACAAGGGTTAATTTGACCAACTATCTCAGGCCCTTGCTAATCCACTCCCTTCTTATCACAGAAAGTCTGGAAATCAGTAATCAGTAGTTACATTTTGGGTAACACTTTATTTCAATGGTACTGATTCTTTACGAAAACAGCCGAGCTCGTGCAGGCGTGCAGTGGGCGGAGCTAAACAGTCACAAGCACACACACACACAATACATCATGGCATTATCCCTGGATAACTTTCGATTCACTATACGTTCGTGTTGTTTACATTATATGCACTTATGCGCCGATTGCCAACAAAACACAGACATTTGATGCAGTTTCACTCACCGCCTGCGGTTTCGACTCATGACCGGGAACAAACAAACACACTTGCAGAACTCCGTTGCTGCTCCGGAAAAATAAACTGCATCCACTGTTTCCTTAACGCTGGGTTATTTGGGAAGCTGAACAAGGTTATCTTTCCCTCAACCAGAAACACACTTCTTTAGTGACACTGTTGATTTCGTGGTCTAAACACAAAATGACAGCGCTGCCGACGGCTTCTGTAACCCAAACGAAGCTCGTTGATGGACGCGCTCTTGCTCTCGCTCTGGTTGATGTGCGCACACGCTCATCCGGGAGAAGTGCCCATACAAGGAATTCCGCCCTTGACCTCATACAGGGCCATACTCGAAAAAAAAACTTTACGAAACTGGTTAGAATCCTGAAGGAGTGTATTTGGCACAGAAATACTTTGGCATTGAAATTTTGTCCATGTTTAGCATGAGAATCCAACTCTTTAACAGTGTAAATAAGTCAGAATGCATGCAATAGCATTAGACCCCCCCTTTAATATAATATTATTGCGTATTATATTATGTAATATTATTAATATAATAATTATTAACATATTAATTAAATGAATATAGAGTTGAATATTAAATGCAGTATAATGTGTTTTGTTATAACGTTCAATATAATTGAATTACTGGTCAGGGTTAATTACTTTACAATTTGCATGTGGTACATGTTGATAATGATATTATTAAATAACTTTCTTTAAAGCTACAATATGTATTTTTTCGCCGCTAGGGGTCGCTAACCTCTTTAAAACAATAACAAAGGTGTTGATTGATGTGGACGAGGAATCATGGAACTTGTCGTCATACCGATGGATCTAATAATATTTATGGATGAGTGAATGCATTCATGTTTTTTAACATGACTGTGGTATGAAGCAGGCCACGATTACTAATAAGAGACAGATATCAGCGCCACACGCACGAGTCCCGGGGGATATAAAGAAATGAGGACATTTCCTTCTACCGAACTACCCGCAAGTGCTGAATTACTACTCATACAGGTCAGTTTATTTGACAAATTAAAATTGTGAGGAAACTCGATGTTGTTTCACTTGGTCTACACTATCTAAACTGCATTTGAGTGTGTTGAAAGTTATAATGTTATTCTGTGTGTTAGTTTGTTGGCTGTATGAGACTTGCAGTATAAGCTACATCAACATTAGAACATCATACTGATGATATTCTAATATTTCATCGTGTTGAGCTACATAACATTGATTTGTTTTATGTACATTTGCTCACCTGTCTAATAAAGCACATGCAAGAACGGCATCTCTGTCAAGTCGAAGTTTGTTGCGAAGCTCTCGCCATCTCGAAAACGCCACGTCGATACTGGTCCTTTTTTGATTTCTCATTTTGTTCCAAAGTCTGCTTGCCATGGTCCATAATGTTTGAACGAAAATACAACAGCGTGCCGCTAGACATTGTGCAGTTGTCCACGTCTGTTGCCATGGTTTCTACTGCAGTAAAAGTGGAAACCGAGGGTAACGCAGATATGATGCCGGCGACTCCCTCACACGTCCCAGTTCCTTGGTTAAAATTGCAATTTTCTCACGATTTACAAATACTTGGAAACATTTGGGATATTGTAAGTACTCAACTGAACAAAATATATAACATTTAGTCATTAACACATTATATAATGACAGATATAATTTAATTTACATTGAACATTTTCATTTTTTTTTTTTTAAATGTTGGTTTAAAAAAATATTGGTCACACTTTAGAGTAAAGTCCAATTCTCACTATTAACTACGTATTTTCCTCAGTAAACTCCTAATTACTGCTTATTAATAGTTAGTAAGGTCGTTGTTAAGTTTAGGTATTGGGTAGGATTAAGAGATGTAGAATATGGTCATGCAGAATATGACATTAATATGTGCTTTATAAGTACTAATAAACATCCACTATCCTAGTAATATGCATGCTAATAAACAACTAGTTAATAGGGAGAATTGGACCCTAAAATAAAGTGTTACCAAAATATTATTATGACTATTTCTCATGATCTCAACTGCAAATTTATGTCACAATTTTTATTTTATTTCTCATAACTGTGACGACATCTCACAATTAAAAGTTTACATAATTTCTAGTAATTGTGGTCTATTGTGATTGTGATATATCTTACAATTGTGACTTCATATCTTTAAATGTCACACAGCTGTATATCACACAATGTTACTTTAGTTTTTGTTTTAAACTTTATTTTACACTATAGTAGAAATGGTCTTCCATACATTTTTCCTTCAACACTTCAAGGCAACAACTGGTGTGTTGCTGTAATAGTGTTAAGATTTTATGTGTTTGTCTTTGCTGGTATTGTAGTGATGAATGGCTTTGAATGAGTTTGATGCTGTTACCAAATGGAAATCTTCTTAAAACAGAGTGTGAATGGATTAGCATTGAGCTCCTGCAGGCAGCCCTCTGGGAGCAAACGCAAGTCATTACCGCACAGTTACAACTCAAAATTATTCCTGGACGCCAGTCTTAGTGACGTGATTATAGGGTGAAGAGAGAGACTGTGCGTCCATTAGAGTGAGAGTCACCAGCGTTAGAGTCACCATCTTCATTTCAACCGTATAATTATCTGTTCGCCAAGTCCCTGAACCATGACCAGTAGCAGTGTGCGAAACGCACTGCATTTATTTCGGCCGTTAATTACTGTACTTGTTTTTTTTTTTAAAAATTTTCTAACAAATTTAAGTGTAATCCCTCTGGTAAACTGAATTGTGCTAACCGGTTGGCAGTGTTGGGCAAGCTACTCTGAAACTGTCTACAAGCTGCTTGTAAGTTAAATTAGTTAAGTTACATTCAAGCTACCCTTCTGAAAAAGCAGTTAGCTACACTACAAGTTACTATCAAAAAGTAGCTAGCTACATTGAAACTACTTTTTTTTCTTTTCTTTTTTTACAATGACATTGTTACAAATAACTGAATAATTGTTAATGAAGAATGTTATTAAAATATTTGGGGTTTAAAACAACATAATGCAATGCAATTATGATTTCAACGAGTATAGGGTGAATTCAGGTTGATTGGGACACTTTTTTCCCAGTCATTTCAATGGCAAAAATTGTCTGAATCATTTGATATTGTAAACTATCCGATGCACACAATACTTAAATATAGCCTATATCTCAAACTGGCTGTCAAAGTGCAAAATTGCTACAAATTTAACATCAGTGCAAGAACAAAATGTTTTCAACTTAAATTAAATACTCAGGAGTCAGGATTAGTCTAAAAATGCAGGTTAAACTCACAGCACATGCAGAGATGGAGCGCGCAGCATTTTGAACAGAACCGCTCTGATATGTCAATCATGAGCTACTCGCGTGAACAGTGCGCTTTGCTTGCCTATTCCTTTTCGTTTTGAATTGTTTTGTTTAAATGTCGACATTTCAAGCTTTCTATACACACACACATTTCTCATGTCTGTGAGGTAAGTAGCCTATACGCTGCGTTTCGGTTCATTTATGCAGTGCAAGTGATCGCGCCAGTGCTTCCATGTCATGTCTGCTATAGCCCATTTGCTTCTTATTTATTAAATCCAGGCAATTGGCTGATGAAACATTGATTAAAATTAAGATACAATTTATACAAAACGAAATTCACTTTAAAGAAAGGCTACTTTCTACAAAACAAGTGGTCAAAATCATTTCTGACCCATTCCATGTCTTCTGACATATTGCGCATCTTATGATGTGTCCTATTTTACTCATGCTGTTACTTTTCATAATCAACATTGATGAAATTAAAAAATAACATTATAATATTTGACATAAATATGAAACAAAATACGTTTTTTTAATGGCTACAAGTATAGTAGGCTACAGTACAAAGAAATTTAATGTCGGAGCGAACGTTCTTTTACCGGTGAGCGTGAGCAGTTCATGAGTGGAGCGTTCGCTTGGGCCGTGAGCGATTGAGTGGACCGCACTGGCATAGAGCGTCACAACGCTCAGCTTCGCTCATTACAGGCTCGTAACTCGTCAGAACCCAAAATGGAATGTAGCTTTTGGTCGCGCTACACTGCTACTTGCTGGATAAAGTAGTTAGCTACTGGAGAAGCTACACTGTTTTAAAAGCAGCTGAGCTACTGACAAGCTACTGAAAAATGTAGTTAAGCTAGTAGCGTCGCTACTTGTAGCTAGCTACTGCCCAACACTGCCGGTTGGTCTCTAGTACTGATAGGCACGGTCAGGTACTTGTGATCACAGCATCCCATTTAAGTAGTTAAATGAACTCAGTTAACAGTTGTTAAATTAATAATAACTCAGTTAATAAGTTGTTACAATTCAATCATTTAATAACTGTAATCAGCAGACCTGCTGATTATTGGTGGGCTGCAGTATACAATGTGTCCATGGCTGATGACAGACCAGAACTTTTTCTGACATGATTTTGAAGTACACTAATTAGATCAGGCTGCTAAAGGGCAGACCCGCTATGATTTTCAATTAGGGTTGCATTAAAAAAACAAGGTGTAATGTCACTGAGAAACTGTAGTGTCCAGACTCCAGAGCTGACTAGAGATTACATGAATTCACGATAATGAGATTCATCCCGCCCACGCTATGAGTTTACTCACTGACCAGCCTGCAGTAACACAACAAATTGTTTAAAACTAAAGCCCGCTGTTTCATCAGCTGCAAATGGTACATGCTTTTATGTATATCAAGAATATATCTGGTCCAGTGAGAATTATTTTGGTTATAGAGTACCTTTCAGAAGTTGCTAGTCTGTAAGACTAAAACTAGAAAGTTTTTAAAAGAAGTCTCTTATGCTCACCAACGCTGCATTTATTTGATCAAAAATACAGTAAAAGCAGTAATATTGCGAAATATTGTTGCTATTTAAAATAACTGTTATCAATTGTAATATATTTTATAATGTAATTTATTCTTGTGATGCAAACCTGAATTTTCAGCATCATTACGCCAGTCTTTAGTGATCCTTCAGAAATCATTCTAATATGCTGATTTGGTGCTCAAGAAACATTTTTTATTATTATTATCATCAATGTTTAAAACGATTGTGTTGCTTAATGTCTTTGTGGAAATCATCATACTCTTTTAAAAAGATTCTTTGATGAATAAGTTAAAAAGAACAGTATTTCTTACAAATGGAAATCTTTTGTAACATTACTGTAATTTGTGATACATTTAATGCATCCTTGCTAAATTTATGTGTGTGTGTGTGTGTGTGTGTGTGTGTGTGTGTGTGTGTATATGTATGTGTATATATATATATATATATATATACACACCGATCAGGCATAACATTATGACCATTATGGTGAACATTATGGTGAAGTGAATAACACTGATTATCTCTTCATCACGGCACCTGTTAGTGGGTGGGATATATTAGGCAGCAAGTGAACATTTTGTCCTCAAAGCATAGACTGTAAAAAAAAGTTGGACGACGCGCCTTCACTCTCTTCCGTTGACGCAAGTGAAGCCGCCAGTGTTCAAATATGGTGCTGACATCTTGGGTCTCGAGTCTGTACAGTAATAAGCGTGAAGATGAGTCGCGATATCAAGGTCCTGCCCACACTCCCGCCTAATCAACAACTTTTTGTGAAATAGTGGAAATGTAGAGATTAAAGTTAAAGCTCCAATCTCCTCCCAAAGTTCCCGAAAAAGGTCCGTTAGTGCCTCAGTGACTACTTCTCTCAGAGAAGCTGTCAATCTCAGCTGTCAATCATAACGTCACACCCCTGTTTTTATAGCATCAAATAACTAACTAAAACCAAACTTATTTAAAGAACGAACACTTGAACTAACATCAGCGTGATAAAAACAGCCTAAAATGACAGAAACTATCTTTGGAAAAAATATATTTGAAGTGTAATTTGATTGTTTAGTTTGTCTATGTCCCATAACATTTCATTGAGGGGGTGGGGTTTATGACCTATACTGCATCCAGTCACCTGGGGGTGATCGAGATGCTTTGGCTTCAGTTTTCAGGACTTGGGTGGCAGGCTTGGTTAGAAGCAGGAAAAATGGGCAAGCGTAAGGAGTTGAGCGAATTTGACAAGGGCCAAATTGTGATGGCTCCAAAACTGCAGCTCTTGTGGGGTGTTCTCGGTCTGCAGTGGTCAGTATCTATTAGGGGTGTAACGATACACCAATGCCACGGTTCGGTTCATATCACGGTTTTGGAGCCACGGTTCGGTTCTGTTCTGTTTGCTGTGGAGGCAGGGTTCATGGCAGGGCACCAGCAATAATAACACTAGATTCACTTTTAACTTAATAATAACAACAACAATAATTTAACTTATTAACTTTATCTTTATTAACTTTATACATTGGCTTCACGTTTTCTTTAGAGCAGTTAGCATACCTGAGTAAACTAAAATGAAATAAATGCCTCCACTGTAGATTAGTCAGAAATAATCTACTCATTTTACCATTTTACCATTTACCATGTTCACCATTTAGCAAATTTATTTCATAAAAATTTATGACACACAAGTAATGTCCCACTTTAGCCTACTTAACAAACACATAAATTGTATGAATATGACTAATACTGATGAATAAATAGGCCTGTAAGTTAAAGCTATTAAATAGTGATATACAGCGCGCGCCGCCGCATTTGCGCGTGTAATCGAAGAGTGTGCGCCACGAGCACAGTGTAACAGCTGACAGGACAGGAAAGCGGTTTTCTGAGGTGAGAGAGATTTTTTATTTCGTAGCAAGCTACGAAAATGGCGATGTTGCTGGGACTCCAAGGTAGCATTTAGCCAACCTGGCTAAATGGGGAAACTGGCTCTCTTTGTCCTTCCACCATGCAACTTGAGCGATCACCCAAGTCACGTGACATGCACTTGGAAGACAAAAGTTAGTGTATATTTAGTAAAAATACAGCTCTTATTAGTCGTTAAAAGTGTACTAATTACTATTTAATCAAATGTCAAGGAAGAAAAAAATAATTTTGTGGCATAAGGTGAAGTGAAAGCTGGGCCGGGGCAGCAGGGGGCGGGGCGCATTCGGTTCGACAAGAGAGTATCGTGGTTCGTACCGTGGGTGGTGTATCGCGGTTTTTCAGTTCGGTTTGAGTATCGTTACACCCCTAGTATCTATCAAAAGTGGTCCAAGGAAGAAACAGTGGTGAACCAGTGACAGGGTCATGGGCGGCCAAGGCTCATTGATGTACGTGGAGAGCGAAGGCTGGCCCGTGTGGTCCGATCAAACAGTGCACTATGGGAAGAAGGCAAGCCAGCGGAGGCAGTGTGATGCTTTGGGCAATGTTCTGCTGGGAAACCTTGGGTCCTGCCATCCATTTGTATGTTACAGTTTTTAACAGTTTTTGTTTAAAACTGTAACATTATACATATACATGCTTATTTTCTTTGTAACCTATTCATGTTTATACTGTACCTTTATAGAGTATAATTGTGTGTTTTAAGGCATTTTACATTTGAATGGTTTAATGATTAATAAAGAATATAGTGTGGTTGCAATTAATATACTACAAAAACAACTGATTAGCTTTATAATGCATTATATATACAGGCTTCATAGAAAGCATTATTAAATATACATGTATATTTATTCAGCAAACATCACAGCAATGCTAGTATGCCTGGATAGACTAACATTTTGCCCCTTTTTGGTCCTATAATTTCTTAATTTTTCCTGCGTGTAATCTGAATTGTTTGTCCTCACCTTGAATTTAGCACCTCTGGTTGTTTCAAAAGTATTATTAGCACTATTGTACAATGTCTGACCTGCTCACAGCATCTGTGCAACATGTTAAACATCAGGCAATGTCTGGCCAGCAGGAGAGGGTTATCATTATTAGCAATTAGTCTACAAGGTTAATTAAAGCACACCAAATCACCTCTTAGCAGGAGCAGGAAATGGTGTACTTGACCGAAAGCCAGCGATTGTAATTTTGCAAAAGAGATTTTGGGGAGGTTAGAGGAAGTTGTGCATGTGGCTGTCTTTTAGTTAATGTAATCAGACTGTCTTGTTCGTGCATGTCTGTGTTCATCTCGATCCCTATTTGTGTTTTATTGTCATCTTAGTGTACTTCTGCAGTACATTTCAGATATTGCGTTTTATAACACAAACAACTGCCTCAGTTCCATCCACACCGCACCTTCACTTAGTTTCACAAAAAAATGCTGAGGGATGGTTTTTTTTTTCCATCTGTGTTCTTTCATTTAGGAAATATGAATTACTTGCCCACTCAAGTGCCTCGTCAGATTGGTCTGGCCACGGCCGTCGAGGGCTGGTACCAGAACAGCTGACATGGCTAGAAAAGTTGGCTGGTAATCTAGCGGGCCTGCCCACTGGAGCTAACAGATGATTTGATCCCTCGCCACACTTGGCTGTTTTTTCTTTCCATTTTCTCCCCCCCCCCCATCTCTTCTTTGTGGGGGAGAGGGGCTGGATTGTGATGGAGTGTTCTGTACGCGGCTCTTGTCACTCCAGCCAAGGCTCCGCCCCCATCCACCCGGTCGGCCGAATATTCAAACATCAGCATTCCATTAATCACACTCCATCAGTGGTAATGAGCTGCTTGCTTTCTCCTGCACAAGACTGAACAGCAACTTGCATTTGAGCTTGACAGTCAAACATAAGGCTTTATACACTGAAACTCCAGTAAATTAGAACAGATTGAGAATTATTTAAAATCTTGTCATTATTTACTCACGCTCATGCCATTCCTAACTCATATGACTTTAATGCTTTTGTGGAACTTAAACAGATGTTGTGCAAAATCTATTGGCTGCTCTTCCAATAAAAGTGAATGGGGACTGTCAAGCTCTTAAAAAAAAACATAAAAGTGGTTTATATTCAAGGTCTTCTGAAGTCATATGATTGCTTTGTGTGAGGACTAGACCAATATTTAGTTTGTTTTTTGTACAGTGATTAGTACAGTTAATATTAATCATATCAATAGTAATCAGTATTAATTAATTAGTGATGATATTTGGCCATCATGATTGTCAAAAATTGAAACAAAAAAATGATGAATGCATTTTATGTAAAGCAAGTCTTAATTTAATTTCATAAATTCTGTGCGTGTCACATAAATGTTGCCTAGATATTGTTCGGAAAACAAAAAAGAAGTAATTTTACAGTTCCAGGTTAAAAAATATGTGCTTGTCATTAAAATAAACAAAACATAAAATAAATAAACAACAACAACATAAAATAAATAAACAACAACATAAAACAATAAAACAACATAAAATAAATAAACAACAACAACATAAAATAAATAAACAACAACATAAAACAATAAAACAACATAAAATAAATAAACAACAACAACATAAAATAAATAAACAACAACATAAAACAATAAAACAACATAAAATAAATAAACAACAACATAAAATAAATAAACAACAACATAAAATAACAACAACATAAAATAAATAAACAACAACATAAAATAAATAAACAACATAAAATAATAATAAAACAACAGAATAAAATAAATAGACCACAAAATAAAATAAATAAATAAAAAATGTAATTAAATACAATTTTGAAGTGAGCAATTCTTCAACAAATTCTACTTTTCCGCAGCATACAGGTTTGGAACTACATGGGAGTGAGTAAAGGATGATAGAATTTTTATTTTTCTGTGAACTATCCCTTTAAATTCTAACCCAGAGCATTCCTTGATTTTATTAACAATAATAAAAAATGGTTTGTTTAGCTAACTTACTAGCTAACTAAAATTTATGCCATTGCAGCAGAGACCAATGGGAAGTCATTCTGATGGAATCAGCCACTATCCTAGTGTGCTGGTCCACAATCCCCGTCCTCTCCTTTATCCAGTGTGGATTCCTCTGCTTAATGGACCCTTGCAATTTGCATCTGTCAGTGAGGAGAATGCCCATGGGTAGAGTGTGTGGAGGAGAGAGAGTGAGCGAGTTGCTGCTTTACTTAAGAATGATCTCTGAGGGCTATGAGAGGCCTGACACACTCTACTAGCTCTCCAGAGCGGACAGGAGAGAAAGAAAAACAACTCACTGTTAGAGTGTGTGTGTGTGTGTGTTGAAATAGGATAAGTGAGGCTGTTGAAGAGGTCTAGGCAACTGCAGAGAACTCTAGACATTAGAGGGAGATAAAGGGGGAAAAATAATAGAGAAGAAGAACAAGAAAAAGTGTTGACGATCAGGACACCAGGCACAGTGTCAAGTGAAGGAGCCAATCTCTCTTCCTCTCTGTCTTTGAACTGACCTGCCAGCCTACTGGAGGATATTACAGCTTTGTTCTTAACATCACTTCCTTTCAGTCTGTCTCTTTAATCGCCCGCAAGAAAATTGAAAGTTTAGTTATGAGGAGGAAGGGGGAAAACCCAATTTATTGTTACTTAGAAGTATTGGTTGGGCTCTGGTGTTTGGAGTTTATACAGAATTTCGAATTTTTAATGTTTGGGAAATCTGATTGTTGGTGTGTATTCTTGTTTCTGTCTCTTATTAAAGGGGACATATCATGGAAAACAGGAAATAAAAGATTCTGATATACTGTGTAAACAGTCACAGTCACAACACAAATGTTCTCTGAAGGGCATCAAGACTGTTTATGAAAACTAATATTTAAAAATTCTAGTCTATCTGAAATCATCATGGATGTGACTTCACACACTAATATAATATAATATAATATAATATAATACATTATAATATAATATAATATAATATAATAAACCACTCATTCCACCTGAAATTACAGATTTACAATCCCCTTGTTTGTATACCTTGGCAGTTGACTCGATATTGTATTATATTATGTTATATTGTATTATATTATATTATATTATATTATATTATATTATGTTATATTATATTATATTATATTATATTATATTATATTATGTTATGTTATATTATATTATATTATATTATATTATATTATATTATATTATATTATATTATATTATATTATATTATGTTATATTATATTATATTATATTATATTATATTAAACACTTTGCAATAACTTATAATTAATTTCTACCATTTCAGGTTGTATAAAGTCACATTAATTAATGAAATTCTTCCATGGATGAAAACATTCTGTCATCTGTGATTCAGTAAAATTGTCCGATATGCAACTGACTTTGTGACTCAATAAGGAGAGAGAGGAGTTTCATTTGTCCTTAGTAATCCTCATAATGTGCAATAAATCTTGGGCCTCCTGTCCTTAGATCTGTATTTGGAATTTTCTTCATTGATAAATGTAGGACGCAGTCCATGCCAAGCAGCCGTGCCTTTAGAAGATGGATGGTGTGTGTTCAAGAGAGAGGAGGGGTGGTCATTTCAGAATGTAGATCAGTTTGACAGAGTATCTTCCTGCTAACGTTACTAACAGTGAATGAAATGCACCAGGAGATGTTACATTAAGCTCGCAAAAAGAAAAAGAAACGCCAGTGGGGGGAAAAAACCTCTCGCCATTTGTCTTGTCAGTGACTTCATATTATTTTCTTGCCATTTCCAGTCTATCAGGTTTTTCCTTTTCCGCAGGTCTTTTTCCATGTTGCCTCTTTCCTCTCATGAATTTACCCTTTCCTTTATCAGTTCTCTGTCTCTGCAGTGATCGAGGCCATGGCTCCCATCAGGTTAAACAGATGGGGGCTTCCTGAGCTGGACCCAGAGAGCATGCAGACTAGTGAGCCATGGGTGTTCGCTGGGGGCGATGTGGCCGGTCTGGCCAATACCACCGTGGAAGCAGTCAATGATGGGAAACAGGCCTCCTGGCACATACACAGATACTTACAGGTACTTTTCTTTCTTTCTTTCTTTCTTTCTTCCTAGAGTAGTTGAACAAATAGGACATTTGAACATCAGAAATAAAGTTAAAGGAATAGTTCACCCAAAAATGAAAATTGTCACCCATGTGATGCACCAAATCCATTTATTTTTTCTGTGGAGATGTTTTGCACAATATCTGACCTGCTATTTTCCATATAGTGAAAAAAAGCTGCAAAAGCTCCAAAAATGAAAAAATAAACCCCATCATAAAAGCACTATGACATCCATATGACTCATATACTATAAACCAGGGGTGTTCAAATAAAGTTCCAAGAGATCCGGTCTCTATATGTCCTTCCCAATGGAGGTCCGGACAATACTTAAAAATCCTAAACACTCAAAATAGTCATCAAAGATGAGAATCCTGGGCCCTGAGAGCCAAAAGCAGTGATGTCTATGAATTTTTACCCGTATTTACAAAAAAAGTAAATATTTCTCCCTAACTGAATATGAATATAAAAAAGGAAGATCAGATGTTTTATCAGGCTAAAATTATTATTATTGGTATTTTTTACATTTAGACACCTTATGTGTATGGTACATAGGTCTTGGGACTGAGAAAACATACTGAGAAAAGGTGCAGGGTTTATCTTTTAAGAAAAGTATGGACTATTTTTATATTTTGACCATTTTTTTGACCATTGACCATTTAAAAAAAAAAATGTGACCCTTTTTTATTTTCTCAAAGTAATAAACTACTAAAAACAAACAATGTACATAATCTAATAATCAGAACCCTCAGCATGAGCACAAAACAACTAAGATTAACTAGTAATTTCAATAATAACAATAATTAAAAAAAAAAATTTGTCTTTCCTTGCCATCTCTAAATAATATTCCAAATTATAACATTGTTTATTATGAAATGCTCTTAATATGCTGATTAATAATGCTAAATGTATGGGAAAAAAACAAAACGTCTAAAGGCGCCATGCGTTAACTTGTCACAAACTTGGTTTAGTTAAACGGTTGGAGTCATCTGTATGACAGATAAAAATAATTGTCTGTGCTACATTCTTGTTTTCTACAGCGTTTTAGCAAAAGTATCCATTTTGCTGCTCACCGTGTTTACTGTTGTTATAATAACCGCGTCATCTACAGCTCTTAACTCTTTCCCCACCAGTGTTTTTAAAAAAAAGTTGCCAGCCACCGCCAGTGTTTTTGATCATTTTCACAAAAATGTCATGGCACCCAGAGTATTTGTTTGTAAGAATATCTGAACATGCAATATATCAAAAGAAAGAACAGACCCTCTGCTTTTAAACAAAACACCCGTTTTTATCAACACTTGAATGTGGGTAAGTTTCATAAAAAAGCAACATTCTGAGCAAAAAGCCGAGAAAATCACGTTTTTGTCAAAGACTACATCCAGATCAGATTTAGAACGATGATCAAAACATAGATGGAGTAGATAGAGTCCATCAACACCCCTAATGCTTGCACAGTCCTATAGCTCGTCATGGGTCGACATTTCATTCGGTAACATTAGGTAGTTTTGATTTATATGCTGTTTAATGTTGGTGATCGCGTTATTTTACATATGCATATGATTACATATGAGATCGCTTGTTTCTGCATCTTCTTCGCATGTGTTTTGATTCTGTACTCTTTCAGAAGATGCGTAATAGCGCCCCCTACCGCATAACAGTGAAAAAAAGTGGGGAAGCGCTTTCTCACAAATGATGGAAATTTCTGTCAATGGCGTGGAAAATAGTTAATGTGGCGCTTTACGTCTTTAGTGGGGGAGAGAAGCAACATGCACGGAGTGGAAAGGGCTTAAATGAAGTATCATTTGGCTCTAGATAAAAATGTTAGAGGATGTAGCGCCAAAAATTAATTACCATAAACAGCCCTGAGCACTTGTGGTGTAAACTGCTCCGTTGATTTGACGTGCTGCTCACTTTTTGCTGTTACACTTTTTGCTGTAGCACTTGTGTTCAAATGTGGTGTAATCGGTCACGAGACTTATATAAACCAATGGCATTTGGCATTTATTGATGTACAATCTGCTGTGAAGCATCTTGAGGCACAATGTTTAAGTGCAAATAAGATTTGAAAGAGCCATGAGGATGAGTAGAAGATGACAATATGTATTTTTTTCTGACTGATTTACCTTTTAAGATGAGGTTATACAAGCTACTCACATAATAATTAGGTAATACTTATTGAAAATGCCATTTATAATAATTTGCTGTCCCTGCTGTGAGATGTCATGTCAGCTGCCCAAATGACAATATTTTGAGATCTGGCACCGTAAACACACACCCGAGTTCATTTCCTTGACACATTCACATTTGAAAACACTTGCTTTTGTGCTGATGAGACCGAAACAGATGTTGCCCTGATTATGTCCCGTGTTAAGATCACAAAACCCAATGGAAAAGGAGGATTTGGAGTGCTGATTAATTATGTAGATGAGAGCTTTACATGCACTCTACAAAGAGTGAGCTGTGACACCGCTGGATACAAAAGCCTCTCAATATGAGTATGTTTATGAGTAATCAGAGCACAATAAGGAATAAATTAGCATTATAGCGGGCGGTAGGACAATGGTGTTCCTGTGGCTTCATGCGGCAGAGCCGCTCGTCGGGGCCACACAGCGAGAACGCTGTTCCGCACAGGATTATTCCGTAAATCTCACCTCTGAGGCACTGGCGATGCTAGCTTGTTCGGCTTAATTAGTTTGCTACTAGCAAAGTAACTGTGGAGAGTGAAGGAGGGAGGTCAGGGAGGGAGAGAGAGCACTTCGGATTGTCCCGTTAGCTTAGCCAGATCAGCCTGGGCTCCTGAGAGGGGCTTATAGAGGCCCCCTGCCTGTCGAACACACACACGCAGGCTGAGACCCTGCAGAGAGATGGCTGTGCATGCTGCTAAACCCATCAAACACATGCACCAATAAAACCATCAGAATCCAGGCAGAAATTAAAGAGCCATGACATGTATTATCTAATTATGGAGATATATGTGACAAAACACTGACTGTTTGCATGACTATATGACAGTTTACTCATGGGCAGATACAAAAGGGGGCCGTGCATGAATGAGTTTTTTTTTTTTTTTTTTAACGCAGATGACTTTAAATTGATCTTGTTTACTTGTACACATTCCTTGTCTTATTGTGCATAGTCTCAGCCTCAGATGTCACGCACACAAAACAGGAAACACTTTCAAATTCGCCATCTGATTGGTTGAATTCTACAGGATTTCCTGGAGACGTGTGTGTCGCATTCTTTAATGGTCCACCTGGAAACAAATCCGTTGCAATGCCAAACCACCTCATGGAAAAAGAAAGCTGTCATGTTTACAACTGTGACAATGAGCGCCTATTAGGATCAGCTAAACGCTGGATTTTCAAAAGTATGTGAAGTTCGCAGGGACATTGTTGCAGGACACTTGCACAACATTCTTGAATTAATCATTTATTAGATGCACGTCCAATTTGCAGGTGGGACACTTTTTGCCAGGGTCGATATTGTCCCCACCACTTTTTGAAACCTAATACAAATTAAACCTCTCAGTTGACTAGGGTAGGGTTACTTTTAAAATGTATTCTGTTACAAATTACTTCATAAAAAATGTATTCAGTAACGTAATCCAAACACCACTGTATGAAAGTAATGTAATCTGATTACTTTTGGATTCCTTTAAGGTCACATATGTAAATAAAGTCAGGTAAAAAGCAATATCAAAGTACTTTTAACTATTTAACTATGAATTTAAAATAAAAACTAATAAAAACTTATAATTATAATTAATTAAAACTATTAAAGCGTTTTGTCAAATTACTAATTTATTTGGTTTTATCTCTCTGAAGTCGGCTGTGGCGCCGGCGCCTCAACCTCGTTTTTTTTCTTATCAGTGCGAAAGAGACTCAAAATACTCAGTCGATTTTGGTCATTCAGGCAAGTGTTATTCATCATTATCTGTTAAGTTTTTACTTTTATTTGTGTACACGCACAATAAAAACAAAATGTTGTGCTTTTTTCAAAATAAAGAAAATAAACATGATCTCTCAATGACGTTCATTCAGATCTTCAGAAAATGAACTGTAACTTAGCGAATACTTGTCACACAAACATGAGACATATGTCTAAAGAAACGTTGAAATGTCAGGTTTTAAATAATGTAAATCAAATCGGAAACAAATATTCTGTGTTTATGTAATCTGTTTGAAAAGAGAGAGAGATGTCAGTCGTTTGCGAGCCTCTTCATTAGTGTTAATGCGGCCACGCCTGCGGAGCGCGCGTTCTTTTGAGATTCAAATACTGACGCGATCCATGCGAACAGAGTCAACGCCCACATCAACTCAAATAAACACATCAAGATTCGTGCATGTACTTTACATCGTTTTGAGACACGGTGAGGAATAATCCTGGAATAATTTACCTCAGAAGAAAAGTTGTTTATTTCTAAGAGCAACGGATTCAGCCGAGGATTGTGAGGTAACTTCATTCTGTTAGTGTCTGAATATTAAACCACAAAAGACCGCACTTCGTTAAGTTTTGTTTTGTAAATTCTTTCTTTAAAGTGAATTTCGTTTTGTATAAATTGTATCTTAATTTTAATCAGTGTTTCATCAGCCAGTTGCCTGGATTTAATAAATAGAAGCAAATATTACAGACAATAGCCTGCGTGTCTCATGAATGAACACATTACTATTCGATTTAATCTTTTTGAAAACTCTCTTGTGCTCATGCATTTATTTGACCAAAAATACAGAATAACTCAATTTAAAATAATGGTTTTCTATTTTAATATACTGTAAAATATCATTTATTTCTGTGATGCAAAGCTGAATTTTCATCAGCCATTACTTCATTTATTCATCCAAGAATCCTGAAAAAAAGTATCACAAGTTAAAAAAAAATATTAAGAAGCACAGCAGTTTCCAACATTGATAATAAATCAGCATATAAGAATGATTTCTGAAGGATCATGTGACACTGAAGACTGGAGTAATGGCTGATGAAAATTCAGTTTTACATCACCAAAATAAATTAGATTTTAAAGTATATTAAAATAGAAAACCATTATTTTAAATTATAATAATATTTCACAATATTACTGGTTTTTTTTCTGTATTTTTGATCAAATAAATACAGGCTTGATTACCATGATTAATTTTTTAAAAAACATTTAAAAAACATTAAAAATAAAATGTGTCCAATCTTTTGACAGGTATTGTATATAATTTAAATATAATAGGCCTATACAAAATTTTGTTCACATGCTGTGCAATATCACCAATCATGTTTTCTGTTAAGAGTGGATAGTTGATCCTGTTATCAGTATCCTCACCCTTAGCTCCCTCTCACATAGCCTACCTGACTCAAAGAGTCATTCATTATGGGGCTTATTATGGGTTCTTTTGTTCTCTCAGGTGTGAATCACAGCATTATTCATGATCGTTCACGCCTCTTCGCATATGGCCTTTGTAAAGAAAAAGTGTCTTACAAAATTTAAATCAATACAGTGGGGAGAACAAGTATTTGATACACTGCCGATTTTGCAGGTTTTCCTACTTACAAAGCATGTAGAGGTCTGTAATTTTTATCATAGGTACACTTCAACTGTGAGAGACGGAATCTAAAACAAAAATTCAGAAAATCACATTGTATGATTTTTAAATAATTAATTTGCATTTTATTGCATGACATAAGTATTTGATCACCTACCAACCAGTAAGAATTCCGGCTCTCACAGACCAGTTTTTCTTTAAGAAGCCCTCCTGTTCTCCACTCATTACCTGTATTAACTGCACCTGTTTGAACTCGTTACCTGTATAAAAGACACCTGTCCACACACTCAATCAAACAGACTCCACCCTCTCCACAATGGCCAAGACCAGAGAGCTGTGTAAGGACATCAGGGATAAAATTGTAGACCTGCACAAGGCTGGGATGGGATACAGGACAATAGGCAAGCAGCTTGGTGAGAAGGCAACAACTGTAGGCGCAATTATTAAAAAAAAATGGAAGAAGTTCAAGATGACGGTCAATCTCCCTCCGTCTGTGGCACCATGCAAGATCTCACCTCGTGGGGCATCAATGATCATGAGGAAGGTGAGGGATCAGCCCAGAACTACACGGCAGGACCTGGTCAATGACCTGAAGAGAGCTGGGACCACAGTCTCAAAGAAAACCATTAGTAACACACTACGCCGTCATGGATTAAAATCCTGCAGCGCACACAAGGTCCCCCTGCTCAAGCCAGCGCATGTCCAGGCCCCTCTGAAGTTTGCCAATGACCATCTGGATGATCCAGAGGAGGAATGGGAAAAGGTCATGTGGTCTGATGAGACAAAAATAGAGCTTTTTGGTCTAAACTCCACTCGCCGTGTTTGGAGGAAGAAGAAGGATGAGTACAACCCCAAGAACACCATCCCAACCGTGAAGCATGGAGGTGGAAACATCATTCTTTGGGGATGCTTTTCTGCAAAGGGGACAGGACAACTGCACCGTATTGAGGGGAGGATGGATGGGGCCATGTATCGCGAGATCTTGGCCAACAACCTCCTTCCCTCAGTAAGAGCATTGAAGATGGGTCGTGGCTGGGTCTTCCAGCATGACAACGACCCGAAACACACAGCCAGGGCAACTAAGGAGTGGCTCCGTAAGAAGCATCTCAAGGTCCTGGAGTGGCCTAGCCAGTCTCCAGACCTGAACCCAATAGAAAATCTTTGGAGGGAGCTGAAAGTCCGTATTTCCCAGCGACAGCCCCGAAACCTGAAGGATCTGGAGAAGGTCTGTATGGAGGAGTGGGCCAAAATCCCTGCTGCAGTGTGTGCAAACCTGGTCAAGAACTACAGGAAACGTATGATCTCTGTAATTGCAAACAAAGGTTTCTGTACCAAATATTAAGTTCTGCTTTTCTGATGTATCAAATACTTATGTCATGCAATAAAATGCAAATTAATTACTTAAAAATCATTCAATGTGATTTTCTGGATTTTTGTTTTAGATTCCGTCACTCACAGTTGAAGAGTACCTATGATAAAAGTTACAGACTTCTACATGCTTTGTAAGTGGGCAAACCTGCAAAATCAGCAGTGTATCAAATACTTGTTCTCCCCACTGTATATTGTTTTATGTGAATGAGCAGGCACAATGATTCTCACATCAGTTTGAAGCAAAAACTCTAGGCAACAACACCCATTAGTCAAAAGTCTTGTGGACACATATCTATTGTGTGTTTTGTGGCCTTAATTCAGTGACTTACATTTTTTGTTTTTTCAAAAAAAAAAAACGTTATTCCCTCAAAAATACAAGCATGTACATACATGTTGCTCACATATTACGGTAGCCCAGTTTGTGATGAATACAATGTAATGACACTTTTGCCATTAATGTGTGTGCAACTGAAAAAAGCACAAATGTCAGAGTATGTCAAAACTTCTAAAGAGCCCCAAACTGGCTCAAACCTGTAAGAGTTAAATTAAACCACTGTAATCCTGAAAGTATTCCCATTTTTTACCAAATGTAACTGTATTCTGATTACTTTGTTTTTTGATGTAACTGTAACAAATTACAGTTACCAATTTTTTGTATACTGATTACGTAACGCCGTTACATGTATTCCGTTACTGCCCAACCCTGCAGTTGACTAGCAGTGTATTAATTTTGTTTGTTTGTTAAATAAGAGGCGATCTGTCGCTAAAGTGAGTTGTTTTTTATGTTGAGTGTTCGTTTCCGCTGTTATCAGTGGCGGAAGGCAACAGTGCTCTCTTGTGGCTCATGCTGACACAGACGAGCGCTTCAGTCCCTGCTCTTGATATACAATCACTGATGAACATCTTTGGTTTAATGAGAAAAAAATGTATAAATAAACCTCTGACACGCTTAACAAAAGTTCTACCACCAGACCATTAGATCATGAGCCTTATTTGCGGATCTATGTATTTATTCACATGAAGAATTTCGAGACTAACAATATATTGTATTATAGTATGTCAACAAATGAAACCCAATCTACTATTGAAATAGATTTTTGGACATCGTTATTGTATATGTTATATGTTATTGTATATGTTATATGTTATTGTACATATATCTGATATAGCATTGTATTAGCAAAACTATATTGTGCATGATTATTAGTGCATGTTTTTCTAAAGTAAAAAAATAAATAAAAATCCTGATGGATAAAATCTCTTCCCACCTTTTCTTTTTTGACTGTAAAGAAATATGAACAAAGTAACTTTCATAAAGTGTCTTATTTCCAAGTGAGACATAATATTCAGCTGGAAATAATCAACTAGACAACTAGAATTTGATTGATTGGATTATGAAAAGCAAGATTTATTTATTTTATTTATTAATTTATTTGTAATAATAAAATATGTATGATTTATTCTTATTAATAATGTTTATAATATTTATTTATTTGCATTTGTTTATTTTATTTTATTAATATTTGTTTAAAACATATTTTATTTGACCAGAATCATGACGCCATTGGAAATCTGACCTCTACCATAATAGCTAATAGCATTAAATTCTATGTAAATGGTCTGTCTAATGTCTCGTTGAGTGCTCTAGGACACAAGGGGTGAAGCTCCTGAAGGTATTTGACCTCCATATGGGGGAATCTCATGGTTAAGTGCAGCTTTTCTCCAGCAGTGGTGGGTCAGCGAGGGGTTAATAGTCTGTCCATGTCTGTGGCCAGAGCAAAGCAGAGAGAACTGTTTATTTGCTGATGAAATTATCATGTGTAGTGTTCAAGGGAAGGCAACAGATTGCGTTGTTGTTTTTTACGGTAATGGACCGCAGCTGAGGGAACGAATAGAGTCATTTGCAGAAAGATTGCAAGACTAATGTAAGAACAGCTCTCAGAACAGCTCAAAACAAGTCCCACCTGAGAGCTTTGAGGTGTGTTCATGTACTTGTCCATGGGCGTTTAATATTACTCATGTTTTTTATATACGTTTCACGTGCTTCTCAATAAACTAGATTTGTGTTTCCTGAAGGAAATAAAAGTGCTTGCAAATAGAAAAATAGTAGTGTTAGCTTAGTTTTTAGCCTTTGGTTCTGTTGCGTTGCTGTTGCTGACTATTGATGGTCAAATACATGCAAGGAATACATGACCAATCGCAATAGAGTGCAACAGTGACCGCCCACTTGGTTCAGGAAGTATTTTTACTATTCATTTTTCCCAGGATTTAAAAAAAAAGTATTCATCAAAGAGTTATAAGCAATGAACCAAGCTACGAGATGAATCACAACATTACAAACTTTAATTTGAATCAAAAAAGTGAAAATCAGACAAAAACAAAGGTGCAAGACTGTGTACTTAACGGTAATCTTTGTGGAACCATGGATAATGTAGTTTTTCAACCTGGAATTCTGCTTTTAAACATGATTATTTAAAAAAAATAATAATAATTTGAAATAATGTGTGCTGATGGCTTCAACAAAATCATATATCATTGATTAATTACCTCTGAGCTTACAGTAGGTCTGACTCAAAGGTTTATAAGTTATAGTTAAAAAATGTTTTTTTTTATTTTTGGAGCCTGTTGCACTCTGTTCAGTATGCAAATAGATTTGAGAAAAAAACTTAAGTCAGGACTGTTATGATATCTTCTTATTCATCTTAAATTTACAAGTGCCTTAGCTCACCTAAGAATGAAATATGAATTTCTTTCTTTGTTGAAATTACCACACAAAAAAAAAAATATATATATAAATGTATAATAAAAGTGATTCACATTAATTCACAATAAGAGTCTTCTGAAGTCATACAATAGCTTTGTGTGACCAACAGATTGAAATATACACTATATTGCCAAAAGTTTTGGGACGCCTGCCTTTACATGCGCATGAACTTTAATGATATCCCATTCTTAATCCGTAAGGTTTAATATGGAGTTGGCTGACCCTTTGCATCTATAACAGCTTCAACTCTTCTGGGAAGGCTTTCCACAAGGTTTAGGAGTGTGTTATGGGAATTTTTTACCATTCTTCTAGAAGCGCATTTGTGAGGTCAGGCACTGATGTTGGACGAGAAGGCCTGGCTCGCAGTCTCTGCTCTAATTCATCCCAAAGGTGTTCTATCGGGTTGAGGTCAGGACAGTAAAGTTCCTCCACACCAAACTCGCTCATCCATGTCTTTATGGACCTTGCTTTGTGCACTGGTGCGCAGTCATGTTGGAACAGGAAGGGGCCATCCCCAAACTGTTCCCACAAAGTTTGGAGCATGAAATTGTCCAAAATGTCTTGGTATGCTGAAGCATTAAGAGTTCCTTTCACTGGAACTAAGGGGCCAAGCCCAACCCCTGAAAAACAACCCCACACCATAATCCCCCTCCACCAAACTTTACTCTGTGATTTTACATGGCTTACCACTTCGTGGCTGAGTTGCTGTTGTACCCAATTGCTTCCACTTTGTTATAATACCACTAACAGTTGACCGTGGAATATTTAGTAGTGAGGAAATTTCACAAATGGACTTATTGCACAGGTGGCAACCTATCACGGTACCACGCTTGAATTCACTGAGCTCCTGAGAGTGACCCATTCTTTCACAAATGTTTGTAGAAGCAGTCTGCATGCCTAGGTGCTTGATTTTATACACCTGTGGCCATGGAAGTGATTGGAACACCTGAATTCAATGATTCGGAGGGGTGTCCCAATACTTTTGACAATATAGTGTATGTTGTGATTCACTGAAAATCGCCCTAGTTTTTATTGGTTCATGAGTCATCAAGCAGTGAATCATTCTTCAAAACTGTTCAGGTAATCATTTGATTCAGTTCACATAACAGCTCTGAATGATTCATTAATGAATCAGACTGATCAGGTTCTGAAGTTCAACTCACTGATTCAATGATCCGGTCACTGTGGTGAACAGACATTGAAGTGAAAAATTATTAGTGAATAGCAAAGTAAATTTTGGTCTGTTTCTCACACAAACCTATTGTATTTAGAAGTCAGATCGAATACCTTTATGATAATTTTATGGTGCTTTTTGATGCTTAATAGTTTTGGTCCAGTTTCTTTGTTATTGCATGTAAAAAGCAACTAGCAGTCTTCAGAACTTTCTTTGTGTGTTCCTTAGAAAAAAAAAAAAGTCATAGAGATTTGGAACGACGTGAGTGAATGTGACAGCATTTTTGATTTGCAAATTATTCCTCAAATAATCATATTGTTCTTAAATCTTAGATGCTAATTACCTTAAGTGCTTTTGAAAAAAAGAAAAATCAATAGCATATCATCTGCCAAAGATCTATCTGGTGTACAAAGTGTTTGACAACTACAGCACATCCGTCAGGGCCCGAGTGGGTTCAGGAACGTCCCTCGGCATTAGTTGTTTCTCTCGCTAGCTTCCTCTCTCTCCCTGTGACGAGGCCTCTCTGTGGAGGATGTGGGCTGTCATGTTCCTGCTCTCATTTTCTCTTCACTTGACACCCCCTCGTTCATTATGCCACTGTGACATCACCACAAGGGCAATCATACGTGTTTGATAAACGTGAGGCTAATTAGGGAGAGAGCTGATGTATGACTGCTATTTGCTGCTTTTGTGCCACGATGTGAAGAGATAAACAATGCTACACACAAACACACTCAGCAATCACACGCCGATCCGCCGCACCATTGTAGCCTTAAATCCACGTGTGGCGGACCGCAACACCAGAGTAACCTTCAGAAACTTGCATTCAGAACGACCGTGAGCTTTCCGCTGGGATTCAGAGCTTTTGTCTGTGTGAATGCGGCCAATTTTCCTTCTCACAAAGTAGGAAAATTCCCTTTGAAGTCCTACACGTGTGCTGTGATTGTTTATCGTTACAGTCCATCTTCGGGCAGACGGTCAGCGGCCCGCCCCAGCTGCCCCTCTTCTACTCGCTCATAGACACGGTGGACATCAGCGTGAAGATGTGCGGCATCACATTCCCCAACCCGTTTGGGCTGACCAGTGCTCCACCCACCACCAGCGCCGCCATGATTCGCAGGGCCTTTGAGCAGGGTTGGGGTTTCGCCCTCACCAAAACTTTTCATTGGACAAGGTACTTACAAAGAACAGCACACATAATGCTAACCAAACTACAGTCGTTTTTCATTTTATATTTTCATAAGAGCCACAGAGGTAAATCTTATTGCTCAGAGGTTGCTTTTTCAAACCTCAGGGTTTTCAAACTTTTAAAGGACCCCCAGATATGACAATCCCCATAATTTGGGATATATGTAACGTTTCTGTATAGAACCTGTATAGAACTTGTGATTTCGTATTGAAATTGCTTTCATTGCAGGCTGCGATGTCTTGACAAATATGAGCACTGATTTGTGATCTCTTCTGAAACTTTAGATGAGACGTGTAAGATTACAGGGGCCTCAGCAGAAAAATCTTAAAATCTTTATTTTATTTTATTTATTATTATTATTTTTTTTTAAATATGTTCATTTTGTGGTCTTTTTTTTTAAACTATATTTTTCTGCTGGACCCCAGTTTGAAACAGTATTATTTATATAATATTACAGTATTTATTAATAATTTTTTTAATTTTCAGTTTTTATTTAAAAAAAATTAATTGCTTTTTATATATTTTGTTTTAGATTTAATTATTTTTATTTCAGTTTAAGTTTTAGTAATTTTAGTGTAAACTTATTATAATTCAGTTTGTTGCCAAGTTTTATTTTATTTTATTTCAGCTTTATTTGCTATTTTTTACAACTATTTTTTAATAGTTTTAGTTAACAACACTGGTTTAAAATACTTGGCTCAGGAAATTTAATTGTGTTCTCATTTAAAATTTTAATTCAAGTATTGGCATTGTCTTTGATGTTTCTTCTCAGATTCTTTTTGAGAAATAAAAATTAAACACATATTAAATAATTGATGACACAATAAAAGCGTTGACCTGTAGCATTAAGGTGAACATGAAACAGCATTCGCTATTTTCGTTCCCCTTTTTAAGTTCGTTATAATATTTCCATTTGAAACAGGATATTTAATGAGAAAAAAATGTTTGTCAAGACATCAGTGACTTAACATCAGTGTTAAACAGAAGATCAGATAATTTGCTCTTGGAAGAATTTGATAAGAATGGTTTGATTTCGTATTGAAATCGCTTTGATTGCAGGCTGCGATGTCTTGACAAATCTGAGCACTGATTTGAGATCTCTTCTGAAACTTGGAAGAAACCTCAGCAGAAAAATCTTAAAAGCATGATAAAAGCATTTGCACTCCATTTAATCACGTTTAGAAACAAATGAGATGTCATGAAAGATCTCATTTGTGTTCTTCGTGTTTTATCCAATCTCTCAGGTAACAATTATAGTATATTTTCATGAGACTTTCATCAAATTTAATTAAAGAACAGTTAACATGAATCTGTCGAGAGAAAGGTGATATGACACCGTGACAGATGTTATTCTCACCTCGTCTTTATTCTGTGCTTAAAGTGTTATTGTGAATTGTTATGATTATAAATGTTGTCACTAAAACGAACATGAACTCAAATTATTTTTAATTATTCTTACTTTTCTTTTTCACTGTTAAAGAATCAAACATATAATTAAAGAAAACTCAGTTTTATTAACTTTAAATATTCTCTCTCTCTCTCTCTCTCTTTTTTTAGCAGTGTCAGTATTAATCAGGAACATATGTTTGTTCTGTGTTGGCTGCCTTCCACTCATTAGCAGCACTAGGGATATTAAAAGAAAGTAAATAAATGCTGAAAGATTAAAAATGAAAGGCAGGCACTCAAACTCATGATAGATATCGCTATAGTAACGCAGCGAGTTCCATATGCTACTGACAGAAGGCAGGAGCGGGGAAGATTGAGTCAAATAGTTCATTCCGACCCATGGTCCTCGGCACTCGGCTGATTTCAGACAGTGAGGGACAGCATGTGAGGTGTGTAAATGATGTTTCTCCTGCTCTGATGTGTGAGTGAGTGATGTAGCTGTTCCTGTTTTATAGACGCCTGTCACCTGCCTCCATTTCAGCTTTTATAAACTGTGCGCCGGCCCTTTGGAAAAGGTCAGCTTTTTATTTCCAGAGACAAACGGCGGTGGGAGGGAAGAGGTGGCTCGAAGCATTACAATAGAAGCTGGAAATTGCGCCCGCGTCGGTTTACCTTGGGAGCTCGGTGCACCATCTGGATGTTTCGCTTAAGATCGCATTATCTTCCCGCTCTGACAACCTTCTCTCTTGGCTGAAAGAGGAAGTGGACGACTGACGGTCGCCTGCAAAGTTGTCTGCACAAACTTCCTAGCGCGAATGGATTCCCCCACCTCCCACCTCATTCTCTTCTGAGTCCTTTACTCTTGACATTTGTAGATGCCAGATTGGGCTGTAATATACTGTTGCATCTATCGCCTGCCAGCATATGCCGAAATACCACCTGATATCTCTGTAAACAGAAATCATATTATTCTTTATTGTGTGCTCAGTGGGAAAGATTGTAAGGGGGCTTTTCTTTGGGGAAAAAAGATAAAGAAGTTCTTAATGTCAATATGAATGAACAGGCGCTACACCGCTGTCACCCGCCTTAAACACAGGGGATTTCTCTTTTTTTAATATCCTGTGCTTTTTTTTTTCTTCCAACGGTGGCCCCCCTATTGCAACATTACCGCCGCATGCTATTGATAGAATTTGAGATGCTCAGAGGATTGTCTACGAATATGAGAATCTTCACGCTTCTGGGTCTCCTCGTTTGTGCTCGGCATCGCTAATTAGCTCGGTAGCGTGCTAGACCGGTGGAGAACTGCCTAACAAAGCTCTGTGACTGTTAATTAGGATTAATGAACTGTACAGCATCTGAAAACGTGTTGTTTTCTTGCTACTCGTTTGAAAAAGAGGGCGAAGGATGTTGTCTTCCACACGACCCGTTGGCCCTACATCCATTTTTCTTTTTCTTTTTTTTGTGTGAATGCATCACACCAATTACAGGACCATTAGATATGTGATTGATACGTTTGGCCTGTTTCGGATTAATTATGGAATGAGAGAATGATTCGTAGGCTACCTCCGAGATCCAAAGGGAACTGAGCCCAATTAGCTTTTTGACTGGTCAAGTCTGGTTAAATCACACCTGTAATTGGAGCTAACCTGATTAATGGCAAAGGTGCCAGTTTTCCGCCAATCAGCACACCAAAAGAGACCTGTAGGTGCTAGTTTTAGCCATTGGCTTGTATACTTGTGCACTAGTTTGTGTGTTTCACGTGAGAAGAATATGGAATGATTGCTGTTGACCCGCCAGACTTCCGCCCACCACAGAAACTCTTAAACTCTTTAACTTTGTCTTACGAAACTTTCTCTGCACATCAGTCTATTCTTGAACATGCCTTCTCACCTCAGCGTAGGAGGATCTAGTGGGCAAATCTGAATGAAGTAAATATGAAGACGTATTAAGACGCATTCTCAACTTTTTAACCGCAGTTAAAACAAAAGACATCGCACAGGGAAGCCGGCCCATTTGTGCGCACACACAAACACGCACACGCACACATTTACTGTACGTCTCAGATCGAGGTTTTTAATTTAATGAGAAATGTTGGATGAAGCTCCATGGTAACACAGATGAAGTGTGATGTGTCCCATCACTCCACCACACACTGTGTTCACTTTCTCTCTCGGCATCTACTGAATGGCTTCTCTGCTAATTAGCGACCACGGTTTAATCAACTGCAGCATTTTTATCAAGAAGAGAAAGGTTAAAGGTCACGAACCACTGGCGCGCACTCACAATACACACGTCCACACCCTCTTACGATTTGAGTGTTTAATAGGTAGCGCTGGTAATGTGTAACTCTGTAAATGAGTGTTTCGTGTGCTAAAGGGCTACAGGTCTCAGGGTGGGATAATGAGATATTCTGTCGGTTTTGTTCTCATCAAGCTTGTATCTCACAGCTTAGACTCAGTCTGCTGTAAAATGGACTTGATTTTTATTTATTTACATACAGTATTTGTTTCTTTTCTGAAGTGGATCTGCCATGTATGATTGATTGTAAGGAGAAACATGTTTAGTTGGGTTGGTGTAAAATATACAATGTTCCACTTTATATTAGGTGGCCTTAAAGGTGCTGTATGTAAGTTTTTGACTGTAATAAAGCATAAAAATACCATCATATGTTTGCAGATATTTAGGAAACATGCTGAGTTCACATACTCGTTTCTCTGAAAAACAATGCTACAGCCAGTTATTTTACTTTGAAATCTGCGTTCGGTGTCAGAATGTCTGTTTTTGTTTTGGTCTGTGCGATAACGCACGTTGCCAGTTTACCCCATAGTATTTCGACACCCCAGGTTGCCAGTTGGCGGAAAACAGCGCATTGCTGCCATGGAAGCCAGCAAACAAACTGGGTCAGAGATCACAGATTCTATCCGACCTAAAAAGCCTCAGAATCCATCTAAAATCTATATGAACGGAAGTACATTAAAATGCGGATAAATCAACTCATCAACTTACTGTGTGTAAGTTTCCTCGCCTTCCATCGTCAATTGCGCTTGTTCCTGTTGCGTGTCCTCAAACTGGCAACCCGCTTGAGCGTCAAGTCTGAGGAGGAGGGGCCAGGGCTGTCATTCCTGCATACAGCACCTTTAACTACTATGTACTTACATCAAAAAACAAGTACAATGTACTGTTTTCATATTGTATTGCAAAACACTTTTGCTGATATTGAGGTGGGTTACGGGTAAAGTTAAGGACAGGTGTGGTGGTATGGGTAAGTTTAAGGGTAGGGTTAGGTGAAAGGGAAGTGTTAACAGTGTAATTATAAATGTAATTACAGAAATTAATTACAGATGTAATTACATGCAGGTAATTTTTAAAATGTAAGTACAATGTATGTACACAATAAGTGCATTGTATCAAATGATTAATTTAAATGTTAGTACATAGTAGTTAAGGCCACCTAATATAAAGTGGGTCCATAAACAAAACTAATTATGTATTTGAAAAGTTAACATGAAGAGCAATCCATTTTATTGATGTAATTTTATGTATCGCCAGTATAAAACAAATCCGGTCTTAGTATATATATATATATATATATATATGTGTGTGTGTGTGTGTGTGTGTGTGTGTGTGTGTGCGCGTGCATATATATATATATATATATTAGGGCTGCCAGACGATTCATCGTGATTAATCGCATCCAAAAAAAAGTTTGTTTACATAATACACAGTATGTGTGTGTACTGTGTATAATTATGTATATTTGAATACACACACACACACACACATATATTTAAGAAATATTTGCATGTATATATTTATATCATTCAAATATTTTATATATAAATATAAAAAACATTTCTTAAATATATACATGCATGTGTATGTATTTATATATACATAATAATTATACACCGTACACACACGCACATATATATTATGTAAACACAAACTATATATATATATATATATATATACACACATTATTATAAGTAGTAGCGTTCATATTTATTTATTTTTGTGAATAGGATCAATTTGATTTCACATATCTTTAAACTAGAATTTCATCATATTTTGAAACCACTATTGAAGAGCAAATTTTTTTGCTTGAAAAACCCATTAAACCCAGAAAGGTTCATATGAATGTGTTAAATGAAGAAAAAAGAAACATGTCTATTAATTTTCCTGCACTAGTACTAAGGAGAGCTGTTTCAGTTCCTTTAGAGTGCTCGCTGTAGCTGGAGATTGGCACAACCCAGCATGTACTGTATTCAGGCTCATTTCCATTTCACACCAGCAGGAGAGAATTCTGGGATGGGGCCCCTTGAGAGTATTTGGAAGTGACACAGCCATTTCTGCACTTCCAGCTCTGTGACAGAGTTAAAGCGGAGAGATGGATAGCCTCCCGTAGCTGCATGCTGGCCTGCTGTGAAGAGAGAGACAGAGAGAGAGAGAGAGAGAGAGAGAGAGGGGGAGAGAGAGAGGGGGAGAGAGAGAGAGAGAGAGGGGGAGAGAGAGAGGGGGAGAGAGAGGGGGAGAGAGAGGGGGAGAGAGAGAGGGAGAGAGAGAGGGGGAGAGAGAGAGGGAGAGAGAGAGGGGGAGAGAGAGAGGGAGAGAGAGAGAGAGAGAGAGGGAGAGAGGCTAGTACAACTCTATTGAGGGTCTATACACACACACACACACTTAACAAACCTAATTAATGGTGTTTGATAAGGCTGATACCGATGGTCATATAATGCAGATAAATGTCATCATATAATTTAACTTGGCAAATAAGATTAGTACAAATTTGGTGGGTTTTTGTTTTATTCTTCAAATATTTGAAAACAGAGCATGTATACTGTTACTAGGTAGAATGGCAGATTTCTTTTACTTGCTACGATTAATGCAGATAATCTCAAAATGATCATATATGGGTTTATACTGTACATTGAGCTTTTAACATATCATCACATATGATTTTTCATCTGGCAAACAAATTGGAATAAATCTCACTTTCAATAATTGTAATATTGTAAAATTGTAATGTTATATTTATATATAAAATATTTATATTTATATATAAGATAAATTATATATATATATATATACAGTATATACATGCAAATATTTCGTAAATATATACATGGAGTGTGTATTTATATATACATAGTAATTATACACAGTACACACATATACATATATTATGTAAACACAAACTTTTATTTTGGATGTGATTAATCACAAATAATTTTTTCCCCAGCACTAATAAAAATTGAAAACAGAAAAATTGCACAGTCACTAGGTAGAATGACAAATGTCTTTTAACTCTTTCCCCGCCATTGATGGAATATTCCATCATTTATGACATAACGCTTCTCCTCCATTGACGGGATTTTCCAGAAATCCATGTTTTCACTGTTAAACAACAGGGGGCGCTATGGCACATTCTGAAAGAGTACAGAATCTCTGGATGAAAACACAGGCGAAGAAGCAGCAGAAACAAGCGATAGAAGCATTGCTTACGCACACGTAAACTAACATGATCATCAACATTAAACGGCTTATAAATCAAAACTGCCTAACGGGCATCCACATAACAATGTTATGGCAACATTCAGGAAATGTAAAAAATCTAGTTCAGGCGTCATAATATCTGCTTTCTTTGAGGCATGACGCTATTCAATTCAATAATCTTGTTCTTTATACTAGTTGTTTTGCTAAAGTGGCTGTTGACGAGAGGTTTTTGACCGAGAACTACCTCATGATTGCTTTGTAAAATGTATCATTATTGTCCTCACACCCCGTGTTTAATCACAGATCGTTGGCGAGGCTTCTCTCGTTCTCCCCTCAGGGAAAACATCCCGAAGAAGCTTTTGTAATGCAGAGGAGCCGTCTGCAGCGATGGAGGACAGACCGTCCCCATCTCGCACATACCTCCCGCTTAACTAACATGTGTCTTTCGACGTACCTGTCTCATCAGCCTCGATTACGCTGTGCCTCTGTGCAGTTGGTGCGCATTAGGGGAGGGGATGAGAAAATAAACAACTAAGGTGCTTTTCGACTCTGGAATCAGCATTGGAAAAGTGGGTCTGTCAAAGCAGTCACTACGATCTGAGAGGTGTTGACTAATTGCCTGCTAATTACACAGTAAATTGTGTAATTAAGCTGATGGTTAATTAGGGTAAGCTTGCACAGCAAGTCTTGTGGAAGTCGCTCTCTCTCTTTCTCTCTCTTTTTTTTTATTAACAGTAAGAGAATGAGAGAGTGTGTGGCATGCCCGGGAACCTGGCTGTGTAATTGGCGCGCTGGCAGTGACTGGCGGTTAACATGACACGGAAAGGCGATAGAAGTAAAGACTGACAGAATCAGGGTTTGCGGCAAACGGCGCCACTTGTCATTTGTGCAGGGGCCCGGGCCGCGGCCCCCCTCGATGTTAGCCAGCGATGCTGTGACAGCCTCAGTGTTGGAGGCCAAAATCTGAGAGATCTGGGGTATTTTTTAACCTGGATATAAACAAACTTTAAAGTTATAAAATGAAAAAGCTTTAAAAAAAAAAATCATATTCTGCACTATTTCTAGGTCACCATCAAAGCAAATTTTGTGACATTGACAAACCATGTACTAAGACATTCTGTATTTTTTTTTTTCATTAAACCTTTCAGTCTAATTATTATATAATTAATTAAATTTGTAATGATTTTCTAACTAGGAAAAACTATCTATCTATCTATCTATCTATCTATCTATCTATCTATCTATCTATCTATCTATCTATCTATCTATCTATCTATCTATCTATCTATCTATCTATCGTTCTATCGTTCTATCTATCGTTCTATCTATCGTTCTATCGTTCTATCGGTCTTTCTGTTTGTCTGTCTATCTATCTATCTATCTATCTATCTATCTATCTATCTATCTATCTATCGTTCTATCGTTCTATCGTTCTATTGTTCTATCATTCTTTCTGTTTGTCTATATATCGTTCTATCTATCGTTCTTTCTGTTTGTCTGTCATTCTGTCTATCTATCTATCTATCTATCTATCGTTCTATCGGTCTTTCTGTTTGTCTGTCTATCTATCTATCTATCTATCTATCTATCTATCTATCTATCTATCTATCTATCTATCTATCGTTCTATTGTTCTATCATTCTTTCTGTTTGTCTATATATCGTTCTATCTATCGTTCTTTCTGTTTGTCTGTCATTCTATCTATCTATCTATCTATCTATCTATCTATCTATCTATCTATCTATCTATCTATCTATCTATCTCTCTATCTGTCGTTCTATCTATCTATCTATATATCTATCTATCTATCTATCTATCTATCTATCTATCTATCTATCTATCTATCGTTCTATCTATCGTTCTATCTATCGTTCTATCATTCTTTCTGTTTGTCTATATATCGTTCTATCTATCGGTCTTTCTGTTTGTCTGTCATTCTATCTATCTATCTATCTATCTATCTATCTATCTATCTATCTATCTATCTATCTATCTATCTATCTATCTATCGTTCGTTCTATCGTTCTATCGTTCTATCATTCTTTCTGTTTGTCTATATATCGTTCTATCTATCGTTCTTTCTGTTTGTCTGTCATTCTTTCTATCATCTATCCATCTATCCCTCCATCATCTATCTATCTGTCTATCTCTCTATCATTCTATCTATCTATCTATCGTTCTATCGTTCTTTCTGTTTGTCTATATATCGTTCTATCTATCATTCTTTCTGTTTGTCTGTCATTCCATCCATCCATTCATCCATCATCCATTGTTCTATCTATCTATCTATCTATCTATCTATCTATCTATCTATCTATCTATCTATCTATCTATCTATCTATCTATCTATCTGTTGTTTGTTCATTCCATCCATCCATCCATCCATCCATGCACTCCACTGAAAATGAAGTATACCCGGGCCTTAAATTTTCATTGACAAAGTATAATTTAGAGAAAGTTAAGCACTAAGGGCTGGTTTCATAGACAGGGCTTAGATTAAGCCAGGATTAGGACATTTAAGTAGATTTTATAAACATGCCTTAGAAAAAAAAATGTACTTGAGACAAAACAATGGCAGTGACATATTTTGAGATATGCCAGTGTGAGTTGTTTTCATTTCAAACAGCTCAAACATGCATTTTAGTCTGGGACTCGGCTCAAGCCTTGTCTTTGAAACGGGGTAGATGTGCCAAGAGAATGTTTTACCACAGCAGCATGCTCTGATTTAAAAAAAATTCTCAGAACCCTATAAACAAGTGCAAATCGAGCATCATGTCGTATGTAAACTGCGCCGTCTCGTCGCTGGCGTTTTGTTTGGGGTTATCCTGATAAGAGCCGCCTGAAACGGAGAGACGTGATACACGACAAGACGATTCCCTCAATCTGTCCTGTCATCTAATCAATACAGACGGAGATAGAAACACAGTCACTGTTCAATCACTGCTTCTTCAAGTCAGCCAAGACGCAGTGAATACAGCCGGCAGATCAATTCAGGAAATGTCAAAGGTGAAATCCGCAACTTTTAGAAAAAGACTGCACCGCTTCCGTAACCTCGACGTAACTGCCATATCTATAGAACGAATGGACAAAGAATCACATTCATCACTTCCTCCATGAGAGAAAGTCATAGACCAATGCATTCTCTTTAAAAAAAGAAAAAAAGAAACCCAAAAGGGCACAAAACGATAAAAAGAAAGGTTAAAAAAAACCCTGTAAACAATCATGTTTTGTACTGTACGTGCATCTTTTGTGTTCCTTCAGTTTAATTTGAATAAATTACGAACCAAGAAATGGTGCAGGAGTCAAGTGCAAGTAGTTTACTACTTAGTTTGTATGAAAAAGCAAAACACAATAGAACAACAGCTAGACAGAACTGACATGTAGAACAACAGTCACAGTCCAGTGATTTGTGTTTATTTAACAAGCAAATTAGCTGAGGTGGTGCCGATCGGGGGCTTCATCGCGTGTAAAAAAAGGAAAAGTCCAATCGCCCGGGCTCATTAGCTTCAGCTACATGTTTACATTTATAAATACACCCGTTTAATTGGGAGATCAAAGCGCCTCTCACTACCTTTTGCATGGCTGAAAGGGCAAATAAGCTGTGCCTCACAGATCTCTTTAGTGTACTAATTTGATCAAACTCATCATGTCTTTGGGCGCTTTACTCCCTATAAAGCATGACACCGGGGTGGATGAGTGTTGCTTCTTGTTTTTTCATATTTCCGTCGGTGACAGCTGATGATCAATGAGCCGACCGCTCTGGTTTCTGGTCTATTTGAAGTGCAGCCTACTAAATCTTTATGTCAGCGATTTCAACTGCTTCATATACTTTTATTAAGCATGCAGGATGTGTTGGTTGGGTTGTTTGCTGATAATGTTGAGTTGTTTCATCCAGTACTCAAAGTAGACGTCAGATGATGAGGCTCTAAAAGCGTCTGTCAGAGATGTAGCCTCCTGGATTTAGGATTTGTTTTTGCTACTTTTAATATGACAATAAAGATTGAAATTGTTGTAATAAGCAGATAAATGGCATCAGAAAATTTGGGCACTACATGCTCAATGTGCCAGATGGGAAATTTTATGTCGTATTTGACTTTTTTGCTTTAAAGCGTTTGTCTTTAGCTCTGTTATCTGTTGACTTTGGAGAGTTTACTTAAGGATTTAATACATGTTTTTCATAAGCATTTTTATATTGTTGCACCAAGCGTTTTGTTGAAAAGATGTACGCTGAACGACCTTGAACATAAAAGTTTATATAAGAGTTATTGAACTAGGAAAATTCATTTTTATATGGTTGCTTAAACCATTTGTTTCCCATGTTTAAGAACATTTTTTTTGTTATTAAATGATTGTTTTAACAGTTTATTGTTATTATAATATTTAGTGTTTCAGTTTTATCATACAATTAATTTAATACATTTTTTAATTATCAAAATTACTAAATCTCATAGTATTATATTATACTATATTATTTTGTTATATTATATTATATTAATTATATTTATTATATTTTAGTGCTGTCAAATCGATTAATTGCGATTAATCGCATCCAAAATAAAAGTTTGTGTTTACATAATGTGTGTGTACTGTGTATAATTACTATGTATATATAAATACACACACATTCATGTATACACTCACCTAAAGGATTATTAGGAACACCATACTAATACTGTGTTTGACCCCCTTTCGCCTTCACAACTGCCTTAATTCTACGTGGCATTGATTCAACAAGGTGCTGAAAGCATTCTTTAGAAATGTTGGCCCATATTGATAGGATAGCATCTTGCAGTTGATGGAGATTTGTGTGATGCACATCCAGGGCACGAAGCTCCCGTTCCACCACATCCCAAAGATGCTCTATTGGGTTGAGATCTGGTGACTGTGGGGGCCATTTTAGTACAGTGAACTCATTGTCATGTTCAAGAAACCAATTTGAAATGATTCGAGCTTTGTGACATGGTGCATTATCCTGCTGGAAGTAGCCATCAGAGGATGGGTACATGGTGGTCATAAAGGGATGGACATGGTCAGAAACAATGCTCAGGTAGGCCGTGGCATTTAAACGATGCCCAATTGGCACTAAGGGGCCTAAAGTGTGCCAAGAAAACATCCCCCACACCATTACACCACCACCACCAGCCTGCACAGTGGTAACAAGGCATGATGGATCCATGTTCTCATTCTGTTTACGCCAAATTCTGACTCTACCATCTGAATGTCTCAACAGAAATCGAGACTCATCAGACCAGGCAACATTTTTCCAGTCTTCAACTGTCCAATTTTGGTGAGCTCGTGCAAATTGTAGCCTCTTTTTCCTATTTGTAGTGGAGATGAGTGGTACCCGGTGGGGTCTTCTGCTGTTGTAGCCCATCCGCCTCAAGGTTTTGCGTGTTGTGGCTTCACAAATGCTTTGCTGCATACCTCGGTTGTAACGAGTGGTTATTTCAGTCAAAGTTGCTCTTCTATCAGCTTGAATCAGTCGGCCCATTCTCCTCTGACCTCTAGCATCAACAAGGCATTTTCGCCCACAGGACTGCCGCATACTGGATGTTTTTCCCTTTTCACACCATTCTTTGTAAACTCTAGAAATGGTTGTGCGTGAAAATCCCAGTAACTGAGCAGATTGTGAAATACTCAGACCGGCCCGTCTGGCACCAACAACCATGCCACGCTCAAAATTGCTTAAATCACCTTTCTTTCCCATTCTGACATTCAGTTTGGAGTTCAGGAGATTGTCTTGACCAGGACCACACCCCTAAATGCATTGAAGCAACTGCCATGTGATTGGTTGATTAGATAATTGCATTAATGAGAAATTGAACAGGTGTTCCTAATAATCCTTTAGGTGAGTGTATATTTAAGAAATAGTTGCATGTATATACTGTATATATATTTATATAATTTATGTTATATATAACACATTTTTCTTAAATATATACATGCATGTGTGTATTTATATATACATAATAATTATACATAGTACACACACATATATCATGTAAACACAAACTTTTATTATAGATGTGATTAATCGCGATTAATCGATTTGACATCACTTTATATTATATTATACTATACTACGGGGCTGTTGAACACTTGAATCTGATTGGTTGACGAACATTCTAAGGTGTGTGGTTATTTTCAGGGAAATGCACAGCTAAAGTAGTTCCAGGCAGGTCTTGACCGCATTACAGTTCCATATCACTTCGCCCAATGATTTCAGATTTCAAAGGTTCTTACAACCCACAACAACAAAAGAACCAAAACCCACAACGACACTGAACAAGCGAATTAATATAGTAAACAATAGGATAAAAATTACAAATTATTTCCATGTTTTTGCCACAAAATTACGTTTTATTATGTATGGAAAGCACATACTCTCTTTCTCCCGCTCTCTCTGCTCTCCCACTCAAACACACACACATACACTATGGACACACACTCGCACAGAAACGTGTTGTCAGCGCTGCTCTGACGATTTTATCAGTCAAATAGTTTAACAACTTAAAAGCTACATGACATTTCTCACTAGTGAGGTAATAACAGTGCTGTTCTTGAAGCAGATAAACGTACAGTTTCGCTATTAGTAGAGACACTGGTGCCGGACACTGTTGAGAGACGCACAGACTCAGGTAATTCAAATATGCTTAATCTCTCTCCCTCTTTCTAATAACTGCATTAGTCTTCTATCAGTGGCTGAATCCTCCATTACTAGCTCTAAAATGATGTTTTGGAATTAGCCAGGGAGGCTTGGGATTAGATGCGCAAGAAATTAGTCCTACACACAATACACACAAAAACCTGACAAATGTCTTAGGGCTGTCAAACGATTAATCACGACTAATCACAATTAATCACGATTAATCACATCCAAAATAAAAGTTTGTGTTTACATAATATATGTGTGTGTAGTGTGTATAATTATTATGTATATTTAAATACACATACATACATGTACAGTGGGGAGAACAAGTATTTGATACACTGCCGATTTTGCAGGTTTGCCCACTTACAAAGCATGTAGAAGTCTGTAATTTTTATCATAGGTACTCTTCAACTGTGAGTGACGGAATCTAAAACAAAAATCCAGAAAATCACATTGTATGATTTTTAAGTAATTAATTTGCATTTTATTGCATGACATAAGTATTTGATCACCTACCAACCAGTAAGAATTCCGGCTCTCACAGACCTGTTAGTTTTTCTTTAAGAAGCCCTCCTGTTCTCCACTCATTACCTGTATTAACTGCACCTGTTTGAATTCGTTACCTGTATAAAAGACACCTGTCCACACACTCAATCAAACAGACTCCAACCTCTCCACAATGGCCAAGACCAGAGAGCTGTGTAAGGACATCAGGCGATTAATCGTTTGACAGCACTACTTGAAATACATCATCTGAACAATGTTTTGAGGTGTGGTAACCGCAGTATAAGCAGAATAATTGACTCCGGGCCGTTGAATTATTGAAAAAGGTGGTAAAAAAATGATTGAGGTGGTAAAGCTATTACACTTCGGGTGTGCATTATTTTTCAAATAATTCAACATCTCCTCTTCAATTATATTATATTATATTCTAATATAATATAATTAATATAATATATTATATTATATTACATTATTCATTTAATTCATATTCAGTAATTTTTTTTTATTATATTAATTCATTAAAAAAAATCTCAAGGGTACTGCAAGTTCATGATGTTGGTCATACAATAGGTTATAATCCTAATGCTATAGACATTTAAGATAATGAATCAAAGCAAATGCCGAGACCCTCAATCCAATAACAATTACGTCCAAGTGAATGTTTATCCCTATCGCTGAGGGTGACAAATATATTGCGTGGTCTAATTTCAGACTTGTTTGTTGGCCTGCGTTCATTCAGCGTTCAAGGAGGGAACCCACGGGCCAGTGCTTGTGACTTCCCTTTTACACCTAGAAAAGTAATTGGTGAATAGAACTAATGACCAAGCTGACAGACAATATCCCTGTTCATTTATCAAACACGGTTAATATCCTCCGCTCAGACTTTAATTTATTAAGTCTCTTTCAGGCAAACTGATCTCGCGCACTTCTCTGGATTGCAATCATGTTCAGCAGCGGCCTACGAAACATTTCTCGGATAGTAGCTTTTGGTTTGCCATTTTAAATTTAGCATTTTTTTCCTGTATATGTCTGTGTATGTCTGTTTTTTCCTTTGAAATATATTGTGTCCAAAAGCATGCACTATGAAGTCGGTGGTTTATTGACTGCATGAGATTCAAATCAATTTTTACAAAACCAACATTCGTTTTCCATGATTCAGTGAATGTCATGCTTGCCTCTATTCCAGAATTGTTCCTCTGTCTTATTTTAAGCAGCATGAGGCCTTGAAACTTAAAGAGCTTTTTTTTTTCTTTTTTTTTTACCGAAGCTGAATTCTATTCACACGAGTTAGTGGAATGAAAGGCAGTTGTGTCGTATTGTCCCTCCGAGTCCTTTCACTAAAGGGAAGAAAGTTGTCACATGGTTTATCAAGGTTCTGCAAGTACAGATGTGTCTCTGGGACGTTGTCATGGATTCAAGGTTGCTTAGATTTTGAGTGACAGCCATGGAGAGAAGATTACAGCAGTCGCAGAGGTCTTTGTCCGGAATCTCAGCAGACATCGATGCATGTACATTCAACACATACGTAAACGCTGACTGAACATGTATGTATGCACATTCAAAAAAGGCTGAGGTAGCTGAATGCACTCCTTTGAGTTGATGTTTTTGTGCTTTTGTCTCTGTTAGAATCTAAAATCCTATACTTCTGTACAATGAAAGGGCGACTAGCTGACGTTTAAAGGGATTGTTCGAGTTCAAATGAAATGTACTCACCGTCATGTCACTTGAAAATTGTATGATGTTATTGTTTCCATAGAACACTAGTAGCTTGTTAGCACAATGTCCAGGCTGCTCTTTTACATACAATGAAAGTGGATGGTGACTATAGCTGTTATGCCCCCCAAAAGACAAAAAAGTCCCATAAAAGTAGTCCATATGACTATTTTTCAAGATTTCTAATATGTTAGCTTTGTGTGCGGAAAATGACAGCATTTACACTAGTTTGGGGTTAAAACAAGAAAAAAAAAACATGAAAGTAGTCTCTTATGCACACAGAGGCTGCATTTATTTGATCCAAAATACAGTAAAAATTGTAATATTGTGAAATATTATTACAATTTAAAATAAGTGTTTTCTATTAAATTTATTATTTATTAAATTTTAAAATGTAATTTATTCCTGTAATGGCAAAGCAGAATTTTCAGCATCATTACTCCAACCTTCACTGTCACATGATCCTTCAGAAATCGTTCTAATATGATAATTTGGTGCTCAAGAAAGACTTTTTATTATTATCAGTGTTAAAAACAGTTTTGCTGCTTAATATTTGTTGTGGTAACCATGGTAAAAAAAAAAAAAAAATACTGAATAGACATTTCAAATGAACAGCATTTATTTGAAATAGAAATCTTTTGTAACATTACAAATGTCTTCACTGTCACTGTTGATCAATGTTATGCGTCTTTGCTAAATAAAATTATTAATTTCTTTACAAAAATGTATTTCTTTTAAAAAATACTGGTGGTGTACATGTGGGCGCATAAACAAGATTTATGACTTAACATATACAGTAGAAGGCAAGATTTTCAATGAAAAGTGACTTAAATTTCAGTCCAATTTTTGTTTGTGTATGTGTGTGTTCCACATAAAAAAAGGGGCGCTATTGCGCATCTTCTGAAAGAGTAGATAATCTCCGGATCAAAACAGGCAAAAAAAGAAGCAGAAACAAGTGATAAAAGCATTGCTTATGCACATTGTAGTCTTTGGAAAAAAAACTCGATTTTCTCAGCTTTTTGTTCAAAATGTTGCTTTTTTTATGAAACATGCCCACATATAAGTATTGATAAAAAAAAGAATGCATGAAGCTAGAATAAAACTAGAATAATTTTTATTTGTTTAAAAGCAGAGACTCTGTTCTTTCTTTTGATATATTGCATATTCAGATATTCATACAACAAAATATTCTGGGGGCCTTGAAAGGTTAGTGAAAATTATCAAATATGCTAGCGGTGGCTGAAAAAAAAAAAAAAAAAAAAACACTGGCAGGGAAAGGGTTAAGAGGGTCTAACAGCCCATGTTCTTCACATTTACAGCTACAACACATTTTGAGAGGATGAAAATAAAAATTCTGTCATCATTTACCCATCCCCATGTCGTTCCAAACCTGCATTCCATTCTTTCTTTTGTCAAACACAAACAAACATATTTTGAAAAATGCCCCAGTGTTTTTTTCTTCATACAATGAATTTCACTGTTGTATGGACCCCATTGTCTTTCAAAATATGTTCTTTTGTGTTCAACAGAAGAAAGAAAGTCATACAGGTTTGGAACAACATGAACAAGACGGCTTACACACCAGAACTGCAGCTTCACTTATTTTCTCTCTTTCTCTTTTACTTTTCTCTCTTTTTTGTGGTGTATTGGCCTGGGTACACAGGAGAAGTAGTTTGATTTTTCTGTCATGGCTGTTTATAATGATTAATGCCCCGACTTGGGGCCACTCAGTGTAATTATGGCTCTTCAAGATTTTATTATTTTATTTGTCTGCTCTCCATCCTGCAGTGACTCCAAGGACCCCACAGAAATCAGATACAGGACCAGAGCAAATGTCATCCACAAAAGCATGCACCTTTTCAGTTTTAATAGATATTTTCTTTTGGGTAGCGACGGGAGGGCTTATGAGAATCATTTTACTTCCCCTGTAGAATCACTTTTTTTCAGACTGAAATGCAATTACTTGTTATGTTTTAACACATCTATACATCATATAAGCAATATACACTGATCAGGCATAACATTATGACCACTGACAGGTGAAGTGAATAACACTGATTATCTCTTCATCACGGCACCTGTTAGTGGGTGGGATATATTAGGCAGCAAGTGAACGTTTTGTCCTCAAAGTTGATGTGTTAGAAGCAGGAAAAATGGGCAAGCGTAAGGATTTGAGCGAGTTTGACAAGGGCCAAACTGTGATGGCTAGACGACTAGGTCAGAGCATCTCCAAAACTGCAGCTCTTGTGGGGTGTTCCTGGTCTGCAGTGGTCAGTATCTATCAAAAGTGGTCCAAGGAAGGAACAGTGGTGAACCGGCGACAGGATCATGGGCGGCCAAGGCTCATTGATGCACGTGGGGAGTGAAGGCTGGCCCGTGTGGTACGATCAAACAGACGAACTACTGTAGCTCGATATTAGTCATAATGTTATGCCTGATCAGTGTAGCATGCACATCCGTAGTCATTTTGCAGTGTGATCGTCATTGTTATTCTTTATGTTTGTGTGAGTGTGGTACTTGCATACTATAGTTATACAAATGCAGTGAGAGGAGACTAATCTCACAGATCAATTCTGGTGATGCAGGCTGTCTGGAAAGCAGGTACGATCCATGCAGAATGCTGAGCGTTCACCCAAATGAGTCTATAACGCATTTAACAAGCAAGGCTCATGTTGTAATTTGCATTAGAGTAAGGCTCTGTGTTTTGTTTCATAGAAAGGCTGACACAAGTATTAAATGTTTTTTTATGTTACAGAAATAAGCTTAAAGGGACAGTTCACCCAAAAATGAAAATTCTCTCATCATTTACTCACCCTCAACCTGTATGAATTTCTTTCCTCTGTTGAACACAAAAGAAGATATTTTGAAGAATATGGGTAATCAAACAGTTGATGGACCCCATTGACTTCCAAAGTTCCACTAACCCTTTAACTCAAAGTATTTTTCCCTCCTTTTGTTCAGTTTAATTCAATAAAATCAGCCAAAGTAACACAATTTTTGATCATTTTTGTCACAACTTAATTTCATTGTGTTCATTCCACCTAATATATTTAAAACTGAAGTTTGCTTAATTAACCCAGCATGATTTGCAAGGGACTGCATTAGGAATGTAAATGTAGGGATTAATTGTTATTTTATGTGTTTTTCAGTAAAGGAAAATACATGTTAGTGTTTAATGTTCAGTTATGTTGGACATTTAGAGGAGTTTCTGTGGTTTTGAATTTTGTGGTTATACCATTGAGCTGATGAGTGGCGCTTGTACTTAGGCTGTGGGCGCTCAGTGATCTATACTAATGTCAGTACTGACACCAGTCTTTTCTGATTTGTTTGTTACATACATTGGGCCCTATCATACACCCGGCGCAATGCGATGCTAGGCGTGATGCAATTGTTTTTTTGATAGTTTCAGCCCGACGCAGTCATTTTCACATCCAGCGCCACGTTGTTTAAATAGCAAATGCACTGGCGCCCATCTGTTCGCCCATGGGCGTGCTGGTCTGAAAACAAGGTGTGTTCAGGCGCATTGTTGGTGCGTTGCTATTTTGCACCATTGACCAACAAAAGCCTGGTCTAAAGTCAATAGCGCAGTATTTTTTGTGTTATTTAAAGAGCGTGTTAGTAATATGCGCCTATAGGTAATAGGCGGGTGCACAACATGCGTACACTCTGCTCATTACACACACAAGGACGCACAGCAGCACACAAACATTTTTAAATATTAAAATAAAAGGATTCCTCTCTGGAGAAGCGTCTTTCCGCTCGCAAATTCCACCATGTAAATAGCGAATCCGCCATGGTGCAAGCTCAACTGGCTTTTAAAGGGAATGGGAGATGAGACTCTGATTGGTTTATTGCACGTTACGCCCAAAACACACCCATGACTCATTAAGAGAATAGGGTCAACGCTTTTGGACCATGCGCCTGGCGCGCCGACCAGTTTTTTCGTCGTTAAACTAGCAAAAGTGGATTTGGACACACCCTAAGTGCACCTGCGCCGTGTGCTTCAGACCATGCACTCAGATCGTTAAAATAAGGCCCATTGTGTATAATGATGAATGAAACTGTTTGTTTAATCATAAGAAAATGAAGTACACCCCAGTAAATTAATTTAGACCAACATAAGAAAATTTAGTTTGACAGAAATGTAATATAGTTATACTAAGAAAGTTAAACATGCTAGAGTAAATTATTTTGACCTAAACCAACTAAATTGTGTTGACCCAACTAAACTGATTTATTTTGAATGAACACAATTGTGTGTAAAAACTTTATTCAGTTAAATTACGGATAATGAATTCATTTTTTGAGTGTACAGTAGGGTTCAAAAGTCTGAGACCACAATGAAAATCTGTGTTTCAAAGTCTAATTTACCCTGGGAATAAAGTTTTAGGGTTATTTTTATTTGTTAAAACACACTTTGACAAAATAAAGAAGTCATTCTGTTCTATTTCAAGTTCACTAATCAAATAAGCTATTTTGCTACATTCAGCATTTCTTTTTTTGCAGTTTTGTGCAGCTTGAGACTATACTGTTCAAAAGTTTTTGCTAAAATTTTTAATGTTTTTGAAAAAAGTCTCTTATGTTCTCCAAGGCTGCATTTATTTGACCACAAATACAGTAACACAGTAATATTGTGAAATATTATTATAAATAAATGTTCTATTTTTATATATATTTTAAAATGTAATTTATTCCTGTGATGTAAAGCTGAATTTTCAGCATCATTACTGCAGTCTTCTGTGTCACATGATCCTTCAGAAATCATTATAATATGCTGATTTACTGCTCAAGAAACATTTCTACTTATTATCAATGTTGAAAATGTTTATATTTTTTCATAATTTCAGGATTCTTTGATGAATAGAAAGTTTAAAAGAACGGTATTTATCTCAAATGCAAAAGTCTTTACTGTCACTTTTGATCAGTTTAATGTGTCCTTGAAAAATTAAATTGATTTCCTGCAAAAAGAAATTGTAATGACAATTTTTGTAAAGGAAAATAACATACAATTAAAACATTTTTTGAGTGTTCTTAGATTATTGTATTTTTTTCCTGTACACATGGATCATTATGTGTTAGATTTATGTATTAAGCAGCTTTGACCGCTCTCTTTCAGATAATTTTCTTCTGATTGCACCATTAAATGTATCGCCTGTTCGTTCTTACAATCCAAACTGACGATAAGAAACTGCTTGCATTTTCCCTGCCGTTTTGATCTTCTGAAATAAGACAATTACTGCGGGATGCTGGATCTGAATAGCGAAGCATTTGATATGGTATTAGTTCAAGCCTGTGGTTTAATGTGTGGGATTATCGGCCATTGAGCAGTATATTCCGCACTTGATCTCCCCTGCGTGTCTAGAGAGGGGGAGCGCAAGAGATAGATGGGAAACAGCAGCGAGCATCTTCCTCGGGATAATGAAACGTGTAAAGAGAAACAGATATTCCTTTGCTGCATTTCAAAGGTGGTTTGTAAAAACGTGAAAATATGCAGATGATCGCAGTGAACATCAGTGCAGTGGTGAATTATGATCGTGTGCTCATACTTCCAGACGCCATTGCTAGTATATAGTCTGTTCGTGTGGGGATGTGAGGTCAGAGTACAGTATATTCTCATTAGTATGTGAAAGCGTGTGGATGTGGGCTGTGATGTTAGCACGAGTGTGTGAGCTCGGCGGCGGTGTAGCCTGCTGCATTTTGATTAGTAGTTCTTGCATGTGTCCGCTTCTGAAAGCCTGTTTGTTGTACAGGAGGATTAGGGGCCTGTTGTGCTGTGATAAAACATTGTTAGCTCAAAAACACACATGAAATGGTGAGCGAGACTGAGTCTCTGTAGGAAAAAAAAAAGAAACGGTCCTCCCTGCATTTCCTCTATAGGTCACAGCGTGCGAATGGTCAACAGACCCCAACAGAAAAGAGTTCTGAGACCTTTGATGTGTCAAAAACCATCACACAGCCAAGAGGGTGTTCAGCCACGTAAAAGGGAGTCCAAAAGTTTGAGACGCCAGTGAAGATGCTTGCCTTTGTAAAAAAGGCGCATTTATTCCTGGCTACTCTTTTCAATACAATGAAAATAAATCAATGCACCATAAAATATCATAAAAGTGGTTCACAGAAGTCTAGATTTAGTCTTTTGAGTCAGATCTTTACAATGAATCACATAATCCAGTTCACAAAACCGATCTGAAGGATTTGTTCACTAATTAGACTTCTTTTGATTCTTTTAAGTTTGATATTTTCAATGAATCAGTTGATCCAGTTTGCAAAACTGCTCTAGGTTGCGTTTCCCAAAAGCATCGTAAGCCTAAGTTGATCGTAGAGACCATTGGTGGCAATTGTTCTGCGATAAACTTAGGCTTGCGATGCTTTTGGGAAACGCAGCCCTGAATGATTTGTTCACCAACTGGACTGCTTTGAATCTTTTAAATCAGATCTTTTCAGGGGGCCAGTTGATCCAGTTCACTAAATAAGTCTGAATGATTTGTTCACCAACTGGACTGCTTTGAATCTTTTGAGTCAGATCTTTTCAGTGGGCCAGTTGATCCAGTTCACTAAATCAGTCTGAATGATTTGTTCACTAATGTAACTGATTTGGTTCTCTTGAGTCAGATCTTTTCAATGGGCCAGTTGATCCAGCTCACAACACCAGTCTAAATGATTTGTTCATGAGTTAGACTTTTGTTCATTTGAGTCAGATCATTTTCATGATTCAGTTGATCCAGTTCACAAAATCAGTCTGAATGATTTGTTCACTAATTGGACTTATTTGATTCTTCTGAGTTAGCTCTTTTTAATGAATCAGTAAGTCCAGTTCTCAAAACTGTTCTGAAGGATTTGTTTGCTAATTGGACTGCTTTGAATCTTTTGAGTCAAATCTTTCCAATGGGCCAGTTGATCTTGTTCAATAAACCAGTCTAAATTATTTGCTCATGAGTACGATTTTTGTTCGTTTGAGTCAGATCATTTTAATGATTCAGTTGATCCAGTTCACAAAAACATTCTTACCAATTTTTTAATAATTAACATGATTTGATTCTTTTGAGTCAGATCTTATGAATAAATCTATTGATCCAGTTCACAAATCGATATAAATGATTTGTGCAGTAATTCAACTGATGTGAGTCAGTTCTTTTCAGTTGATCAGTTTATTCAGTTCACAAAACCAGTCGGAATGATTTGTTCACTAATCAGACTGATTGGGTTCTTTTAAATCAGATCTTTTAAATAAATCAATTGATCCAGTTCACAAAATTGATCTGAAGGATTCATGCACGAAAGTCTTATGGACCACATTTTTGACACTCTTACGATGATTTTCAGTCCTTTTTGGAGCTCAAAAGCCTCAGTTTCCATTGTTCTTTGTAATGTCACGGAAAAGATTGGCTAGTAGAATTCTTTAATATCTGTTTTTCAGTTTTGGTTTGTAGGTTAAAATAAAACAAAATGAGAAAGAAAAGAAATCCCAGATTTTGAATGTGTTCTTAGACATTTGGACCCCACTGTAGGTTGAAACAGAAACCCATATAACGTGTCCATCCCAGGCAGGTTTAATCCCGTCTTCGGCTGGCTGGTGGCAGTCATGCATATTAACACTACGGTTTGTGTGGAGGAACGAATTTACGTCTTATGTCCATCGGCACTCATCTTTGGGAATCCAATTTGCATTGAGATGCATGCTGGGAAGGAGAGAATGGGAAAGGGAGCGTGTGTATGCGTGCGTGTCTTATCTCCCGTCGCTGTGTGCGGCACCTGTTTCAGCATGCCAGACCTCTGTCTTTGGGTAATTTTCATGGTTTCTAGTTGCTTAATATTAAACGTCTTGTTCCACCCTCGCCTGATAATCCAAAGCGCCGGCAGCCGAATGTTCCCTGGTCACGGCTTCATTAAATATAGACTTACAGATTGGCCTCGAGCTCATGGGATGGTTGTCTGAATTCCCAACAGAGTCTTCACTGGAGGGCCGCCACACTTTCATTAAAGAAGAGGTAACGTCTTCATCTTCAACCAAAAGTCATGTATGAAAATGTCACTCATAAGACTGAATCGCAGCACCAGACACTTGAATGTTTGAATATACCTGAAGGAAATATCTGCCAGCAGATTCTAACTGTCAATCTGTGGTCCTAGCAGAACCTCATCTTGTTATTATTGACGCACAAAAAAATAAAAAATCTAAGGGTTGTGGATTTTAGTCCATGAATGTATGTTAGCTTTGAGGTCCTCTGTATGCTAGTGAACATTTACATTTACATTTATTCATTTAGTAGACACTTTTATCAAAAGCAACTTACAACTGAGGAATACAGGAAGCGATCCGTCATGAAGAGGCGAAAAATCACAATGAACATCCATGGAACCTTTCCATTGCACAAAAGGTTCTTTAGATTATTAAAATGTTCTTCACACTAAGAAAAACATTTTTCTTTTAAAACGGTTCACTGAAAGGTTCTTTGGGGAACCCAAATCATCATTGTTCTATGGCATCACAATATAACTCGTGTGTGTGTTTTATCCCCTCTCTTTTATTGTCCACCAGATGAAAATTGGAAGTCTTTTCATACCTCTTCTCAACAAACTGCATGATTTGAGGTGTCAGTCATGTCCACAGCACAAGCTGCATGCCCATGTTTAATAGGGCAGTTTTAATGAGGTTCATTCTCATGTTACGCAGCACGTTTGAGCTTCCTCAAGAACCAATTAGGTTCATTCTCGTGTTACGCAGCACGTTTGAGCTTCCTCAAGAACCAATGAGGTTCATTCTCGTGTTACACAGCATGTTTGAGTTTCCGCAAGAACCAATGAGGTTCATTCTTGTGTTATGCAGCACGTTTGAGCTTCCTCAAGAACCAATGAGGTTCATTCTCATGTTACGCAGAACGTTTGAGCTTCCTCAGGAACCAATGAGGTTCATTCTCGTGTTATGCAGCACGTTTGAGCTTCCTCAAGAACCAATGAGGTTCATTCTCGTGTTACACAGCATGTTTGAGTTTCCGCAAGAACCAATGAGGTTCATTCTTGTGTTATGCAGCACGTTTGAGCTTCCTCAAGAACCAATGAGGTTCATTCTCATGTTACGCAGAACGTTTGAGCTTCCTCAGGAACCAATGAGGTTCATTCTCGTGTTATGCAGCACGTTTGAGCTTCTGCAAGAACCAATGAGATTCATTCTCGTGTTACGCTTCTGCAAGAACCAATGAGATTCATTCTCGTGTTATGCTTCTGCAAGAACCAATGAGATTCATTCTCATGTTACGCAGCACGTTTGAGCTTCTGCAAGAACCAGTGAGATTCATTCTCATGTGTTACGCTTCAGCAAGAACCAATGAGGTTCATTCTCATGTGTTACGCAGCACGCTTGAGCTTCTGCAAGAGGTTTGTTCTTGCAAGTCAAGCAGGTTCGATTGAGCATCTGTTTGTTCACTGATGAATGTTTATATGTGAATAAAAGCCTAAATTCAATCTGTTCATCATATAAAGCGATCAATGGATTAGTTTTACAATCTCTTTATGAACTTTTTGAAGCGTCAAAGTGGTAGCTGCGTAGTTGTCAATGGAGGGACAGAAAGCTCTCAGATTTTATCAAAGAGATCTGACGAAAGTCTTACGGGTTTTGAACGACATGAGGGTGAGTAATTAATGACAGAATTTTCAATTTTGGGAGAACTATCCCTTGATGGTTGGAAGTTTGAAATCCCTAAGCATATGTATGGGCAATAGTAACAATGATTTAATTACGTGCAAGCATGGCCAATAAATAAACCTATATAAAAAGTAATTAAAATGCATTAAAAATGTGTAATGAGTAATACAAAAACAAACCACACATTTGGAGCCTCACTTCTGAATCAAATTTATGTTAATTAGATCACATTTTCAGTGAAAGAGTCTTGTCTCCGTGGCTTGAAAACTGCTCAAATGTTGTAAAATGAATTTTGCCTGCCATTATTGTAATTGTTCTGTAAAGGCGTAGGTTCTAATTAGGATATGCAAATCGTCCTCTCACACTGTTAAATTATGATGGATGGTTTATCAGAGTTCAAAGGATTAAGCTGTCACTCCCTTTAGTTTGTTCTGTTGAGTTTATTGGTTCAATTTTCACAGCAAGAGAAGACGCCGAAACACGAAATGTAATTTCTTAACCCCTTAGCCTCTTTGCACTGCGGTCTTAGACTCATTGGATTAAAAGTCCCTCTTTGTCTTTAATTAATGATGCTTGCTAAGGATTAGAAAAGACCCCTATCCTTCAGTATTAAACGTCAGCGCGTATCTCGTCCCGCAACCGTTTGTGCTCCAGACATGAATGATACCTCAAATCATGGTGTGCTGTTACAAGGAGTGTTCTGAGCCATATCTTAAGACCAAAAAATCATAAACTGTAGCAAGCACTCACAGAAAACCATACACTCAAAAAAAAAAAAAAAAAATTAAAGGTTCTTTATTGGCATCTATGGTTCCATGAAGAACCAGTAACATTGATTGCACAAAAGGTTCTTGAGATAAATGTTAAGGGGAAAAAAATGGTTCTTTTAAGGACTGTTCTATGAAAGGTTCGTTGGGAACCAAAAATGGTTCTTCTATGGCTTCGCTGTGAAAACCCCCTTTTGGAACATTTATTTTTAAGAGAGTAGCAACTCCATAACAATGCTCTTGTGACCACCCAAAGCATAGTGTCTGTGGATTTTTAAACAGGCAAAATGTAAATATAAGCTCAGTTTGTCATTTACACATAGGTTTGAAATATGATACAACAGATTTCTTGGCTCAAAATCCAGAAGGTATGTCTACACTAGTGAGAGCCTCAATTCATTGGCTTGGTGGAAGCTCATCTCGAGGGCCAAAGCCATTAGCCAATAGTGGTTCACTCTATGGCATGATCCTCGCGACTCTGCCAGCTTCATTAGCTGAGCTTCTAATTTACCACGTGGACTGATTACTGTCTGGCCGGGATGACCTGTACTCTATATATCCAATCAGTGATGGATATTATAGCAGTTTGGCAGGGAATCCTTTGAGACTCTAATGCCAAGAGATGAATTTTCAACTGCAGCTTAATGTAGTACAGAGAACATCTATCATGGCTTGTGGGCATGCTGGCACTTTTGAGGAAAGACAAGCCTCTCTGCTACATGTATAAAACGTAGTCCGGAAAAGTGTGAGAAAGGGAAGATATTAGTGCGAACTGATGGATGAATGACTTTATTTTGTAATGTAAAAACCCCTTTTTCTGTGGTTCAAGTAGACTTCATTTTCCCTACTGCACGGCACAATTTCAAACGTGTATGATTAAATATGAATTTAGCTCCACTTCAAAGCCCCCTGGGAGAGGGAAGCAGAAATAACACTATTGAATTTGTGTCATGAATTTCTGTAGAATATGGTCATAATTGTCTTCTTTATGTTGTTCTACACAGAAATTATAGCCGCAGAGCGTATTTTATAGCAGCAGAGTCTGTTCGGATAGTTGGAGCGAGGCATATTTGTAGGTCTGCCTCTATGGTGTAGGTCTGTTCCCTTAGTACGCTAATTATTAGCCGCTAATGGAGGTGTCCCGAGGTCATGTACCCATGATGGAGTCATTGTGGCAATCAATCTGAATGGTAACTGCTTAAATCCAAACATTTTCTCTTTTTTTTTCATGCAGGATTTGGTCACCAATGTGTCTCCACGTATAGTGCGTGGAACCACTTCCGGGCCGCTGTTTGGACCTGGGCAGGGCTCCTTCCTCAACATTGAGCTGATCAGTGAAAAGACGGCTGCCTACTGGTGCCAGAGCGTCACGGAACTCAAAGCCGACTTTCCTGACAATGTAAGCACAGATCACATGACTTGAACATCTAGAATGGTCAGAATTTTAGGATATATATTGCTTTGAATGTGTTTAAAGTGGTGGAATAACACTTCGGCTTAAGGCACAATGCGTCGTCTGTCTCTGTGCTCACCGAAAGCGAAATATTGCATGAGGATGAACGACCTCTTTGTGTCCATGGTTGACGTTTGATGTGCAATGTTTCCTCCAAGCTGTGCTGTTGTGCGGTTCTGATGTTGCTCCCATGCAGACCAAAAGAAAATGCAGACCTCAGAAATGTGTTTGAGCTTGAGAGCTTTTGAATCAGGCCTACATCAATGGGCAGCATTTCAACTAGAGTCCATCTACATGTCCACTGATTTTCAGAAACTGAAGCTTTAAGAAAGAAGTAAAGAATTAAAAACCAAGATGGCTTGAAGCACACAGATAAACCATATACTGTCACAATGGTTTGTTAATTTTTTTCTTGTTTAACCCTTAAAGACCTAGAACATTTTTGGGGCGCCTGACTTGCCTCTACTTTTCTGTTTTTCTCACCCATTCTAGCAGTTAGTATCAAGTGCCATATATCATTTTAAACAGGAGAACCAGGAGAAACAGGAGAATCTAGCTTAACAGATGAAGTTTCCGTCTAGCTCATTTGAAGTCCCAATTTTACATTTATTTAGTCTGAGAATGGATTAAATTAATAGAATTTTAAGAAAAACGGCAGCAAAAATGTGGTGTTTTTACTGTGAACTCAAACAGAACTTCATGAAGTTTGGATTTTTTCCTTTAGAAAGTTAGACTTGGTTGTTTTAGACTTCCAGATGAAATTTTGTCTACATGTAACAATCCCTCAGCAAGTTATAGCCATTTATTATAATTTTATTCTAAGTGTTTTTGAGTGAAAACAGGTGTATTTTATTTACTGACAATGTAGATGTGTCCAAAAAAGTTCAGGGAGTAAAGTAAATAGAAAGATTGTTATATAATAACAGAACACTGAAGCAAACATTTTTCTTCAGAGAAATATATTATCATTTGAAGATGAACAACAAATGCAAACAATGTAACAAGTTGTGACAACAAACCGTGCAATAAAATATACTGAGTGTAAATGAACAAACGGTGCAAATAATCTTCTCAAATACAAATTGAGGAAAATATACTGAGTGAAAATGGTGTAAAACACAAACTACATACAAATAGAGAAATATACTGACTTTTGTGTGCTGTGCTATGTGAGAGAGTGCTATGCATGCGTTTATTTCGGTTTATTTTCATGCACGCAAATACACACCCACTTTCACGTTGTGTTTTTTTTTATTTTTCAGAGAAACGTGATTGGTGGTTCAAAAGACCAAACACTGTGTTTATTGGTTGAGTTGATGACAGTTTCAACGAATCTGGGCACGGGTGGGTGGGACTAATGATCAACAATCGTTTCTGTTTGGCTCAGGGGAACAACCCACATGCGTTTCCTTGACGAATCAATGCTGCAGATTTTGATGACGCATCCACGCTCACTACGGAGCCTCTGAATTATCAATTGTGATAAATGTAATACTTCTGAAAAGCTGAGATTCTCCTCTTTACGGTGCATTTTACAGCATACAGATTGGTTAGCGGTTTTATAGTTATTAAGCTGAGATTCTCCTCTTTACGGTGCATTTTACAGCATACAGATTGGTTAGCGGTTTTATAGTTATTAAACATTTTAGAACGATTGTTATTTGTCTCGGTCTTTAAGGGTTAATCAGTCAAAACGTCTCTATCTGCATTTTATTCAGCTGCAGCAATAGCTGGATATCTTTGTCCATATAGAGGGTATGCGCGTGACGTTACCGTCGACCGGAGTGACTGCGGTTACACCCACTGAGTGGCAGCATTGGTTTTCAGCGTAAATGCCGCGAAAAACACACAAGACACATCTTAAATGGGAAAGAGCTTTGAGATTGACTGTACAAATAGATTTGACAAGAAATCTGAGGTATGTTTTTACAGACTGCTGAAAGCTACAGAAAAGAAAAGCAAATGGATCGCTGCAATTCACAGTGAAAACTGCAGGCAGCGAAACTTTGTGTCAATATGTTGAATTTTGGGGTAAAATCATAACCTATATATTGTATTGTTATATTTGTATTGACAATTCATGAATTAAATATTTAGCATCCTCTGCGTTCTGCATTATTGTATGTTTTTTTTACTATACAAGTTTTAGGGCTGGACGATATACAGTGGGGAGAACAAGTATTTGATACACTGCCGATTTTGCAGGTTTGCCCACTTACAAAGCATGTAGAGGTCTGTAATTGTTATCATAGGTACACTTCAACTGTGAGTGACGGAATCTAAAACAAAAATCCAGAAAATCACATTGTATGATTTTTAAGTAATTAATTTGCATTTTATTGCATGACATAAGTATTTGATACATCAGAAAAGCAGAACTTAATATTTGGTACAGAAACCTTTGTTTGCAATTACAGAGATCATACGTTTCCTGTAGTTCTTGACCAGGTTTGCACACACTGCAGCAGGGATTTTGGCCCACTCCTCCATACAGACCTTCTCCAGATCCTTCAGGTTTCGGGGCTGTCGCTGGGCATTACGGACTTTCAGCTCCCTCCAAAGATTTTCTATTGGGTTCAGGTCTGGAGACTGGCTAGGCCACTCCAGGACCTTGAGATGCTTCTTACGGAGCCACTCCTTAGTTGCCCTGGCTGTGTGTTTCGGGTCGTTGTCATGCTGGAAGACCCAGCCACGACCCATCTTCAATGCTCTTACTGAGGGAAGGAGGTTGTTGGCCAAGATCTCGCGATACATGGCCCCATCCATCCTCCCCTCAATACAGTGCAGTCGTCCTGTCCCCTTTGCAGAAAGCATCCCCAAAGAATGATGTTTCCACCTCCATGCTTCCCGGTTGGGATGGTTTTCTTGGGGTTGTACTCATCCTTCTTCTTCCTCCAAACACGGCGAGTGGAGTTTAGACCAAAAAGCTCTATTTTTGTCTCATCAGACCACATGACCTTCTCCCATTCCTCCTCTGGATCATCCAGATGGTCATTGGCAAACTTCAGACGGGCCTGGACATGCGCTGGCTTGAGCAGGGGGACCTTGCGTGCGCTGCAGGATTTTAATCCATGACGGCGTAGTGTGTTACTAATGGTTTTCTTTGAGACTGTGGTCCCAGCTCTCTTCAGGTCATTGACCAGGTCCTGCCGTGTAGTTCTGGGCTGATCCCTCACCTTCCTCATGATCATTGATGCCCCACGAGGTGAGATCTTGCATGGTGCCCCAGACCGAGGGAGATTGACCGTCATCTTGAACTTCTTCCGTTTTCTAATAATTGCGCCAACAGTTGTTGCCTTCTCACCAAGCTGCTTGCCTATTGTCCTGTAGCCCATCCTAGCCTTGTGCGGGTCTACAATTTTATCCCTGATGTCCTTACACAGCTCTCTGGTCTTGGCCATTGTGGAGAGGTTGGAGTCTGTTTGATTGAGTGTGTGGACAGGTGTCTTTTATACAGGTAACGAGTTCAAACAGGTGCAGTTAATACAGGTAATGAGTGGAGAACAGGAGGGCTTCTTTAAGAAAAACTAACAGGTCTGTGAGAGCCGGAATTCTTACTGGTTTTGAATATCACGGTTATCATCAACACCAGTATATCGCAAGAGAATTAAGAAGAATTCTACCAGTGTGTGATAAATAGTGTGTGATAATTTTATAGCACGTCTTTGTAAGTAAGTTTTATAGTATGTAAAACTTCACAGGTCTGGCACATGGGATTTCTGCTGATGTGAACCTTCAATATTATAAGCCTGCCTATAAAAAAATTTAGAAGGAACATTCTATTGACAATATAGATCAATGAGATTCACAGCGGCACTACGTGTCTAAAATAGAATCCATGCGTCCGTCAAAATGTCATGTTGTGTGACACTGTTGACAGTTCCAGCTAGGTAGAGATGTGATTTTTATGGAGCTGTGGGTATTTGGACAAGGTGTAAGATTATAATAATATTCAGCTTGAATAGCAGAGCAGCTGCTGTTTTATTTCTATATTAATGAACATAAAGATACACATGATATGAACATGTTGAGAAGAGAAAATAGTTATTTCTAATCTCTTCCTCACAATGTATGGGAGGAGGTCTCCATGTTTGGTGAAATCCACATGGGACTCTCTGTGGTAGCTAGTTATTTTCAATTTTTCCTCAGTGGTTTGGCTTTCAAGTCATAAAATTTGAATATGATTTCAATATTCATTTCTCAGTGTTCCATTTATTATTCATAGTAATGTGATCCTCATGTTTGTTAATGAAATCCAAATATTTATGATGTGAGCTAGCTCCATCTATAAGTACTTTTTTTTTATTCTGCCATCGTATCGGTACAGCAGGAGCGGCATATGCTTGCTGGAATTACAAAGTGACAACTCATTTGTTCACTTCTAAGATTCTTGTATCTGGTTTTCTTTTTTGTGCTCAAGAAATATCAAAGGATTAATTGATTTCTGCAGGACATTCTAACGGCAATCATGGGCAGCACTAATGGAAGTGAAGCCCAGCATTCACTGGGGCGGCTTTTGTACTGAGGATGAAAGCAGCAGAGATGTATCGCTTCTTTTTGAAACAAGGTGAAGAGAGAGTAGAGAAAGAGAAGCTCCTTTTAAGGGCCCTGACTGAGCCGAAATATGCTTTCCTGCCGTAGACACCCCAAGAAATGGCCTGACAAACGTATTTCCTGTTAAAACAGGAAGTTGAGCCATGAGTGATAGATAGATAGACAGACAGACAGACAGACAGACAGAAAGAAAGAAAGACAGACAGAGAGAAAGATAGACAGATAGATAGATAGATAGATAGATAGATAGATAGATAGATAGATAGATAGATAGATAGATAGATAGATAGATAGATAGATAGATAGATAGATAGAAAGTTTTTCGAATCAGGCTGGTGTGTCGCGTTCAGACTACAAAAACATGAAACGAATTTAAAGGCACAATATGTAAGATTTTTGTAATAAAATATCCAAAAACCACTTGCACTGTGTGATATATTTCATGCAGTTGTATACTTACATTATCCCAAAAGTTCCCAAGGATTTGTAGATCCAGAGAAATTCCAATTTTAAATAATGGCTAAATAGTGGTGGTTATGCAGCATCTGTAGTGCTGTAGTGTCGTCATCATAGATCATGATTATTCATTGGCGAGTACAGAAAAAAACTTAAACGTAGATCAACTGAGGCAAGCAGGCTTTGGGACAAACGGAGAAATTAAACAAGGATCAATATCGGCGTGGCGTTTTCGAGATGGATAGAGCTTCGCAACAAACTTGGATTTGACAGAGGCTCCACTCTCGCATATGTTTTAATAGACAGGTAAGCAAAAATATATTATTTATTGCAAGGCCGTAACCATGTCTTGAACATTGAGGAGGAAAAACATTTTATAAAGCCTGTAGAAACAGAACAGTGAAGGAAATTCTAGGTCTAATTCTACACTAAAAAGATCTGGGTCAAATATGGACAAACCCTGTCGTTGGTTTAATTTTTTTAATTACATTTTTAACCCAACGGTTGGGTTTGTCCATATTTGACCCAAATTTGGGTTAAAACAACCCAGCATTTTTTAGAGTATAGTTGAGAAATAATCATTGTGAACTATTTGCAAATAATATTAATAATATTGCATTAAAATATGCACATACGTAAGACGTTTCTTCTCTCTTCAGACCATTCCATGAATCACGTAAATGCATATTTTCAATTCAAAACGGCCATATTTGAGAAAAAAGTCAAGTAGTTTGCATCACTGGATGTTACTGTCGATCGTTTGACATTTCTATCGAAAAACATTTGAAATGTTTAAACTTTCACTTATTACCTCATTCTCTTGCAGCGTTAAACTGACGCTTTACGCTGGTATTCACGCTCTGCTTCTGTGACCAGTAAACCCCGCCTACCTTGATTTGATTGGCCATCACAATAATTTTGACAGTGACAAGCGCTGTTAGACCACAGAGGCAGACCAAACTAAAAATGTAACTTTTAAACCTTTTTGTCATACAGAGCGCTGCGTAATGGAGTGCAGCAGAGCAGTGCAAGAATTTCAAATATTGGGGGGGGCAATTTGGCCATTTCTAATTATTGGAGGGGACTTGCCTCCTCATTGCCCCCTCAATGCCTATGGTGGTTACGGCCCTGATTTATTGTACAAGTAATAGTCATGTAATTCTGTATGGGTTATGCTGATGGAATTACGCATATGGTTATATTGCACTTTGTTTGTACTTCAGTAACGCTTTTTATCAAGCCTGGTGACCAAGTCTATGGCAGTGAAATTAAATATAGTATGTGCTGCACAAAAATATTTAGCCATTACTTAATACTTACTTAAATACTGTGGGTTCGTTCAAATTTACTTTTAGTACGATTGTTTTAAACACGTGAAACTGCGCAGCATTAACCCACCAAATCATTTGACAAACAGTCACATATCAGTAACAGGCTAATATAGCATTACATTTCATGTTCCTTGCAGCTAATTCATTACGATTACATAAAACAGTATGATACAGGTAATACAAAAATTAATCATTACCTCATCCGTGAACATGATTCGTGAATTCCTTATATCTCTGGATGGTGAAAACAACATCTCCCATCGTTCCACTCTCCTTCATAGCGTCATCGAGCTTCACCTTTGGTATTGTTTTGAAAATGCGACCTCTGGTGGCGAAAACGTACATATTGTGCCTTTAAGTTGAATAGACAAAATAGACACCAGAATTTTCCTAACAGGGCCTAAAAGTCCAAAAACTGCTGCATGTTTTTATGTGTTTGTGCACCTATAAGTACCCATTGTCACATTAACGAATGCTTTAGATGCCTCTGAGTGTGTTGCTATAGTGCAATTATAGTTTCTGTTATTGAATTTGTCAGCGTGAGAGGGAGAGGTCAGGATGGCGAACTTTCAGATTGCTTCGTTCTCATGCATTCGTAGCTAACAATCCCTCACACATACACCCACTGTGATAAAACGCTCTTTTCCGTTCCCGGAAAAAAATAACTCTCATCAGGATTCTGCCTTGGCCAGTGTAGCTCAGAACTGGACAAATTGTGGTTTGCCGTTATCAGCTATTCCATTTTTTTCCCATTATTAGGAAATGGTCATAGCACTGCGTTAGAGAATCGGCGGGAATCATCGCTCCACATGTTCTCATATGGCCTCCAGGTGACTCATCTCCATGGAGACACATTGTTAGAGTGTAAGGTGGGTTCGGAGGCACTTGCCCGGAGGGAGGTTATTGAGCTTATAACCAGGTAATCCCTGATCTTCCTCAAACCCCACAGCCTCGGCAATGGTTAATGTGACGTTCCAGCAGGGGGGCTCAGGCTGGATTGGTGTTAATAAACTTAAAACTAGGTCCCTCTCCAGCTTCTCAGTGGCTGTTCTGCAATAACATGACGTTGAAACAAGCAAAGGTCAAGCCCAAATCAAAACAGAATACTCGTGTTGCGTATAATACCCGAAATGAAGCCTGCAGCGTTGATCTCTTCGTCTTCTTTAGGAACCCCGCTGTTGCTCTCTGATGGCCTGAGGTTTATGGTAATATTACCAAACACTATTTCAGGGTGTATCAAATATCACTTATATGTCAGTGTTGTACTGTAAATCTCGGCGGTAAATGTCAGAGTGCTTAACTTTATTTGCCCCCTAAAACTTGGCAATATTTTCTGCTCTCGTGTAGGTGGGCTAAGCTTAGCGCCTAACTGCCTGCTGCTTTTGGGAAAGCGTAATGCCCGAGAGATTTATATCTAGCGGAAATTTGTCCCGGGGGGACAGCACAGCCTCCAAGTTTAATATCCTCCCATGAAATCAGTTTTCTCTGAGTCTCCCCGGACTCCTGTCCTCCTGTTGTTAGCACCAATCTTCTCTGTCCCCTGTGCCGCCCACCTCCACCTCATCAGCGGCGAGTGTAAGTCACGGACATCTGATGAGACAACAGTTTAGATGTAATCGCATTGTTGGACCAAGTCACACAAGATAGACTGGTCTTCATTGTTTTTTTTTTGTTTTTGTTTTTTTTTTGCAGGGTCCACATCTCTGCAGCTATTAGGCACATAATGGAGCATGGCCACATATGCGGTTAACACGGTTAGATTTTTCCTGGAGAAAAATCAAGATGAGGGACACGGTGTGCTGAAATGTTGACCTGGTAGCTACTTTTTCCACTAGCAAGTGTAGGCAGAAAGTCCATCTCCGGAGAATTGAAACTATAGTACGCTCAGTGCAGTTTCAAAAGCTTTTTATGTCTGTGATTACTGAAAACCAGGAGTTGTTTTTGAGAAGCAGACCTTTCGTAACCTGTTTTATGACTGGCTTATTGTGTGTCCGAAGGAGAAAAAAAAAGAAAACAACAAATGGCGCAGGCTAATCCAGCAAATGCTCTTATCTAACACCCTGCTCTGGGGCTTGATACTGTTTTAATAATGGCAGCGCAACAGTGGATTTGTCCTGGTCTTGTGAATTATAAATATTGATTTTATGACTTTGAGGGCTGAGATGAAGAAGGCAGCTGCTTTTTAAAGACAAGATAATGGCCTTCAGATCCATTTTATAATGTGACAAAATGGGACCTTGATGGGGAAACCTTTTGTACACAATGAAACAGGCCTCTGTTTAAGGCCACAAGGTGACACAAAGAAAGCCTGTTCTTGAATTCTGTCCATGCTGAAATCTCTCTCTCATTCTCTATCTATCTTCTCTCCCCCATAGATTGTCATATCCAGCATAATGTGCAGCTACAACAAAGCTGATTGGACCGAGCTTGCCAAAATGGCAGAGGTGAGTCTTTGTTATGCTAATTTGTGGATACACACAGTTGTGAAATAATAACCTCTTCCCTTAGGGATAATTTGGCTCTTTTGATAACACTGCATGTGTACCCACGCCATCACATACTGTCCTGTACCAAACTGCAAAACCAACATTTACTGTTATCCAAAAAAAAAGCCCTTTATTGAATCGCTGGCAGCTAATCCTGGATCTAAAGTAGCCTACATTTACGGGAAATGCTCTTCGGAAGCAACTAATCTGATGTTGCCAAGAAGCTGAGAGGGATGAGACAGAGGATGCCAAGGAGTGAGCCGCTGATGGTTGGATGAGATGGGAAGAGAGATGGAGAGGGGGAAGGAAGGATGGAAGACAGAAAATGAGAAGACTTCCCAGACCAGACATCATCAGGCCAGTCCATCTGTGAGAATGGAGTTGTCCAGATCCCAGGATTTTGCAGTCAAACTAAACAGCATCAACCCCAAAATGCTTTTAACTGCAGATGGCCACAACCCTGACTGCAATCGCCATCCAAACAATATCAACCTTAAAATGTCATGAAACCTGAAACGCTATTGCAAACAGTTTAGACTCCAAAAAGGCATCGTCCTCAACTCCTAAACCACATCAATGCCAAATTGCCATCAACTGTAAATAGCCTAAAATCCAAAATGCCATCTACCTCAACTGACATCAACCTCGAAATGTCATCAATCCCAAAATGCTATCAAATGCAGATGGCCTCAACCCCAAAAAGACATCAACCACAAAATATTATCAGCTGCAGATGGCCTCAACCCTAAAAAAGGCATCAGCTTGAATTGGCATCAACCCCAAAACAACATTGACCCAAAATGCCTTTAAACGGCCTCCAAAATGCCTCTAAATTCCAAACGGTCACAACTCCAAAAAGACATGAACCCCAAAATGTTATAAGCTTCAAACAACATCAACCCCAACCTGCAAACAGTCTCAACTCCATAAAAGTATCAACCTCAACTGCCATGAACTCCAACAAAACGGCATCAAGCCCAAGCACCATCAACCCGAAAACAGCTTCAACTCCAAATAGACATAAACTTCAATTGGCATCAACTCCAAAATGACTTCAACCCCAAACTCCATCAACTCAACAAGCCTCAGCTCCAAGAAGGTATCAACCTCAGTTGACATTAACCCTGAGCTACTATCAACTGTAAATGCCCTCAACCTCAAAGCGGTATAATCCTAAAAAGTTATCAACGGCATCAACCCCAAAATGTCATCAACCTTGAAATACTGTCAGCAGCCATGTTACCCTGTAGCCTAAGACTGGTTGCCCACTGAAGCTAAGCAGGGTTGAGCCTGGTCAGTACCTGGATGGGAGACCTCCTGGGTAAACTAGGTTTCTTGCTGGAAGAGGTCTTAGTGAGGCCAGCAGGGGGTGCTCACCCTGTGTTCTGTGTGGGTCCTAATGCCCCAGTATAGTGATGGGGAAACTATATTGTCAAAAATCACTGTCCTTCAGATGAGACGTTAAACTGAGGTGCTGACTCTCTGTGGCCATTAAAAATCCCAAGATGTCCTTCGTAAAAGAGTAGGGGTTTAACCCTGGCATCCTGACCAAATATGCCCATTGGCCTCTGTACATCATCATCCTAATCGGGGATGATTCTCAATTTTGAAGTGAATTTGAATCGAGGTAGCAAACACAATGCAGAATTTCAATTCAAATTTTAATGTAAGAAAGCAACTGTTACTGTAATTAAAAGCAATTTAACTGTACATTTTACAAGAAAAGTATCATGACAGACTTTGAACATTGGTTTGACATCGCCTTGAAGATTGTAGGCCTAATAGATAGTTTAACTTTTGGACCTGGGTGGAAGAACACTTCATTTCCCAGAATGCATTGCTTGTGTTAAATTTGCAGTTCTGTAAATTCCTTTTCCTGTCATTTTAATTCAACTTCCTGTAGTGCGTGGCCAATTCAAATTCACACTCATAAGCTTCAATTCAGATTTTTGCTCAATCCTGACTATGCACACACACACACACACGCACACACATTTTCTGCAGACATGACACACTCAGATACGTCTACACACCACTTATACACACATGTGGAGATATAAACACAGGCCTTGATACTTTAAGTGGAAATGGAGGGAGACAGAGGAGTGACCCCGGGATTAATCATAGTTGACTTGCAGATCTCAGGCGCTTAATTGTGCAGAGAAAATGGCTGAAAGTAAACAGTCCGCGTGTCAATGTGTTAATTCTGCTATCGATTACATCGACGCGTCGTCCTATCTTCTCTCTCACCTCATTAAACCGGCCTGTCAAACCACCCAAAACCCTCTTTTACTAACAGCAAAGATGGACATCTGGTATTTTCTGTCTCTCCACCCCCCTCCATATTACTGTCATTATGTATTCGCCTGACATCCCCCGTCACTGGAGCCCAGGTACATTTTGCATATTGTGTATTCATAAGGCAAGCAGATGATGTAAAGCATGGTGAGAACATCGCTTCAGGGTACGGCTGCCATGTCACACCACACTTCACACTTTAAGCTCGGAAAAAAAACAAAATGAGCACAGGACTGATTTGAAGGTCTTGCTCTTTTACCTATACTGGATGAAAGTGAAAGCATTGATCTGTTGTCAGAGATGAAACGAGAAAAGGATGAGTGGGAGATACGGATGATCGGGGTGAAGTGGTGAAAGACCGTTTGTCTTTGGACCACGTCTGCTGCCGTGGGTTTTAGTGGTCGGCGAACTCCTCTGTGGTCTGAATGCCTCGTCTTCCTCACGTCTGCTGTTTAGCTACCTGTGCCAGCAAATATGAAATAAAGGCTCAGTTGCCATGGCAACTCCCGTTTTCAAAGAGAATCAACCATTCATTCCCACTTTGAAATCTAAGGGAACACTTAACACTGTTCCTCGCCTAAGGATACTACTTAAAAGTTTTTTTTTGTGCTTTCTTTCCCTCCCTTGCACGCCCATCTCTCTCTCTCTCTGTCTGTCTCTCTGTCTCATCCAGACTCTCTCTCTCTTTCCCCCTCACAGAAGTGTCAGTCTCAAGTAAACCATTCTACTTGCAGCCGCCACCTCTCCTCAGCTACTTTCCCCTCCATAAAATCACTGCCTTTGAGAGAAATATTACATCATAACGATGTGCCTGAGGCTATAATTCATAAATGTCAAAGTCTCTCCGTGAGCTGTTCCTATTTTATCCAATTGAAAGTTGGCAGAAGAAAAAGGAACAGTGGATTGCAGATAAATGGCTAAAAGCAGGCCCAATAATAAGGGCGCAATGTGCGGTTGTTCGTGAGTGGCATAGGTACAGATTCTGTGAATACGTGAATTTAAACTAATAAAAGCCTCATTGCTGTCACTCAAATGCCAGTTTCCCAGGCTGCACCTGCTGCATGTGTCTATTTCTCAACATTTCAGGGTAGTATAAACCTAATCCTGATCTATCCAACTATCTATCTATCTATCTGTCTCTGTCTCTCTGTCCGTCTATGCATCTATCTGTGTGTCCGACTGCATCCCGCAGTACAAACCACGCCCCTACTAATTACGCCCACTACCTCAAGTTACGCCCCTTACAATGAAACAGCCATTTCGGGATGTCATCAGAGCTCCTCTTTCTGAAATCGCTGATGTCGTCACTACTGCTCTTCTCTCTTTTCTTGCTTTTTAAGCTTCACTGTCGCCACCTAGTGTTGGGGGTGTTGAAATTAATCGTTTCTACGATGCATCGTGATGCGGACGTGGACGATTCTGCATCGATGCAGTAATAGACCATAATAGATTATAGCCTATTGACGTTTCTCTGACATCATTTGCTGCATACGCGCTTTTAGGCGTAACACAAAAGCGAGTAATAAAAAATACACCTACTATTTTTACATTTACAGCGTGTGTGTGGGAATGTGTGCATGTGTGTGCGAGTGTGTGTGTGCATGCGTGAGCGAGCATGTGTGTGTGCATGCGAGCGTGTGCTTGTGTGTGTGTGTGTGTGTGAGCGTTATTGTAACTTAAGTACACTACTTGACAGTTTCATGAGCTTTTAATATTTACTAGTGTTTGTTAGTTCTAAATGCTCCTGTCATCTGCTGTGTTCATACTTAAGTTTTGTTTGATGTTTGCTACATTCAGGAAGTGTATTTTCTTGTATTCATTGACGAAAACGTAGCCATGTGCAGTACTATTCTAACCAAATCGTTGACATGATAATCGTAATCGAATTGAATCATGAGACCAGTGATGATTCACACCCCTACCTAGTGATAAGGCATACAGATCGTATAACATATCACCAGACTCCGTAGTCATCCTGTTTGTTTTCATCAATTTTTAAAGTATTTTAATTATGAAACTCTACAGTAAATTTTATTTTTATGGAAGGGGTAGGTTTAGGGGTTTTTAGCTATAATTGCCATGAGTCTGTATTAATTTGATAATTTATTTTACTGTTTTACTACTAGCTGTTATTTCATACTAAGATTCAAAAGCAATAAGCTCATCTTACAAACATTTCATACATAAAATAGCTTCAAAAGATTATTTTAGTCAATGATTCACGCTTGTTTCTTCGCGGGAGGCATAACTTGTTGTAGTAGGTGTAATTTGCAGGGGCGTGGTTTGTAGTACACTCTAAAAAAATGGTGCTAAATGTAATTATAGGGGAACCACTTTAAGTGCTATATAGCACCTATCTTTAAAGTTGCTATTCAGCACCTTTGTCAAATAGTGCTATGTAGAACCACCCCATTCTCCTCCTTAGATTTTAGATCTGTTACTCCACTCTCATATGTTTGCTATGAATGGGAATTTACTACAATGGCAAAAGCTGTTTTTGAATCACTTTTATGCTTTTCTGAAGTCAAAAATTCTTGTGTGGGGGCCCTGGGGGCAAAATGTTAAGAACCACGTTATCTTCAGGAAATACACTGTATTTTAATGTTGTTTTAATCCCTTCCCCAACTAAACTAAGAGACTAAGAGAGAGTTAGAGAACCGTTAAAGAACTATACAGGGGCTTAACAGATTTTTTGTATGGCAGTGGTGTTATATAGCACCTCAACCACCCCAAAGAACCACTGAAGAACCAAATTGTTTGTGTGTGTACTGCGGGACACAGACAGACCCTTCTCTATAAACCTTCAAATGTCACAGATTTTTTTTTTTTTTTCAGAAAGCTTTTTCAAGCCAACATTTAAAGCTTGTCGAATTTGTTGAATTTGAGTTTTAATTCATTTTTATTCCACTTCCTTACATTCAATTTTGCATTCTCTTATCTCAATTCCAAATCAGTATAAATCAGTAAGTGAATTGGAATTGCAAATGGATTCCCAATTCAGTTCTGAATGGTGCACATCCCTGTCTCTAGGAGACCCTGTTCCTCTAACTTAAAGGTGCTATAAGCAATTTAGCTTCCACCATAGCATCTCTTAACTTTTTTTTTTACAAAGCCCAGGGGTGTCACAGAGAGATATGTGTTTTCTTAGGCTACCTATTTCAGCAATATCTGTCAGAGAGTAGGGACATTTTATGCATGGTATCCCTAAAAAGTTGCTTATAGCGCTTTTAGCATGGTGTCATTCTATGATGACATCCTATGAAAGATTAGGACACAAATTGAACTAACTTCTGTCGTGTGGCTACAAATAAACATTTTATGCTAGTCTTTTTGCTTAGGTTGATAATGAGTGAATTTAGTGAGACTAGACTGGACTTCTATAACGTCCTTTTCTTTTTTGTTGCCATTCCTCTCACCTTTTGAGTGCATATTTTTTTCACTAGACACTCTGTTCCTCTTTCACTTCTCCTCCTCTCTAATACCCCCTGAGATCAAACTAGACGTGCTGATCCAAGGAGTATGACAGCGATGGGTAATGTTGTCCTTATCAGCTTTAGAGTTGATAATCCTTGTCAAAGACAGCGTCAGGTTTGATCCAGATCTTCTCTTTTGTAGAGCATGCCCTTAAAATTCTTACAAAAAAGTACTGTGATGATATCAGTTGATAAGATGATATTTTGATATATAACATGGCGCTTTATTGGTCGGAGTTCTGAGATAACACTTTTTTTAAGATAGATGTGCAAAAGTAATTTGGGCGTATTGTCAATTTCTTTCCGTTAATCACCTTTATTTCTAATTATCAGTTTAAGTCGATATCAAGGCTGCGCCTGGAAAACAGTATTGCCTGAAGAGTCATTTTCAGTCAGGCTCATTTTGGGAATATTGGGTGGTTCTTTGTTATGTTTGCTGCGTCACAATTCGCCTATACTATGCCCTAAAAGTATGTACTGTTTTTGTGAAGAAAATGCACATACTTTTGAGTGTGTAGCAGAAGAGTAGGCAAGCTTTGGGACATACTACTTCGTCATCTTTAACAGACAGCTCTGTCGCTTAGTTGCGGACGTCCTGTCACCGTTTAAACTGCCCTGTCAATCATCTTGTCACAGTTAAAATCCTCCACATTCAATTTAATTTAATTTCCTACCGTTTCGGAGGGAAATGTAGTAGCACGTTGGTCTGCCAGTCGTGGGTCTTTCATGCAGAGACTCTCCTCATGTGTTTGCATGATGCATTTAAAGGTTAATAACCAGACGTATCATTACAAAAGTTCACAATGCTGTTGCAGATGAAATATAATGTGGATAACATTGAATAAATGTATTTTCGTCAGGTTATTGATAATTAATCACTTAAACTGCTTTATCTAATGCTCTTTACTTAACTGTCGGACTTGCACATCTGCCATGTTTGTAGTTTTTAAACACCTTTTATTCAGATTTGTAGTTCTAATCGAATCCCCGTCCAAAGCGCAGTTGGTTATGGGCAATATTAGCCGTTGCACGGATCTGCACTTCGGATTCTAACCGGATAAAATAGACCATCCAGGAATCTTTGGAACACTCATTTCAACATACTACGATTTGGGACACACTAATTCTGATACTATTTAGGGCGGATAGTATGCGAATTGGGACACAGCAGTTGAGTCCAAAACTTGCTTGAAATCGGACCATCTAGTTGTCTTGGCATAGATCTGAGAGTAATTACAGTATAACTATAGCCGATCTGAGAGAAACTGCAACAGGTTCTAAATCAAATGTTCCAAATGCTCCTTCCCTACATTGAAAGACTTGCCTGTGAACTCTTTTGAATACCTTAGCAACCATAATGCCCTGGCAACCATCCAGACACCTTGGCATTGTGGCTGCGACTTTCTTTCCTGGTTATGAATGCAAAGGCTTTATTTCTCCATAGACAGACACTTGTATTTCACAATTCATACAGCTAGAAAAGAGAGATCTCAGTGCTCCAGAAAAATGCTCTTAGCTGTTTTGTTGTTGTTTTTTGCTTCCTTTAGCTTATTTTAAGTCTATTTTAAACCCTTCTCTCTCAGTGCTAAGCCTGCAATATCAAACAGTCGTCTTGCTGGCCTCGCTCTCTGAAAGCAGCTTACCGTGATGAGAGATGATAGCACTTAATTCACTGTGTGCGTGTCACCCCTTTTGTTGGACGGGAGGGCGAAAAGGAAAGCCTGCCCCCTCATCCACCACCTCCTTCTCCCATTCCTCTCTCTCTATAAAGGGCTTAAAAGAAACTGGGTGAAATTAAACATTATTGATAATTGGCTGTGGGATCATGGCACATTGTGTCCATTTTGTACCTGCATTTGGTCCTAATTGACCATGAAATCTAGGGGCCTAATCCTGTAAGGGCAGTAGGTTTGTCCCGTTCCCCCGGCTGACAGTGATAAATAGCATCACCCCACCTCATGGTCCTCTGCACTTTGTAAGGCTAAAATGCTTATTCTTTTTCCCCTTTAATGGCTGTCAGTCTGCGGAAAATCATAAATCTACAGATGGAGTCACTGTGGCAGGTTTGTAGAGCTTTTTGTAATTGTTTAAATCCCCCATGTGATGTGGTTTAAAGCCCCCGTGGATCTGTAATTGCCTGTCAAGCTCGGCTCGGCTACGCACCCCACCCCGGTCTGCGTGCCGCCCGCCTGCCCGCTCGCTCATCTCTCGTGCATCCGTGTGGAACACTTATCACCACTCTCATCTATTTTAGAGCCAATGTCTCAGTCAACGTTGATTTGCTTCGCTCATTGTTTGCATCTGCTTGAGTCTGATAAACAATAAAATTGTTTGTTTTTTAGTTATATTCTTTATTAGCTTGTTTGTCTGTGTCTTTTGTGTTTGGTTTTGCTGTTGCATGGTGAATAGACTTAGATTGCATGGAAAGATTATTTGAAAGTACATTGCAGATAGACTGTATGTGTGATTAGTTATGCTCTGTACACTTAAAATAAAGGTTATTTAAAAGAAAAGCATTCTTTACTATACCTAAGGTGCATTGAATAACTTTTTTTTTTTTGCTCTGTGGGGTATGTGAGTTGGCTTCTGATGTTTCATTATAATTTCTACAGATTGTCGCCCATGAACACACAAAGCCCTCCTACAGTGAATACATCAGGGACAATTGATCATTTTATTAAGAACCATGTAACTTGAAGGGTAGCTCACCTAAAAAATGAAATTCTGTCGTCATTACCTCACTCTCATGTCGTTCCAAACCTGTATGGCTTACTTTCTTAGGTCCCACTTTAGATTAGGGTCCCATTCTCAGTATTAACTACGACTTTTGCCTCAATAAACCCCTAATTACTGCTTATTAATAGTGGATAGATGTTAAGTTTATGTATTGGGTAGGAGATGTAGAATATGGTCATGCAGAATATGACCTTAATATGTGCTAATAAACAGCCAATATCCTAGTAATATGCATGCTAACAAGCAACTAGTTAAAGGTGCAGTGTGTAGTATTTATGAGGATCTATTGACAGATATGCAATATAATATACACTACCAGTCAAAAGTTTGGACACACTTTCCCATTCTCTTTGATGGGAAAGTGTGTCCAAAATTTTGACTGGTAGTGTACATAACTATGTTTTCAGTGGTGTATAAAGACCTTACATAATGAACCGTTATGTTTTTTATTAAACATACAGTGAAATCACCATTTTGCCCCGCCATGTTTCTACAGTAGCCCTAAACGGACAAACTACTCTACAGAGCACTAGCTACTCTCCGCTGTCTCAGACGACGACATCTTTGTCCTGTGTCGGCCACCGTAGCTTTTCTATGTGCTTCGAAAGGGAGGGTTGAGCGGTGGGCGGTTGCAATTCACAACCTCACCGCTAGATGCCGCTAAAATTTACACAGTGCACCTTTAATAGTGAGAATTGGACCCTAAACTAAAGTGTTACTCTTTCTTATATAGAAGGAGAATTTTGAATAACTTTTTTTTCCCCCTTATATTGAAAGTCTATGGGGCCCAAAACATCCCCAACTCTTAAAAAATAAAGCAAAAATAAGAAAATTGTGGTGAACTATCCCTTTAAAGTTCTCTTATTTCAATGCAAAGACCTGCTTCTTATTCACCAACCATCTGAAAAATGTGTGTGTTTCTGTTGATCATGACGTTGGCGTTAACATGGCGTTAATTCATCTAATGATGATCAAAAGATGGAAAAAAACACCATAACTGACATACACTCACCTAAAGGATTATTAGGAACACCTGTTCAATTTCTCATTAATGCAATTATCTAATCAACCAATCACATGGCAGTTGCTTCAATGCATTTAGGGGTGTGGTCCTGGTCAAGACAATCTCCTGAACTCCAAACTGAATGTCAGAATGGGAAAGAAAGGTGATTTAAGCAATTTTGAGCGTGGCATGGTTGTTGGTGCCAGACGGGCCGGTCTGAGTATTTCACAATCTGCTCAGTTACTGGGATTTTCACGCACAACCATTTCTAGAGTTTACAAAGAATGGTGTGAAAAGGGAAAAACATCCAGTATGCGGCAGTCCTGTGGGCGAAAATGCCTTGTTGATGCTAGAGGTCAGAGGAGAATGGGCCGACTGATTCAAGCTGATAGAAGAGCAACTTTGACTGAAATAACCACTCGTTACAACCGAGGTATGCAGCAAAGCATTTGTGAAGCCACAACACGCACAACCTTGAGGCGGATGGGCTACAACAGCAGAAGACCCCACTGGGTACCACTCATCTCCACTACAAATAGGAAAAAGAGGCTACAATTTGCACAAGCTCACCAAAATTGGACAGTTGAAGACTGGAAAAATGTTGCCTGGTCTGATGAGTCTTGATTTCTGTTGAGACATTCAGATGGTAGAGTCAGAATTTGGCGTAAACAGAATGAGAACATGGATCCATCATGCCTTGTTACCACTGTGCAGGCTGGTGGTGGTGGTGTAATGGTGTGGGGGATGTTTTCTTGGCACACTTTAGGCCCCTTAGTGCCAATTGGGCATGGTTTAAATGCCACGGCCTACCTGAGCATTGTTTCTGACCATGTCCATCCCTTTATGACCACCATGTACCCATCCTCTGATGGCTACTTCCAGCAGGATAATGCACCATGTCACAAAGCTCGAATCATTTCAAATTGGTTTCTTGAACATGACAATGAGTTCACTGTACTAAAATGGCCCCCACAGTCACCAGATCTCAACCCAATAGAGCATCTTTGGGATGTGGTGGAACGGGAGCTTCGTGCCCTGGATGTGCATCCCACAAATCTCCATCAACTGCAAGATGCTATCCTATCAATATGGGCCAACATTTCTAAAGAATGCTTTCAGCACCTTGTTGAATCAATGCCACGTAGAATTAAGGCAGTTCTGAAGGCGAAAGGGGGTCAAACACAGTATTAGTATGGTGTTCCTAATAATCCTTTAGGTGAGTGTATATCCAGATGATATGGGCCTATTTAGGTGTCTGGGTCACAGTGTTGGAGTAATCCGCACAGTTTCAATAAAGTACACCAGAACACACTGATTTCTAATTGAATTGTTGAATGCTAAATTCTACACAACCAAGCACTCAGAACAGGCCTGCCGTGTTTGCTGGGTTAGCTAATTTGCATGATTTCTTCAGTCAACCAGGTGCTAAAAAATACATGTGTGTGCACTTCATTTTTAGTTTTTGTGTGTGTAGCATATAACAGGTTTGCATATGAACATCCACAGCTTGATTGTGATTCATAGCTGGAAATGCGTTGAATTTATACTTCAATAATTTGAGGCTTCTGCATACATCTCACAGGAGTCTGGCGCTGATGCCCTGGAGCTGAATCTATCATGTCCTCATGGAATGGGGGAGAGGGGAATGGGGCTCGCCTGTGGGCAGGTAAATCCAACATTCAACAGCCACTGTACCATGCAGAGACAGCATCAGCTGTGAGGTACAGCAGCCACAGCAAATGCTTTTTAAGGTCTTATTTTGTAGCAACGCATAGGTGTATTTGGTGATACCACGGTACAGTGATGTATCAGATACACCATGTGCCATGTCTAAAAAATGTTATTAGCATTATACATGTCCAAAAGCATGGCAATGCCATTGTATACATTGTTTGATTGTGTGTTTTTTTTTTTTTTTTTTTTTTTTTTTGGTCTGTCTATAATTGTTGATTATTATGCCAGATGATGTTTGGTACCCTGAGGTATTTGAAGTCTGCTGTCACTCAGCAGGGAGAGAAAGCGTGTGAAACCATAAGCATGAGGCCTGCTGGGAAAGATGTTGCACTCACAGTTTTGTGCATTTTGTGTTTTATTTTATGGATCTAGACCTGTACTGTGAATCTGACAGTACACACTTGCTCTATTCCAAAACATAGTGAGTCTGTTTTTGTTGTGTTTCCCAGTAAAGTATCTAAAAATTAATTTAGCACTGCATAAGACCTTCATTTGTTTCATTGGTTTTTTTTTTATTTCTTTATTATTAAAACAATTGAAAAAAAAAATCTACCAGTGCAATAAAGCAGAATAATCTTATGCAGTGTTGCTTCTCAAATAAATGTATATACATTTCTATAAATTTACTGGAAAACAAGACTGAAAGAGCTAATTAAAATTTGTTTGAAACCCAGTTTTTTCAAGCGTGTTTCCTCCACCATCTTAGATTCATTTTTTTTCACTGAGTTTGGTGCAAATTAGACCAAATTAAAGGCACAATATGTAAGATTTTTGGATTAAAATATCCAAAAACCACTAGAACAATGTTATATATTTTGTTGACTTGTGTACTTAAATTATCCCAAATGTTTCCAAGAATGTTTAAATCCAGAGAAATAAGCAATTTTAACCAGGACATGGACCGTGTCCGTGCATCGCCTATCAATGACATCATACCTGCGCTACCCTCGATTTCCAGTTTTATTTTGTAGAAACCATGGACACACCAAAGACGCTTTAATATGTTATGTGTTTTAATAGACAGGTGAGCAACTGTTTGGATACATTCATCGACAGAAAACTAATCATTGTTATACAGCTCAACACAGTTAGTCTTATTGTTTAAATCTCGTTTTCATGATTTACTGTGAGTACCATGTTTTACCATGACTAATACCGATCTAGCTTACTGCAGTGTGCAACAAGTGTCTCATAGCAGCTGCCGAGTGAACGCACAGAGTAGCATTATAACATAACTTTCAACACACTCAAATGTATGTAATATGATAAAACAGCGCTGCATTACCCCACATACGCATGAGCGGAAGAAGCGGAAGCGCTCGTCTGCGGCATAATAAAAGCTCTGCGAAATCAAGGCGTCATCAAGCTACGCCTTTGTTTTGAATAAGTGACATCTAGCTGCAAAAAATTACATATTGTGGCTTTACATTTTTAACTATATGTATTTTATCTAAAGTTGCGCTAACAGTAGTTTAGCGTAAATACAAATGGATAATTTCACCTCATATTTGTGTGTAATATGTATTCATGAATATTAGAGTAAGTTGAGTCTCTGTGAGGAGTGCTGGCACCTTTGCGTGGCACCTATATTTTTGATTATTTGAGCTGCTTATTGATCATATGATGGTTATAATGCTACCTTGGAAGTCTGCTGCAACACAGCTTGCTAGGTTTTGGAACAGAGCTATAATTTGTAAATGGTGACTTGAAACTCAATTGGGATTTTAATGTGTTTTTGGATTGGAAGCTTGTTTGAGCTTGAGTTCAACTATTATACAGATATGGGCATGGACTGGATGTGTCCAAATATCAGTTTAGGCTGTGTATAGGCTGGTCCAAACCTACAACATAAGACCTGTACAATGTACAATCCTATAAGTTTGTCTCCATAGATTTGGATGTGATGCAGATTTTGACTTTGCCTCTTTAATAAGGTATAGATTCATGTGCGGTCACACGTGCGTTCCTATGCGTACCGTTCCGAATCAGAGCACATTTCAGCTCTCATGAATGGCTGATGAGACGCTGTCAACTTTGCCGAACCTGCATCAGTGCGTATCCACTTACCGTAACATTGGTTCTGTCAAAGCATTTTAATAACACTTTTCCATCACATCATATTCAACTGAAGAATTAGCCGAATTTAATAATCCACAAATAATCTCTTTTGCGGTTCGTAAACAATTTTCATTCAAGCACATAACTCCATTATTCGAATCAAATGCAGCGTTTGTGTTCTTGGCCTGTTGAGATTAAGGTGGGATTTTTGTTGTTGTTTTTGGGTTTCACACTAGGGCATGGTGCCTATTACAGAGGAAAAAGAGCGGCGTATTGTTTATAGTTTTGCTTATGATTACACCCTCAGCAACTGTGAAAAGCTGAATAGCATCCTGTCAACTGATGCACTTGATAGAAAAACATTGCATCTCAGCACCTTAGAAAACTTTATTCTGTGATCATCATAAGCTTTGTTTGGATTTATGATGCATAGTTGTTAAACAGAATAAAATGCTGTTAAAAGCTATAAATGAAAACATCTGGTTTTTCCTCTGTTTCAAGAAAGACATGTTTTCTGTCTTTGAATCTTGAAAGCCTGAAACAGTACCTGTCATGGTCAAGAATGTGACATGAAATCTGTTTTATTTAGATTTTCTGCCATTTTTGCTGGAAAAAACCAGTTCAGACCAGCTTAAATTTTCTTAAATAGGCATTTTTAGACTCTTACTGGCACAAGTTGATTAAGCTTGTTGTTACCGTTGATAAACCAATAAAACCAAAACCAGCATGAAACTTCCCAAGACACTTTATACTGGTCAATAAGTTCCTAAAAAGGAAAAATTTTTAAAGGAAAAATTAAAATGCTGTCATCATTTACTCACGCTCATGTCATTCCACACCTGTATGATATTCTTGCTTCCGTGAACATGAAATTAGATTTTTTGCAGAATGTGTATGCTGCCGTTTTCCATAAGGTGAATGTGAACTGTGGCAAAAATGCTAAAAAATATATAAAAGTATCATAAAAGTTGCCCATATTACTTGTGTGCAAATTTCCAGATCTCCTGAAACCTATGAAATGACAAACAGACCAACATTTTAATTATTATTCACTGAAATCTTTCCATCAACCATTAATTTTAATTTTCAATCTATGGAAGATTGTTTTTGCCACAGAATAAAAAATAAAAAAGGTAATTGCGACTTTTTATCTCACAATTCAGACTTTTTTTCTCGCAGTTGCGAGTTTATATCACGCAAATCTGAGTTTATAACTCGCAATTGGGAGTTATAAATTCAGAATTGTGAGATATAAACTCACAATTATCTTTTAAATTGTTTTATTCCATGGCGGAAACAAGCTTCCATATCAATCTGTCCAGAATAAAGAAAAAAACCCAAATGGTTTTGGAATGACATGAGAGTAAGTGATTTTATATTTGGTTGAACTATTCCTCATGTATGTTAATTTTAAGGGTCTCAAATCAGTCAAGAACAGCGTAAACCATGACAGTAATATACAGTACTTTCTGTAGTGCTTTCATTACATTCTGCCTGAACATGATCACGCTGTGTTTTTTCCCTTTGGGTGAGGTACATGATGTTTCCTCATCAAAGTCGTTACACACAATCTGTGAAAGTCTGTCACATGAATTAAGCCCAGAGGTGATGTACGTGACCCTTCCTATTACCATTTCTCTTTGCCCGTATCTGGCCTGAATAAACGCACACCTCTTCATTCTGTTCACCTGACTATGTGTTATACCACAGGAAATAAACCAGCTTTTCCATCCAAACAAAGACAGAGTTATTTCCCTCCACCGTGGCTATAAATTCACAGTCATATCCATTCGGTTTGCTGTAGATTTTCCGCTGTAAGACAAAGAGCTAATCAAAGCCCGAGGGCAGGTATCTGCCAAGAGAACTAAAGAGACGCAATATCATTTAATCACTCTGTTTGGCACCTCGTCTACTTTCCTTGCCTGTGGAAAAGAAGGGAAAAAAACATTAATTCAGCATTGTTTCTGACTGCATGAAAAGAGATACAATTTGATTTTAATGGGATGTTAATATTCTCTCTCGATTGCTCTCATTTCGGTTTGTTTTGCTATGAAACGGTCCCTATTTTCTCAAAGCTGTTTAACATTTAACTTGGAGCAGATTAGAGATGTTTTTGTTTACATATGTTAAACAGTAATGTTTGTAATTTCTGTGTACTGTTGATTAATGCTTTAAACATTAAGGGGCAAATTCACTAAGCAGATGTGCGCAGTTTAATGCCGGGTTCAGACTACGCGATATCAGGACGATTTTGGCACGATCCGTTCGATGTAGGGTGTCGTGGTGGTTTGTAGACGACAATGGGTGCCGGAACGCAAGAATCGATCTTTTCATCTCATATAGTGTGTCATAGTGAACGACAACTGATGTAGGAGCCACAGAAGCTCCAATAGGATTACACCAATGGGACCAATAAGACCAAACCAATAGGAGCACAGAAGCTCTTCAGTACACAGCTTTCAAACATGGCAAAATGAGAGCGAGACGATGGTATTGGTCCTGCTAGGTGGAATTATGCAATGGAGGAAGGTTCGTGGAGCTATGGCAACAATACTCCTGCTTTATGATGTTTCCTTGAGTGACTACCACAACAGAGTGAAAAAAGATAAACTCTTGCGAACGATAGCGGAGGACCTTCAGCAACCCAGTGAGTACTGGAATTAGTATTAAGCTAACACACCGCTTCGGTACTTTGTTTACGCCCTTCCGGAAGTCAGTCCGCTAGTTCCGCCTTCTCTATGACATCAAGCATGTTATTAAAGATGACAAGCGATGATTGGTCAGAAAGCAACGTGTAGTGTGACATTTCTTGTCCATGACACGACAAGAATTTAGAAGTCAAAAATGCATAATCTGACACAGTGACTATCGTAACAGACAAAAATATTGTCGGAACCCGGCATAACATGTACTAAATGCTCTGAAATAGTGTCGTGAAAATTAAAGGGATAGTTATAATAAAAATTCCTGCTTGACGAAACAAACCTCATTGGTTCTTTAGGAAGCTCAAACATGCTGCGTATCACGAGAATGAACCTCATTGGTTCTTGCTGAAGCTCAAACGTCCTGCGTAACACATGAGAATGAACCTCATTGGTTCTTGCTGAAACTCAAACATGCTGTGTAACACGAGAATGAACCTCATTGGTTCTTGCAGAAGCTCAAATGCGCTGCGTAACACGAGAATTAACCTCATTGGTTCTTGCTGAAGCTCAAACGTCCTGCGTAACACGAGAATTAACCTCATTGGTTCTTGCGGAAGCTCAAACGTGCTGCGTAACACATGAGAATGAACCTCATTGGCTCTTACAGAAGCTCAAATGTGCTGCGTAACACGAGAATGAACCTCATTGGTTCTTGCGGAAGCTCAAACGTCCTGCGTAACACGAGAATGAACCTCATTGGTTCTTGCTGAAGCTCAAACGTGGTGCGTAACACATGAGAATGAACCTCATTGGCTCTTACAGAAGCTCAAATGTACTGCATAACACATGAGAATGAACCTCATTGGCTCTTACAGAAGCTCAAATGTGCTGCGTAACACGAGAATTAACCTCATTGGTTCTTGCTGAAGCTCAAACGTCCTGCGTAACACGAGAATGAACCTCATTGGTTCTTGCTGAAGCTCAAACGTCCTGCGTAACACGAGAATGAACCTCATTGGTTCTTACAGAAGCTCAAACGTGCTGCGTAACACATGAGAATGAACCTCATTGGCTCTTACAGAAGCTCAAATGTGCTGCGTAACACATGAGAATGAACCTCATTGGCTCTTACAGAAGCTCAGATGTGCTGCGTAACACATGAGAATGAACCTCATTGGCTCTTACAGAAGCTCAAATGTGCTGCATAACACGAGAATGAACCTCATTGGCTCTTACAGAAGCTCAAATGTGCTGCATAACACGAGAATGAACCTCATTGGTTCTCACACGTCAAGTGAACATACTTGAGCTTCAGTTTACCACAACTGATGTGTGAGTTGATGAATGTTTATATGTGAGTAAAAGCCTAAAACAATCGTGTCTCTTCAGAAAATTTGGACTATATGGATTTGCTTTACGATCTCTTTATTACCTTTTTAAAGCGTCAAAGTGGTAGTTGCGTAGCTGTCAATGGAGGGACAGAAAGCTCTCAGATTTCATCAAAAAGAGTTTGTGTTTCGCAGATGAACGAAAGTCTTACGGGTTTGGAACGACATAAGGGTGAGTAATTAATGACAGAATTTAAATATTTGTGTGAACTAACCCTTTAAATGAAGTCATTGGCATTATTTTCAATGCAAAAAAAACACTTTTCAATGTTCTTTAGAGTCATTGTAGATTGCGCTTTATTCACAAAACTTTCAACAAATGAAAACGGCATAATGGAATTTCATTTTAAAGCAATGTTATTAGTTTTTGTCTTGTGATGAAAATATCCTTGTCAGTATTTTGTATGGACATGACGTGCAGAAATAAAAATCGATATTGTGGCCACAAATTAAGTTCCGAATTAAGAATTTGTTCCCACGGCTTAATTTGTGGGCTCGTTTTAATTATAGTCAAATCATGGCAATGAGGGAACAATTAATACAACGTGGTCACGATTTAACTAAATCGAATTATTATGTCATGGGAAAAAAAATCTTCATTCTTGGCCACAGTATCTTGACTTGTGTGTGGGGCTCCATAATTTTGTAATGTCATTGCATAGGATGCATTTGCTAATTAACCTGTTAGCAAAGCGCTTCAGTTTAGCAGTTCAGCTCACGCAGATCTAGTGGGTTAATCCTTGAAAGTATTTGAAACTATCATTCTATATATGTATTCTTTAAAAAAACATTACCAGCGCATTGCTACAGTAATACGTTGCAACTTCTGTCTTGTTATTTTGACAGCATGTTTTAATTAAAATTGTTTTAATTATTGTAATGATACATTTTTGTCTCATCTTTCGGTTTGTTGACAAATATTTTAGTCAGTAATTAAACGCTATCTGTGGGCACAAATCATTCTCACTAATTTGTAATCACAGGAAAAGATGTGTGAGGGAAAGATCTCAGGGGTCACGGAGTTCTCACTCAGGTTTGACTCAGCATCCTTCGGGATCTCATCTTTTTTTCACCTTCTGCCTTCAACACAGTTCCCCAGTTTCACAAATTAAAACCGGCTCTCGTTCCCAGAGCTATTTTGAGCCTACCAAACAGGGCCGAATGACACCCGACTTCCATCATACCTCCTGCGAGACCCAGCCAACCCTTAACGAGAGTGCCCACCTTCCGTGACCTTGCACTGTAAAATTAAAATTTCAGGTGTAAAGCTGCTATTTTTCCTGCATTCCTCCCAGCATTCTTTCCCTTTGCCCATTCACCCCCACTCCTCACAGCCTGAGGGGGTTTTGGGCTGCTTTCCATCTCTCTTTTTCTCCCCTTCTCTTCCAGTTGCAAAAGCGCTCCAGTTCCCTGCTTAACCTGCCCTGCAGTGACGGTACAGGAAATATATAAAGAATCCAGCGTGCCCTCTCCTTTAATTTCATACAAGGCACCCCCCCCCCCTTAACCACGCGGCCACCTGCCAAATCAGTGCTGCCGGAGTCACCGTGCAATGCACTTAGCCCTTATTGCAGCTCACAAGTCGATTTTCATCTCTGAATGCTCTTCAGTGGTTCTGAAAGCTCTTCTCGCCGCTCGCTGCCCCCTCCGTCTGCGAGGCACGCCGCCTTTTTAAAACGCTCACGACTACTGCGGTAGGTCCGCTGCGCTTGCAGGCCCATGAAAAGCACCTCTCAGAGGGCTTGATGCTTACTTTTTTTCCAAGCAGCACATGTGCTTCTAAGTTAAAAAATGTACTTCAGCCCATTAAAAGATTATATAGTTGCGCAATGAAAATGTATCAAATAATGTGTTTTTACAAATAATGTGGGATACAAGGAGACATAAAGTACACTAGGTTTTTAAATATTTCTACTTTAAACTGTATTTAATAATTCTGTCATTATTTATAGGCCTACTTTGAACTGTATGTTTTTTTTTCATAGGTTATGTATATACACCGATCAGGCATAACATTATGACCACTGACAGGTGAAGTGAATAACACTGATTATCTCTTCATCATGGCACCTGTTAGTGGGTGGGATATATTAGGCAGCAAGTGAACATTTTGTCCTTAAAGTTGATGTGTTAGAAGCAGGAAATATGGGCAAGCGTAAGTATTTGAGTGAGTTTGACAAGGGCCAAATTGTGATGGCTAGACGAATGGGTCAGAGCATCTCCAAAACTGCAGCTCTTGTGGGGTGTTCCCGGTCTGCAGTGGTCAGTATCTTATCAAAAGTGGTCCAAGGAAGGAACAGTGGTGATCTGGCGACAGGGTCATGGGTGGCCAAGGCTCATTGATGCACGTGGGGGGCGAAGGCTGGCCCGTGTGGTCCGATCAAACAGACGAGCTACTGTAGCTCAAATTGCTCAAGAAGTTAATGCTGGTTCTGATAGAAAGGTGTCAGAATACACAGTGCATTGCAGTTTGTTGCATATGGGGCTGCATAGCCGCAGACCAGTCAGGGTGCCCATGCTGACCCCTGTCCACCGCCGAAAGTGCCAACAGTGGGCACGTGAGCATCAGAACTGGACCACAGAGCAAAGGAAGATAGTCATAATTCATCAACAGTAGATCATAAGCAATCTTTTATCATAATTGTGTAGTATTCATTGATTGTGAACTGCTCTGAAACCTCAAAACTCATGCAACAGCACTGCGCTTTTACTTTAAAGTGCTAAAAATTTTTTTTTATGAAATCATAGCCCTGTTTAATAGTCCCATTAGGTCATATCACGTTTCCTATTTTTTCATCCCCTAATTTAAGGCCTCTTAAAATAATAAATAAGATGTTTGTTATACCATTTAAGTCTATTTTTAGTCGCAAATGCGAGTGAAACGCTTGCAATGTTGATCCCTGTTTTCATGTGAAACCGGGGCGGCGACGGGTCACAGACTCTCTGCCGAAAGCAGCCCAGCTACACAGGTGCGCTCTCTCTCCATCAAAGCGTGTAATACTGTGTACAGCAAACTGCTTAGAGGGAAAAGCGTCCCTGCTCCAGACTCCCTGGCCCACAGACAGCGGCTCTCACCCCCATCTGGCCTGTAATAAGCTGTCACGGGAAGCCCTCTGAGGGAGCGGCGGTCTCCGGTGCGAGAGCAGAGTTCTTACAGGCAGCATCTGTTTGGTGGCTGGTGTCTGGCTGCGGGCCATGACCCCTGTGCCTTGTACCGAGGCAGGCATAATGCAATTTCATGACCCTTTGGGAGGAAGGCCTGTCCAGCTTCCTGTAAGTCTGTTGTTGTTGTTTCCTTCAAATGCTACCACCGTTCGGCTTGTAGAAACCGTTCCCTCAGGATGCAGGGTTCAGTTGCGACTCGACCAGCCACACGCCACTCACTCAACCTGCAGTGTTGTCAGGCAGCTCTGAATTTGTATTACAGAAAATATTAGCATGAATATTCATAGTAATATTGACAATCATGCATTTTTAATAGTAGTCTGAATATACTGTTAAAAGGTTTTTAATACTTTTAGTCAGCAAGGATGCATTAAATTAAGTTTTGTGGATATCAGTTTCCACAAACATATTAAGCAGTACAAATGTTTTCAACATTAATAATAATATGAAATGTTTCTTGAGCACTAAATAGAATTTAGTGACACTGAAGACTGGAGTAATGGCTGTTGAAATTTTAGCTTCGCCATTACAGAAATAAATTACATTTTAAAATATATTAAAATAGAAAACACTTATTTATTATTATTCTTATTGGAATATTTCATAATATTACTATTTTTACAGTATTTTTGACCAAATAAATGCAGCCTTGGCAAACATAAGAAACTTAGGGTATGTTTTCACGACAACGATGTACTAAAAACGGAAGTTTTTCCTTTGCGTTTTTCATGTACAGTGTTATCAAAATGATCCCCGTTCACACGGATCCGTGGAAACGACTAAAAAACAACTTGTACGGCTTCATACAAGTGTTGTTCGTATTTGGAAGATCGTTGAATTGTCATTTTTTTATGTTCATACTACCCATTCTGTTTAAACTTGGAAGAATGCTGATAATCATGCCATTTTTTTGTGTTTTTTGTGTCTCTGCAGATGATGAGGTTATGGTTCATGACAGCATCTGAAATACATAATTGAGTTTAGAGTTAAAGTTTGTCTATACATTTGATGATGTAAAATAAATGTTTATGAAGGCCAAAATTAGCAAAAATGGACAGTGTGTGAGCCCTTTACTATGTTAAAGGAAAAAGTGATATAAAGTCATAGGATAGCTTTGTGTTTTTTGTGACTGGGTATGTTTAGGCATAAAGTAATAGTTTAAAGCCACAATATGTAATTTTTCGGCGGCTGCTATGAGACACTTGTTGCACACTGCAGTAAGCTAGATCAATATTAGTCATGGTAAAACATGGTACTGGCGGTAAATTAAGAAAACAAGATTTAAACAACAAGACTAACTGTGTTGAGCTATATAACAATGATTAGTTTTCTGTCGATGAATGTATCCAAACAGTTGCTCACCTGTCTATTAAAACACATAATATATTAAAGCGTCTTTGGTGTTTCCATGGTTTCTACAAAATAAAACCGGAAATCGAAGGTAACGCGGGTATGATGTCATTGATAGGCGACGCACAGACACGGTCCATGTCCTGGTTAAAATTGCTTATTTCTCTGGATTTAAACATTCTTGGAAACATTTGGGATAATGTAAGTACACAAGTCAACAAAATATATAACATTGTTCTAGTGGTTTTTGGATATTTTAATCCAAAAATCTTACATATTATGCCTTTAAAAACAAATCTATTCAAAATTCAATGTCTCTGTTACTTACTTTGTTAAGAAGAGAAGATAAGTGTCCTGAACAGAGCTGCTGACATTCCGTTAACGAGAAAAAGACATAATTGGTAGGAAACCAGTTACAATTTTTAAAGTTAAAATTTATAGACAATTTAAGAAAGAAATCATTTACCTGTCGAGAGTATGTTGACAGCCTGTGTAGTTGAATAGCTGAGCTCCAGAAAATCAGTAACGAGGTGGCTTTGACAGTTGCAGATTTGAAAAACAAAACGGCGGGAAGAACCCTAAACTCTAACACAAAGAACCATTTCAGCATATAAAGGGTTCTTCAGGACGGTACAGTTCTAAATAGAACTGTTACTACGTGTTAAGAAGAACCTTTAAAGAACCTTTTTTTTTTTTAGAGTGTACAAGTTCTTTCTCTGCTCTTCTCTTTGCTGTGTTGTATTGCCACTTTTGTTCTCAGCACTTTTTTCGCCTGGAGTTCAGGATTCACTAAATCAACCAATGAATCTCTCCAGAAACCCGCCAGCGCTATCAAACATCTCTCGGGAGCCCAGATATTACCTCTCCCGCTCTGGCAGACGGCTCGGAGTGGACAGGTTGAACCTAACACTCCAGCCTTGTTTATACCCTGTTTAAGTCTTGAATAAATCAGGACAAATTGCTGTGGATGGTGCTCACTGCTGGGTCAAGTGCATAAATCCAATATTTTCATAAAAATAAAAATCTGGGAATGTGTTTATCATCTCAAATGGCATAACCTTTCGTGTTCCTTCTCTTTCAGTGCCTTTCGAATACATTTTGAATACTTTTAGGTGCAAATATAACCCGACTTCATGTGTATCTCAGGTAAAATACGCACCCAAGGACGCACCAGATCTCACAACGATTTTTTTTCTCCACTCTTCGGTTTTGTACCGCGCTGAATCACTCAGCATGCCTTAGAAATGGAAAGGAAATAGTCAGGAGGAGATGTGTTTTTCTGTGGGCTTCTGTATTCTTACAAATCAATTCTGGCTAATGGTTTTAAAAATCAAATGCTAACCTTTTCCTGTGCAGGGAGTGACCTTAGAACTTCGCTTTGCACATACAGCTTGTACATCACACTTCTTTATAGAGACGGGCAGACCCATTGCTCAAGGGAATATATGCCAACAGTTATTGGATATGTCAAAACAGAGACCTATTTCCTGTGAAAGAAAAGAGAGACCGAGAAGGACCGGGATGAGAAAGGGAGCTGAGGCCGTTACTGAATGAAAGCTTCATGTCGGGTTTACAGTCTTTTAAAGCATCCCGACTGATCTGACATCAGACTTCGCTGTTTGAATTAAACCGTGTCTGTTTTACTTCACAGGGATATAAAGGGTTTAATGCGATAGTGTGTCTTTATTTGAGGCCTGGAGGAAAGGGACAGGGTGGTGCATCTGCTGCCAAACAGTAACATGAAGATAATGGATGCAAAGAAGAGAGACAACAAAGAATAAAAACAATTATAGAATTTATTAAAAAATATTATTTTTAAAAAGATAACTTAATAATTAATACTTTTATTTAGCAAGGATGCATTAAATTGATCAAAAGTGACAGACATTTATAATGTTACAAAATATTTCTACTTCAAATAAATGCTGTTCTTATGAACGTTCCATTCATCAAAGAATCCTGAAGAAAATGTTGCACGGTTTGTACAAAAATATTAGTATTATATTTGGTGCTGGGCAATCGATTAATCGCATCCAAAATAAAAGTTTGTGTTTACATAATATATGTGTGTGTACTGTGTATAATTAACTATGTACAGTTGTAAGAAAAAGTATGTGATCCGCTTGCAGAATCTGTGAAAATGTGAATAATTTTTACAAAATAAAAGAGATCATACAAAATGCATTATTTTTTATTTAGTACTGTCCTGAATAAGATATTTTACATAAAAAAATGTTAACATTTAGTCCACAAGACAAAAAAAATTGCTGAATTTATTAAAATGACCCATTCAAAAGTTTATGAACCATTGATTCACACAATACTGTGTGTCGTTCCCTGGATGATCCACGGCTGTTTTTTTGTTTTGTGATGGTTGTTCTTGAGTCCCTTGTTTGTCCTGAGCAGTTAAACTGCCCAACGTTCTTCATAAAAATCCTACAGGTCCTGCAAATTCTTCAGTTTTCCAGCATATTTTGCATATTTGAACCCTTTCCAGCAGTGACTGTATGATTTTGAGATCTATCTTTTCACACTGAGGACGACTGAGGGACTCAAACACAACTATTAAAAAGGTTCAAACATTCACTGATGCTCCAGAAGGAAACACGACGCATTAAGAGCCGGGGTGTGAAAACTTTTGAACAGGATGAAGATGTCAAATTTTTTCTTATTTTGTTTAAATATCAATTTTTTTCATTTAGTACTGCCCTACGGAAGCAACAGAAGATACTTACATGTTTCCCGGAAGACAAATTAAGTACAATTTACCTTGATCTTCAAAATCAATAAGTTTTGAAAATTCACAGAAATAAATTACATTTTAATATAATGTGTATTAAAATTAAAAACAGTTATTTTGTATAGTTATATGTGTAATAATATTTCACAATATTATTTTTTTTACTATTTTTCAGCAAATAAATGCAGCATAAGAGCAGACTTTCAAAAAAATGTGTATATTGTGTGTGTGTGTGTCCACAAAGATGGCAATATCCAAAATCCTTGTCCTTGTGGGGACATTTCTTGGTCCCCATGAGGAAACCGGCTTATAAATCATATTAAGTGATGTTTTTTGAAATTGTAAAAATGCAGAAAGTTTTCTGTGATGGGTGGGTTTAGGGGATAAAATATGTTTGTACAGTATAAAAATAATTATGTCTATCGAAAGTCCCCATATAACATGGAAACCAGGTGTGTGTGTGTGGTTGTGTGCACGTGTATTATTTATTCATAGATTTTATATATTTATTTATTAAAATAATATCCTTGAATAATATCCATGTCCTTGATTCTGATTGGTTGAGCCACGTTCAGAGCCATTGTAAATTACTCTACAAACATACACCTGTGACCTCATTAAAATAAATATTTTTAGGGACTAATCGTTTACAGCCGTGGTTTACATTGAATTTAGAACAGCTAAGGGGGTTTTAGGCACTGCACTCCGCATCCCTAAGCTGTTCTGAATTCACTGTAAACCATGGCTTCTTGGGGCTTAATGCTTTATTATACATTTTATAAAAAAAAAAAAAAAATTAAAAAAATCCCATTAGATATATATATATATAGTTTGTGTTTCAACTTTTCACTTATTTATAAAGCATTTCACTAAATCAGTGCAAAATGAATGCAGTTTTCACTAGTGGTCTCAGACTTTCAGACCATTCTTTGTTATTGGTTTGTGATGAATAATTTGAATCTTATAAGATCTAGCTTTTCATACAGACAGGTGTTACAGATAATAGTCCAGTGATTTCTCATATCATCATCATGAATACTTTGATTGTTAAACATTGTCTAAGTTGCAGTTGTGATTTTACATTGCTAAAAAGTATTGGTGTAAATGTAAATTAGCGAGACAAATGCAATCTTTTCTCTCCTAAAAAGATTCACAAATACCAAACCCCCTTCACTCACTCACTCTCTCTCTCTGTCTCTCTCTCTCTCTCTCTCTCTCTCTCTCTCTCACTAAACAGCACAGACTGACAGACCAGGGCAGCTTAATAAAGCATGAATCCTCCTGGAACAGCAGTTCACACTGTTATGATCCCTCTCTCTCTCACACCACCGACTACAGGCTTCCCTCTCCATCTATCACTCGCTTGTATTCCTCTCTCTCCCACACACACAGAGAGAGAGAGATTCGGGTCTATCAGTCTGCCAATATTTAAAGGGTTAGTTCCAAACCTGTATGAGTTTCTTTCTTCTTTTGAACACAAAAGAAGATATTTTAAAGAACGTTGATAACCAGACAGCTGACGGTAGCCATTGACTTCCATAGTATTTTTTACTACTATGGAAGTCAATAGCTACCGTCAACTGTCTGTCTAAATGATGACAGAATTTTCATTTTTGGGTGAACTAGCCTTTTAAAGGAATAGTTCACCCAAAAATGTTGATTCTCATCATTTACTCTCATTTCATTCCAAATGAGTTTCTGAAGAAATTCTTTACTAGTCGTTTTAGTTACTGTGAATGGTGACTAGAGCTTTCAAGAATCAACAACGAATGCAAAGCACCATAAAAGTATCATTAAAATAGTCAATATGACTTCTAAGCTGTAATCAAAATCTTTTTGATGTTAAAGGAAAGGTTCACTTCAGAATGAAAGTTTCCTGATAATTTACTCACCCCCATGTCATCCAAGATGTTCATGTCTTTCTTTCTTCAGTCGAAAAGAAATTACGTTTTTTGAGGAAAACATTCTAGGATTCCACGCAATTGTTACGTAATTATGTTGGAAAGGTCACGCGTCGCGTAAACGGAAGTACCGACCCAGTGTTAACAAAGCGAACGTACAAAGACTAAATCAAACGCCCTTTATGAAAAAAAAGGTAAAACAACGATGTCGGACGATTTTGAAGTTGGAGGAGAACATGAGATGAGTTTTTTGGCACTGGGTCGGTACTTCCACCTACGTCACGCGTGACCTTTCCAATGCGATTACATAGTGCAAGATGAGCATTTGTGGTTGAAATGTATATAAATAGTTTTTTGTTTTTTTTTAGAAAATTATCAGTTGTTTAGCTAGATAAGACCCTTATTCCTCGGCTGGGATCGTGTAGAGCCCTCTGAAGCTGCATTGAAACTGCAATTTGGACCTTCAACTTGTTTGTTGCCACTATATGAAGAAAAATCCTGGAATGTTTTCCTCAAAAAACTTAATTTCTTTTCGACTGAAGAAAGAAAGACATGAACATCTTGGATGACATGGGGGTGAGTAAATGATCAGGAAATTTTCATTCTGAAGTGAACTAATTCTTTAACTGTTCATTTAAGTTCTGCTGTTTTGTTTTCTCATGCCTGTTTTGTCTTTGTTTAAGTTTGCTTGTTGGTTTCATGACCCATTTGATCAGGATCCAGAGCTGGTGCGGAACATCTGTCGGTGGGTTCGGCAGGCTGTCTGTATCCCGTTCTTTGCCAAACTCACCCCTAATGTGACCAACATCGTGGACATTGCCAAGGCTGCACAGGAAGGTATTTGGCTGTTTTTATGGAATATTTATACCATTTTGGTATGATTTATAGTGGTAAATTTCTCAGCAAAAGATACAATCTATCTCAGCTTTCCCAGTAAAAGTCAACCAAACTACACTTACTATCATTATGCAGCACATAAAAATAATCGAATACATAGATAAACATCAAATAATGTTCATCCTTTGCCCTTTTTGTTTTTACTTATCTAAATGTACGTCTAGAAGTCTTAAAGGTACATTGGCAAAAACAGCCTGTTTAATTCTAAAGGTCAGAGAATGATGGAAAATGGTCATATAAAACTAAATTGCACATTTTTGCTGGAAGAAACCTTGACTAATGTTATAAATGGACTTCAGGGAAAAGAAACAGAAGTGCAGAACATGTCCTCAATAAAACTGTTTCCCAGTCCAGACGTTAGAGCTGTCCTAGAAACACGTTCCCCTCACGACCTCGACTAACAGCCTGACATCTCCTGTACCGAGTTAGAAACTCTACACAAATCCAGATTTTTTAGGAATTTGGCCTTCCTCCCTCCCCTTCCCCATGCCTAATGTCTCTTCCCTGTTGGCGCAGGTGGAGCAGATGGCATCACAGCCACCAACACGGTTTCAGGGCTGATGGGACTCAAGGCAGACGGCTCTCCCTGGCCTGGCATCGGCCGAGGAAGGCGCACCACATATGGTGGAGTGTCTGGTGAGTGTCACCCACCTCACTGGATCCATTTCTTTCTCCTCTGAGGTTTAACGGGTGTGTGGCACAGACAGACTATGTGTGCCCATCCACTTTTTCCCCCCTGTTTAAGGTGTGTAGGAGTGCATATGAATTCATTTACATGTTTGTTTGTTTGTGTGTGTGTACACTGGTCACAAGCTCTAATAGAGCAGACAGATGGAATGGAGGTTGGTAGAGTGCTGAAATCGTAAAACAGCTGATCTGCAGGGCTTTTGCTACAAGATAAAACAGTTTGTGCACTATAATGTGAAATATGGACATCTTGCCAGCATATATTATACAAGGTTTGGTAGCAGCACGGCTCATTTTCTACGCCATGAGGTGACTATGAGCACATTTGCATGTTTTTGTCCCGAATAGCACAAGTGCAATGTGATATTGAGTTTATATTCAATAAATAAGAGGTTAATATTGTGTTAGATTTTATACACAATATTGTCTGTTTTAGCTCAATTTTGCAAAGAAAAATACAGTCAAACCAAAAATTATTCAGACACCTTCAAAATGTTCTCACATTATCACAGTTTATTCGCTATAGTTTCGAAAATGGTAATAAAATATGACAAGAACTCAGAGTTAAACTGTGTCAGAACAAATTCATCTTGATAATGTCAGATAACTTTGATAAAAAGGTATGTAATGGATTACAATCAACCAATCAGCTGTCAGCTGTTAAATTTAAGTGCACAATTAGATAATACCAATTTAGGTCAACCAATGACCAAGCAATGCTTCATTTTGTCCAGTCTGTGGTGTAAAAGGTCACATTAGCAATTAAAGAAAAAACACTTAAACAAAACATGGTCAGGTCAAAGTGTCTGACTAATTTTGGTCCCAAATTTTTATCAATTTTACTGGTAGTCCACTGTATGAAGAATTTTTGGGTAAAATATGTCACAGTTTACTTTATTTTGCTATCCTCACTAACATAAATGAACTATAGTGTCCTGCACCCACTAGTAAAAAATTATATCTGGTGTCTGAATAATTTTTGGTTTGACTGTATTTCATTCCTGAATGAATCAGCCGATTGAACGAATCGAATGAATGAATGACTCATTTAGACATTTACCGCCACCTACTGGCAGTATTATTTTCTAATTTAAAGTATAATTTCATAAAAAAAAAAAAATAATAATAAATATATATATATATATATTATAAAATATTTCTATATTAATAAAAAACCCATTAAAGGTATAGTTCGCCCAAAAATGAAAATTCTGTCATCATTTACTCACCCTCATGGCCGTTGATGCTTAAAAGTTTGTGTAATAACTTCTTTGTTGAATCAAGTAAAGTATTTTTTTTCTAAAACTACTTTTTGTAATGTCTATTTGATGCTTTTCTTATTTAACACAATAATGTGATTAAATTGCGATTAATTCGATTAATCACCACATTGTGTAATTGATTAGATTAAATTGAATAGATCTTGACAGCCCTAATTAATATATATTTATATATATTACATTTTTTTAAAAAGTATATCTTTAAAACTATATATTCTAATTATAATTTATCAGTTATAAATGACTGAATGTGTAATTTTTAGCATTTTTATGTTAAATATTTAATTTTTAACAAAATTAAAAAGCTTATTTATTTATTTATTTATATTTTCAGAACTAAACCCTTTTTTATTTCTAATAAAATAAGTTAAAATAAGTAAAATAAAATAAGTTTAAATAAGTTACCATAGTTCTTAATCCCATATTGAGCTCTCTGACTTTTAGACCTCACTGTATGAAGTCTCCCATCTCTAGCAAAGTATGTACTTTTAGTGCATTGTGTATAAAACGGGATGCAGCTTTCTCTCTATAATTGCTTTAGTCAGATACCGTTTCCTTTCCTTTGCAGTGGTGCGCTTTTGTCTGGTTCTGGTTTTGTCTGGAGTCTTGCCAGAACCAGCAAGTTTGTATAATTTACAGTATAAGTTATTGTAGTTCTTCAGGATGTTCCCAGATAACCTCACCAAAATCCTTAGAGTTACGGTATGAATATTTTGTCTTATGAGTGTGTAGCAAGAGCTTTCAGGAGTGCAGATTTTCATCCTTGGTGTTGGGCGTCAACAGAGAGCTTTGAAATGCGGTCCTCTGGTTGCCATGGCATATTGACGTTCTCTGCCGCCATACGGCTCTCTATGAAGACATTAGACAGATGTGTCTTCAAAAGAATAATGTTTTTCTTCACCACTCTACAGGGACCATACTGATGGATTTCACACTGATATCCGTCCACTGACATCTGAAAGATTCTTCTGACTGTGGCGCTTTCTTTAGAGCATTTTCATTCCGTTTATTAGTGGCACTTACTAAGCTAAGTTTCACTTAGTGTTGCCCGTACTTAGGGTTAGAGATTTGAATGCAAGATTTTTCTAAGCAAATTATTAAACTTCAGTGTGTTACTCGTCGCTCATTGTTTGTGCTACCAACATGAATACCTCAAATTAGGGGTGGGCAAAATGACCACATTTTATTTTACAATAACGATACATTCAGTAAAGAGCAGTAAGTTATTTTTGATTGTGTTTGATTTGACAGACAGACTAAAGCAGGCTTATTAGGCTGCTGTCACTTTAAGAGCGAAAGCACGGATCCATTATACTGATACACATCCGGTTTATGCCCAATTGTTTATTTTTACTTGAGACATACTCGACTATGTTTACTAAATACTCCACACGATGGGCATTTTGATATAATTGTGTGTGTATTCGACCATTCAACTGCAATACGATGTGAAAGAGAACTGCGGTCGCATGTTGATTGATTACATTAAGAATTGCAAACATTTGTAAAAATATATTGCAAGTTTTCTGAAATATTATGTTTACATATGCAAATAAGGCATTATCTAATTAAATATGCACTAATTTGCATACATTTCTAGAACAAAAATCTGAACATTGGATAAAGCCAGGTTCAAAGTTATTTTTTTCTTTTTTGACATATTAGAGTCAAAGGTTTTTACAGAGGGGATTTTGGATATCTCTTTTTATCACTCCATAAATCAGAAAAACTGTCAATAGTTAGAAAAAAATAAAAATAAAAAATCACCATTTTTAAGGAATAAAATGTATAAAATCATGCATATTATATATAGACAAAACCCCTCTGTAAAAACCTTCAGAATATAGATAGGAATGAAGTTTTGTGTATGTAAGTGCTGCTGAAATGGAGATTTCTGACTCAGTGCAGGAAAAAAAAAATGGCCTTTAAAGATATGTACTGTAATCTACAGACACAAATAGATAAAGTGCTATAAAAGATACACTTAAAATTTTGGATGTTTTGTTTCCATTAGCCTGAAAACACACTTTATGAAAAGCCAAAAAGCCCAAAATCTCGAAATTGACAGATGCATGAAAAAACTGTTTTTGCCTGTAATGTCTCACCTTAATAACTCTTTTTATGTTGTATGCTTTATGTAGTAAAGCATGTCCCAAATTCGCCATCACCTTCTGAGAGAGGCAGCTTTCCGTGCGCGCACTTTGGCAGTGTTCCAGTCAGCGCGAGCACGCACCGAGTTCTTTTTCATGACTTATTGCTCTTAATAACTATTTTTCACATCAATCACATCCCGCTTTATTGTCTCATTCATGCGTTTCATCACTCTAAAGTGTCAATGGTGCTGTGCTACATGTATAAATTTACGTACAGCGATATACACAATATAGCTAAATCTATAACGATAGACATTTTAAACCATTGCTACGATATAGTATACAGTCATACCGCCCAGCCCTACCGAACGGACAGGGAAATAGCAGTAATTTTCGTTTATTTTATCTAGCCTACAGCTCATTAGATCTAGAATTCTGAAGTGAAATAAAGTAGCGCTGCAGGATTACATTTTTTAAATGAATTAACGAGAGAGAGAGAGAGAGAGAGAGAGAGAGAGAGAAAGAGAGAGAGAGAGAGAGCACGAGTGAGTATCCTTAACAGTGAAGCTTGTTGGTTTAATTACAGCAACGTTATCACCTCATTGCTGAGAAATATAATGTAGCTTTCAGTAGTGAAGCTGTTTTATTTATAAAACTCATGGGGCAAAGGTTGAAAACCAGCTCCTGAATGTTTGTGTGTGCGCACAATTTCTTTCCTTTATAAAGTTTCCACCTCAATAAAAAAGCTGCGGGCGAGCGCATACAAGCACATCTGCATAATACAACATTAAAAATCTATATTTGTGAGCAAACGTGTCGCCCTCGCTTTGTGGTGGCTTGGAATTCAAAGGGGAATCAGATATTTGTGTTTAGACGTAGGTCGGATGTCCAGATAGCGGATATATATCTGATTTAAAACCACATTTGGAAGTGGCTCAGAACAGATGCGAAAAAATTGGATCTCGTGCAGATTTTTGTGTTTACACGTGTGCAACAAATTCCGATCTGTGTCAAATGTGAGGAAAAAATCTGATTTTTTTGTGCCAGTGTAAACGCAGCCACGGATTCTTGAACAAGAAGAAATGTAGGATGGGAATTGATTAGATGGTTGTGGTTTGCTATTGGTCGGTCTCGTGTGAGTGACAGGTTGTCCCGCCCTCACGCCAGTAAACACATCATCAGAGAAGAGAAGAGATGTCGCTGCAAGAGGGAGAGGAAGTTATTCTGATTAAACATTATGAGGGAGGGCACATGAATTAAAAAAAAATATTGACATCCGTTAGGTCCGTTTACCACGTGTTTACATAGAGAACAATAGAAAAGAAGTGAAGTGGAATGCAAAAACGCGTTCTGTGGAAACGGCCACATATACTGATATATCTGAGGCACGAGCTGTAGAGGCACAGCCTTCTTCTGTAAAGGAGGGCGGGGAGCAGCAGCTCATTTGCATTTAAAGATACACACACGCACAAATAGCATGTTTTTGCTCCCCCCCCCAAAAAGGGACATTTTGGGCATAGTATAATAAATGATCTGTGCGGTATTTTGAGCTGAGACTTCACAGACACATTCTGGGAAAACACACTTATATTACATCCTGTAAAAAGGGGCATAATTGGTCCCCATTAAAGTGAGGCGATTGGCGATTTCTGTCTACACGAACAACAGAGACCGTTGGCGATGCAACAAAGTTGCAATAAGATCAACTTTATGCAAATGAGTTGCTTAGTAACTGCATAGCAATTTGACCACTCAGAACACCTTAGTAACCCCATTGCAACAACCTATGGCAAACACCTTCTGAAGAAAATCTGGTTTATTCATTATTGTTCTTTATTTGTTTATCTCTCATTTCACGGAAACATGCTGATAACAGTGTGTTCACTATAGCATGATGTTTTGTAACAAGGCTTATGTTCACACACACACACCGTTCTTCAGGGATATTCTCAGACCAGCCGTGTGTTCATTCCCTTCCTCAATAATTCATGTGGATGCAGTTGCTCACTGGTTCTCTGTACTGTATCACTGTGCTATTGCTGTGCTGTTGCATAGTTAATGCCTTTTATGAGGCCTTTATTCATTGTGTGTGTGTGTGTGTGTGTGTGTGTATGTTTGTTTGTGTGTGTGTGTGTGTGTGTGTGTGTGTGTGTGTGTTTGAACAGATTGACAAGTGCCAGTTTTATCTGCTGGCCTCCTCTATCCATATCTCTTTCGCTTTCATTCTCAATACAATCCCTGAAAACCAGGAAAAAAAGTGCATTGGTTTTGGAGACAAGAAAGGGGCTAGCCAAGGTGCAACATTAAAAATTAATAGTGAAACGATTGCAGCAGTATTTTATGCAAGCCAAACTACTCAATGTCATCTTTTGCCTATTTAAGCTGTGGCAGTTTGCAGCTCGGTGACATCCCCCAGGAGCGGAGCCGGCCCCGACCTGCAAGGGTCTCCCCGGCTCCACCCACCAAACATCCATCACCGTCCACTCTGCCTGCAGGCCTACGAGCTGCCAGCGCTGACGCTGCCAACAGCCTGGAAACAAATATACCTATGATGTACTGTTGTTCACCAGGGCTTTAGCCGCAGTGCTTAATTTTAAAGGGGACGTCTCATGGAAAAACTGATTTGCTGTTGTGGAAACTGTTTGAGGTACTATGCAGATAACATTTGGGAAATTTAAAACAGTCATCAGCTCATTAACATGTGACCGCCCAGGCACAGGGGTTATATAAGAATTTTGAGGTGTTCGTGGTGATATTGGTGCGCTAGGCAAGATAAGACATGACCTGACTCCCAATACCCCAAAAAGCATAACTATTTACAGTATGTTGAAACCCTCTTAAGATAGTATTATATACATATATTTACTACATAAAGCATACAAAGAGAATAAAAAATGCAATGTATGATATTAGTCATGAGTTTTGATTCTTGCTTTTGGTGTTAGTGGTCCTGGTTTCAAAACCCACCCGTGCATACAACTTTTAATAAAGGAAGAAAAATGGCATATTAGTAGATGTAAGGGATTGAAGTGGATGTAAGATTAATAAATGCTTTTGAAATATTTTTCATTGTATAGTAACTAATGCAGTTAACTAATGGTAATATGCTGTATATATATATATATATATATTAGTGCTGTCAAATTGATTAATCACGATATATATATTTAAGAAATATTTGCATGTATGTACTCTATATATATTTGTATATACTGTTTATATATATATATATTTATATAATTTATATTATATATATAAATATACATTTTATATATAAATATGACAAATTTTTATTATATATAATATATACTGATACTCTCACATGTATATATGTATGTATGTATGTATACACTCACCTAAAGGATTATTAGGAACACCATACTAATACTGTGTTTGACCCCCTTTCGCCTTCAGAACTGCCTTAATTCTACGTGGCATTGATTCAACAAGGTGCTGAAAGCATTCTTTAGAAATGTTGGCCCATATTGATAGGATAGCATCTTGCAGTTGATGGAGATTTGTGGGATGCACATCCAGGGCACGAAGCTCCCGTTCCACCACATCCCAAAGATGCTCTATTGGGTTGAGATCTGGTGACTGTGGGGGCCATTTTAGTACAGTGAACTCATTGTCATGTTCAAGAAACCAATTTGAAATGATTCGAGCTTTGTGACATGGTGCATTATCCTGCTGGAAGTAGCCATCAGAGGATGGGTACATGGTGGTCATAAAGGGATGGACATGGTCAGAAACAATGCTCAGGTAGGCCGTGGCATTTAAACGATGTCTAATTGGCACTAAGGGGCCTAAAGTGTGCCAAGAAAACATCCCCCACACCATTACACCACCACCACCAGCCTGCACAGTGGTAACAAGGCATGATGGATCCATGTTCTCATTCTGTTTACGCCAAATTCTGACTCTACCATCTGAATGTCTCAACAGAAATCGAGACTCATCAGACCAGGCAACATTTTTCCAGTCTTCAACTGTCCAATTTTGGTGAGCTCGTGCAAATTGTAGCCTCTTTTTCCTATTTGTAGTGGAGATGAGTGGTACCCGGTGGGGTCTTCTGCTGTTGTAGCCCATCCGCCTCAAGGTTGTGCGTGTTGTGGCTTCACAAATGCTTTGCTGCATACCTCGGTTGTAACGAGTGGTTATTTCAGTCAAAGTTGCTCTTCTATCAGCTTGAATCAGTCGGCCCATTCTCCTCTGACCTCTAGCATCAACAAGGCATTTTCGCCCACAGGACTGCCGCATACTGGATGTTTTTCCCTTTTCACACCATTCTTTGTAAACTCTAGAAATGGTTGTGCGTGAAAATCCCAGTAACTGAGCAGATTGTGAAATACTCAGACCGGCCCGTCTGGCACCAACAACCATGCCACGCTCAAAATTGCTTAAATCACCTTTCTTTCCCATTCTGACATTCAGTTTGGAGTTCAGGAGATTGTCTTGACCAGGACCACACCCCTAAATGCATTGAAGCAACTGCCATGTGATTGGTTGATTAGATAATTGCATTAATGAGAAATTGAACAGGTGTTCCTAATAATCCTTTAGGTGAGTGTATATATATATAATAAGGGGTCAGAGGAGAATGGGCCGACTGATTCAAGCTGATAGAAGAGCAACTTTGACTGAAATAACCACTCGTTACAACCGAGGTATGCAGCAAAGCATTTGTGAAGCCACAACACGCACAACCTTGAGGCGGATGGGCTACAACAGCAGAAGACCCCACCGGGTACCACTCATCTCCACTACAAATAGGAAAAAGAGGCTACAATTTGCACGAGCTCACCAAAATTGGACAGTTGAAGACTGGAAAAATGTTGCCTGGTCTGATGAGTCTCGATTTCTGTTGAGACATTCAGATGGTAGAGTCAGAATTTGGCGTAAACAGAATGAGAACATGGATCCATCATGCCTTGTTACCACTGTGCAGGCTGGTGGTGGTGGTGTAATGGTGTGGGGGATGTTTTCTTGGCACACTTTAGGCCCCTTAGTGCCAATTGGGCATCATTTAAATGCCACGGCCTACCTGAGCATTGTTTCTGACCATGTCCATCCCTTTATGACCACCATGTACCCATCCTCTGATGGCTACTTCCAGCAGGATAATGCACCATGTCACAAAGCTCGAATCATTTCAAATTGGTTTCTTGAACATGACAATGAGTTCACTGTACTAAAATGGCCCCCACAGTCACCAGATCTCAACCCAATAGAGCATCTTTGGGATGTGGTGGAACGGGAGCTTCGTGCCCTGGATGTGCATCCCACAAATCTCCATCAACTGCAAGATGCTATCCTATCAATATGGGCCAACATTTCTAAAGAATGCTTTCAGCACCTTGTTGAATCAATGCCACGTAGAATTAAGGCAGTTCTGAAGGCGAAAGGGGGTCAAACACAGTATTAGTATGGTGTTCCTAATAATCCTTTAGGTGAGTGTATATATGGATTACCTATTTATATGAATGACTAAATAATTAATTGCACAGATTTCTGTAATAATTGCAATTAATCACTGCTAATATTTAAAATTTGTATAGTCATAAATATATTTTTCACACTAAATGAAGGTCAAAATCACCAATGCCAGTACTGATACTGATGCCTCTTATTTTATTTTTTTCATTTTGTGTGAATAATAGCAATCTTGTTTCATTATGTGTTGATAAAGTAGTAAAAATTAGTAGTGTAATTTTGAGAGAAAGAGAGCAAGAAACCCTGACTACATGACCCTGAGTACATGTATATAAGTAAGAAAGGGAAAAAAAAAAAAAAAAGTATTATGATGAAGTCAGCTTGGTTCCATCAGGTAAAATTAGCGCATGTGTGCCTGTGAGAGATAAACTGTTGATGTAAGTTAGCAGGAAGTGATTTTATGTGTAGTTATTTTGTCTTTACCTGCAGTGAAGACCTCAAAGCTTGAGATCAGACTTAAGCCTCAGGATGAAGAGCTGTGCTTCACACGCTGTTTCTGAGCTAAATAACCACCTCTTATCTGTAGTAATTGTAGTTATTTTACCCATTTGTGTAAACACACATTGTCCTCATAGGAAGAGACACACATATACACTTCATACACAGAGTATCGCAGTCTCTCAGAGAGTGTGTTTGTGTGTGCTTACAGCTGATAGTGATTATATACCTGTGAGATCACAGGCTCTGACTTTTACTCCACAGACATCTCACAACACTTTTCATGCACAACACACACACTCATGCAGAACGCATAAACGAACACTCACATTTACATTTAGTGCTCTTCTGACAGAACACACTTCTTTTTTGAAGTGCAGTACTGTATAAATAGACATGGAAAACATCTACTTTAAGAAAGCATGTTTCATATTTTTCTTTTTCTTTTTTCCGACTGAATGAATGGCAAAGACAAATGATGCTTCAGAAAAACAAACACTGTACTGAAAACCACCCAACATGCCAACATGAAATATTCATCCAAAATTATTTTTTTCTACTTCACAGACAAAACATGGGCCTTGTTATTGTAGTATTGTATGGTACAATGGAGTAGAATACAACAGAAATAGTTTCAATATTTGTGTTAGCATTTGTATTACTGCAGTGTGCTGGTACTTGGATTTGTAACTCTTGGTTTAGAGTTATAGATCAACAGACTGCAGTGTAGTTTAGGGTTATTATTTGTGTTTGAGTACAGTGTAAGCAGCTTCAAAACTAGCTCTCTAAGCTCCAAGCTACTCATAATTTAAAGTAATTCAGTACAGTCAAGCTCCCTTTTTAAATTTAATTTTATTGTTTTATTTTATTTTTATTTTAGAAGTTTGACTGATTTTTTTCCCTTAGCTTTTATTTTATTTATTTTATTTTAGACCTGTTTTTTTCCTAAGCTGGCTTTTTTTTTTTTTTAAATGTATTTTATTTTTATATTTTTTATTTAATATATTTTATATTTTATTTTATATATTCATTTTATTTTATATATATATATATATATATATATATATTATTTTTTGTATATTTATTTTTTAAATGTATTTTATTTTTAGATTTTTTTATTTTATTTGTTTTATATTTTATTTTATATATTCTATTTTTATTTTATATATATATTTTTTATTTTTTTTATTTTTTATATTTTATTTTATTATTATTTTTTTTTTTATCTGGTCTATGTGTTTACCTTTTGCTGCAGCTCACTTGTGTGAATATCATGCGTTTTCATAATTTATTTAATTAACATTTTTAATTGGAAAGCCTATTTGTATAGTATAGTTTAGTATAGTATAGTATAGTATTTATAGTATTCCCACACAGCCACAAAACATAAAAAGTAGTTTTTGGACTTGAAATTTAAGGCCTCGTTCTATCTTTGATCCCGCTGACCTACCAAACTAAAGTTTTTTTTTTAAAACCACCTTCACTTTTTGCAACTCAAATTTCCCATTTAATGCATTTTAGATTCACTCCAGAGTGTCTGTGTGTGGCTTGTAGCGACTGACAATTAAAAGTGCTCTGGGAGGTTCCTTTCAATAGCTGAGCTGAGCGCTGAGACGTGTGTACGTGTGCATGTGCGTGTTTGTGTGAGTATTGACCTTTCTGAGAGTGCATTAGCACAGTGTCATGGAGTGGGTGGAATCAGGGCCCCTTTGAGAGCTGCAGGATGTGGCCATGGATGTGTTTGTCTGCCTGCCTACCATTTTCAGAGAGAGAGAGAATGTATCACTCAGATGTTCCCATGAGATACCCTCACTGTGTCAGTTATGCCCCTCTACTACGTTTTCACTTCTTTTATAGGGGTAGTTCATCCAAAAATGAATGCGCTGTCATTGTTTACTCACCCGTAGGCTATGTTGTTCCATAGCTGTGTGACTTTCTGTCTTCTGTGGAAATCAAGATATTTTTTTAAGTATATCCTGGCAACTCATTCCAATGTAATGAATAAGTGAATGACTGAAAAAAGTGCAATTAAAGTATCATAAAACTGGTCTGTATGACAAACAGTTCATTTTATTTAAAGAGATAGTTCACCCTAAAATGAAAATTAAGTCATTATTTACTCACCTTGGTGTTGTTCTAATGCAGTATGCCGTTCTTTCTTTTTTGGACCACAAAAGAGAAATAAAAAAAAGATGTCCTACTTGCACTCGTCCATATAATGACAGTGAATAGCAACCAGCATCAAGCTTTAAAAAAGTATCACAGTGTGGTCCCATGCAACACGTGTCGTATATAAGGGCTTTTCACACTTGAAATAGTTAACCCTGGGTCATTCTAAACCCCGGGTAAACTGAATCCTGGGTTATCTTGCTTCACGTTTCACACTGCTCATAATTTACCCGGTGTTAACAATTAATCCTGAGTATTCATAAGATGACTTTTCACATTGTACATTCCTAAACTCTGGGTTAACGTTCTTATTTGCATACTTGCGGGGTCAGTGTCATTGATTGGATGAACGCAGCACGCGACCTGTTTACATAAAAGCTCTAGCATTTTGCATCCTCATATTGCCGACTGTACTATCGAGTTTATATTGAATGGATACTTCGGACTATAAAGGTAAGAATGAAACGGTCTCTTCTTCAATCAAATTTTCACATTTTCTGTCAGCATTTGACGTTTTTCCTCTCAAACGCTGAATTTAGTGTTTATATACAATGTGCAGTGTTTCCGTGACTGTCCAAAGCACGCAAATATGAGACGCGATTGGTTGTCTGTTGCTAAGCGTCTAGCTTTAACATTCAGCTTTAACGCATCGTTTCACACTGTAGAAGTTTGGCACCGCAATGCGGGATTAACACTGCAAAAGCGGTGCTAACCCTGCTCTGGAGCAGGGTTTCATAACCCCGTGTAAAAAGCGGTGCTAACCCTGCTCCGGAGCAGGGTTTCATAACCCCGGGTAAAAAGCGGTGCTAACCCTGCTCTGGAGCAGGGTTTCATAACCCCGGGTAAAAAGCGGTGCTAACCCTGCTTCTAAAGTACATGTGAAACGTTCCTTTACTCGGGGTTAAAAACGGTGTTGTTTAGAACGTCAATAACCCGGGTTAAGCGCAGTGTGAAAAGCCCTCAAGTGTTCTGGGGGTTTGCGATAGGGTTTGGTAGAAAACAAACTGAAATTTAATGTATTATTTCACGAAAATTGCGCATAATTTTACTCATTCCCGCAGATTTTGTGCTCACACCCAAAGTGCGCGCATAAAGCCATCTCTCAGTACTAAATTGAGTCCTTTTTCGCTGCTTATTGCACTTAAACACAATATAAATATCAAAAACACACAAAATAATGTCAAAATGTAGGTCTTGGTGAGTTTTCATGTAAACACAGTCAGTTATGTTTTAAGTGAACGTAAACAGTTGAGAAAGAAAATGCATGTGTAACAGTATGTCACGGCTGGCTCGCAAGCCGCGACAAAGAAGGAGATGACACGTTGGGTAATATGCAAAAAGGAATAACATTTATTAAAGTAAAAGTAATAAAATAAGAGACCAAAACGGAAACAAAACAATAACTAGGACGACAACAAAATGGCACGAGGGGAGAGCTCCCCTCACGACTGATGGGAGCTGCTTTAATTTGCCAGCATCAGCTCTAGCACAGGTGTAAACCATCAGTCATCATGACGTCACTCACACTAACTCCAGCCTACAAAACAAGAGACAAAGAACAACCAAACCCACACAATATGACCCATACTGGGGTCATAACACCCCCCCTCAATGAAAAAAGGGTGGACATTTATGAAACCCATCACCCGATAACTCCCAAAACTAGAAAGACGCACCACTCTGTAATACTCTCCAATATCCTCAGCAACCACGGGCCCTGTAGAAGCAATTTAAGAAAGACAAGTAGAGCAAAACAAAACATAGTTAGTCAATCAGTTAAAAGGAATGAGGAGCTCTAGACAATGCGTCAGCTACCACATTGTCAGTCCCCTTGATATGCCAGATGTCAAGTGCATATGATTGCAAAAAAAGACACCAACGAGTCAGTCGTTGGTTTGGGCACCGCAAAGAATGTAAATAGACGAGCGGGTTGTGGTCCGTATACAAAACCAATGGGTCTGACACGGATCCCACATACACTTCAAAGTGTTGCAAAGCCCAAATCAAAGCTAATGCCTCATTTTCAACCACAGAATAATTCAGCTGATATGAATTAAACTTTTTTGAGAAGTAGCTAACTGGACGGTAAATTCAGCCTTCAGCCTTCAGCCTTCAGCCTGTAACAATACAGCTCCAGCACCCACATTGCTAGCATCTACACATAACTGAAAAGAACAATTAAAACCAGGCGCTGCCAACACAGGAGTGGAAGTAAGCAGTGATTTAGCTGCCTCAAAAGCGTCCTGACAGGCAGACGTCCAAATAAAAGCTGCTTTTGCTTTCAACAGATCAGTGAGTGGGGCTACCATGGTAGAAAAATTCCTGCAAAATCCCCGATAGTAACCTACTAACCCCAAAAAACACATCAACTTCTTCTTAGTAGTAGGAGAAGGAAATTGATCAATGGCCTCAGCCTTGGCCCGAACTGGTCGCACACATCCATGTCCAACTATCTTACCTAAGTAAGTCACAGTGGCCTTGGCAAACTTGCATTTAGCCAGACTGACGGTCAGGCCAACCTCTTCAAAACGAGAGAACAGGTCTGCGATATGCTTTAAGTGCTGCTCCCATGAATCACTGAAAACCACTACGTCGTCTAAATAGACAGCAACTCCTTCTAACCCAAAAACAACCTTATTCATAAGTCGCTGAAAGGTTGCAGGCACATTTCTGAGGCCAAAACTCATAACGTTATAAGAGAATAACCCCTCTGATGTAATAAAAGTGGAAATCTCTTGCGCTCTTTTGGTCAACGGAACTTGCCAATAGCCTTTAAGCAGATCGAACTTGCTTAAAAAATTTCGCCGACCCAACCCGATCAACACAATCCTCAATATGAGGCAGTGGAAATGAGTCTGGTTTTGTTACTCTATTTATTTTACGATAGTCGATACAAAACCGATAAGTTCTATCAGATTTATTTACAAGCAAGCAGGGAGATGCCCAACTGGAAAATGAAGGTTGTGCAATATCATGATCCAGCATGTACTGAACTTCAGCATTAAGATGTAGGAGTTTATTTGGGGACACCCGATAAAAATTCTGGTGAATGGGTTCCGAATCACCAACATCAATATCGTGCTCCAACCAATGTGTACGCGAAGGTACATCACCAAATAAAGAAACATGATGATTAATAATGTCAATCAAATCACCACATTTATCATCAGGCAAATGTGCCAACATTTTATGCAAATTTTTAAGAGTCTCTGAATTTTTTAGATGTCCCAACAGTACTGTATCCTCTGGAAAAGAAACTCCTTCATCTATTCCCTCCCCCATAAGAATAGGTGAAATTCTCTCAACTACTAATGCAGGTTTCACCTCACCGTCTAACCTCTTGTGGGAACGGCAATAATAGGGCTTCAACAAATTAACATGACACAACTGGGTGGACTTTCTTCTCTCTGCAGTGGCAATCAGATAGTTTGTCAGTAACTTGTTTCTCTACCACATACGGACCTGTAAACTGAGCTTGAAATGGCAAGCCCTCCACAGGTAACAGAGCCAACACCTGATCGCCAGGCATGAATTTCCGTTCCTCAGTTCGTCGATCGAAAATCGTCTTCATACGCTTTTGCGAAGAATGCAATTGTTCTTTTGCCACCTTACCTGCTTCATACAATCTACGCTTAAAGTCATTCACATAACTTATCAAGTTTTTAGGTGGTGTACTTTCAATCCACTGGTCTCGGAGTACAGCCAGTGGTCTCCGAACTGTATGCCCAAACACCAAATCATTGGGACTAAACCCAGTACTTTCCTGACATACCTCACGTGCTGACAACATCAACCACGGCAATCCCTGTTCCCAATCACCTTCCATCTCTGTACAATAAGAACGCAGTAAAGACTTCAGCATCTGATGGAAACGCACCAAAGCCCCCTGGCTTTGAGCATGATAAGCACTAGCTTTATTGTGCTTAATGTGCAACAGTTTCAAGACCTGAGAAAATAAATGAGAAGTGAAATTAGAACCTTGATCACTTTGCACAATCTTCGGAGTGCCAAAAATGAAAATGAACTGAGTCAAGGCTTTCACCACTGATTTCGCAGTGATCATACGGAGAGGATATGCTGCAGGGTACCGAGTGGAGGCACACATCACCGTGAGCAAATAAATGCTACCCGACTTTGATCTAAGCAACAGGCCTACACAATCAATAATCAGGTGCTCAAATGGCGGACTGACAGCAGGAATAGGAAATAATGGGGCAGGTTTGATCTTCTGATTTGGTTTGCCTGTTAGTTGACAAGTATGACATGTCTTGTTATACTGTGACACATCCTTTTTCAATTTTGGCCAAAAAAAATGACGAAGGATTCTGTGACAGGTCTTTTTTTACCCCTAAATGACCTGCAAGTTTATCATGGGAAATCTGCAATACCAGTGAGCGATACTTCTCTGGAACTACCACCTGCATGATAGGATCCCCAGCAAAATCACTACCATGAGGAATCCATTTCCTCACCAACATTCCATCCTGCAAAAAATAACCATGAGCAACATTCCTAATTTCATCAGAAGACATCACACTCTCAAACAATTGATGGAGAGAAGAATCAAGTTGCTGCTTCTGAAGCAATTCAGAAGGAGAAACAGAAAAGTCATCAGGCAAGGAGAATGGTTTGACTACAGCAGAATCAGTTTACCCTTGGCTGAGCAGAGGTCATGGAACGAGTTACCGCACATGCAGTAAACACTTCCGGATAGTTCTTGTGACTCTCATCAGGACCTGGAAGAGGAACAGATAAAACCACAGGAGGTGAAAAGGTATCAGGCCAAACCCTACCCCCTGCCAAATTATTCCCCATGATTATATCCACCCCATCCACGGGCAATGATGGACGTACTCCAATCACCACGTCACCACTCACAAGCTCAGATGACAATGTTACTCTGTGTAAAGGAATAGACAACACATCCAACCCAATTCCTCTAACAAGAACACTAGTACCAGTGTCACTCAAAGATGAAAATGACAACACATCCTGCAATATAAAAGATTCCGAAGCTCCCATATCTCTTAATATTGTCACTGGAACTTTTGTCTCTACCATCGACACATGTCCGTAGGTGACAAAAGGCGCATAATCACCATTTTTTAAAAGGTTACCCACTTTAGGAAATCCTTCACACGATGAATTAACAGGACTTAACACGGGTGCCACAAGAGCAGCTGGTTTAACGCGAGGAGCCTTTCCCCCTTTACTCTTGGCTTTAAGCACAGGGCACTCACTTTTCCAGTGCCCTCTACCATGGCAGTAATTACAGATCAGAGATGAATTTCTAGACATACGATCTCCTATATCTTCGAAAAATTCATCCCTTTTCCGAAACTCAAAACTCTTGTGCGTTAAAACATAATCATCAGCTAATTCAGCAGCTTTAGCAGTTCAGAAATTCATTACAAAATAACCGAACGCAATGAAAACGCTTCTAAATGTCGACAAATATCAAAAGTTAAAGGACGAGCGGACGAGCCCCCATTTGTCACGGCCGGCTCGCAAGCCGCGACAAAGGAGGAGATGACACGTTGGGTAATATGCAAAAAGGAATAACATTTATTAAAGTAAAAGTAATGAAATAAGAGACCAAAACGGAAACAAAACTATAACTAGGACGACAACAAAATGGCACGAGGGGAGAGCTCCCCTCACGACTGATGGGAGGTGCTTTAATTTGCCAGCATCAGCTCTAGCACAGGTGTAAACCATCAGTCATCATGACGTCACTCACACTAACTCCAGCCTACAAAACAAGAGACAAAGAACAACCAAACCCACACAATATGACCCATACTGGGGTCGTAACACAGTATAATGAATCCGTATGTCAGGTCTTAAAGGGATAGTTGAAAATGAAAATTCTGTCATTAATTCCTCACCCTCATGTCGTTCCAAAACCGTAAGACCTTCGTTCATCTTCGGAACACAAATGAAGATCTTTTTGAGGAAATTCCGAGAGCTCTCTGACCCCTCCATAGATAGCAATTTAATTAACACTTTCAAGGCCCAGAAAGGTAGGAAAGACATCGTTTTTACACACAAAAAGTATTCTCGTCGCTTTATAAAATTAAGGTTGAACCACTGTAGTCACATGGACTATTTTAACAATGTTTTTACTACCTTTCTGGGCCTTGAAAGTGTTAATTAAATTGTTATCTATGGAGGGGTCAGAAAGCTCTTGGATTTCATCAAAAATATCTTAATTTGTGTTCCAAAGATGAACGAAGGTCTTATTGGTTTGGAATGACATGAGGGTGAGTAATTAATGACAGAATTTTCATTTTTGGGTGAATTAACCCTTTAAAGGGACAGCAGCTTAATATGCCTGCTGCCAAATTATGAGATATTACAAATATCTATATGGCAGTTTTCCTCATGGTATCAATGTCAAAATTGTGGCCAGTGAAAATGCTGAGTGGCTAGTAACTTTGGAAAACCACTAGCCACAGTGGCTGGTGAGCAAAAAAGTTAATGTCAAGGCCTGGACTCAATGATTCAGAATGACTGAAAGCAGTTAACAGCTCACTGGAAGAGAATATATTATATTATGAATATGATTTAAATATGACTTATCGCACAAGTCATACTTGTATGGTGTTTTTTTGTTATTTTGGAGCCTGACAGTTCACTTTTACTGTATTGAAAAGAGTAGATTCTTAAACAACATTTATGTTCCACAGAACAAAGTGAATCATATGGATTTGGAAGGGTGATTTTTGTTATTCCTTTAACATTTTATGTATCACAAAGATTTTATTCCTTCAACCCTCAGAGAAAACACACCTGTGCATCGCTTTCTAACCCCTGGAGCTCCAATCTCACCTCATCTTTTCCCAACATACCCATAATGCCTCCTTCTGCGTGCCTGTTGTCGTGATTGTGATGCTGAAGGTAACAGAAGCGTGATCTTTCTGTAATGACAGTGAGAGAACGCCGCTCGTCTACCGACACGTTTGAGCGCTGCGGTCACCCGCTGTACGTTCAGCCACATTACCGTCAAATGCAAAAGCTCACACTCGGAGTACACACTGTTTTCGTTTACTAGTTAAACAATCCTCCGAGAGTTTCGACACAGATGCGGCGCCGCATAAAGAAGAAAAACAGTCCCAGTTCTGAGTCTGTGGTTCTCACTCAGGTCATAAATGCATCGTCTGTGTGAGGGGCTCTTGGGAAATATGTCGAGTTTGTTTGCTTGTGTTTTTCTTTTTGCTTTTTTTATATTTGCATCTAGCTCTAGATCAGTGCATTACCTTCTGCTTGGTACAAACGGAGCCGAGGTGATATGGTAAGGATGCAGGAAGCTCTCGGCTGTTTAATTTGCGGCCTGCCGTGTTGGACAGAGCACGGTACAGTAGGTCTGATTAATTAAATTTGCCTCGCTCAGGACGGATTTCTCACCGCTGTCAAGATTTCAATTTTATGTTAAATATTCTCTAAAGGGTAGGCCCTTAAATCTTATGGGCAGGGAGCGGCAGTGGGCTGTGAACATAACCATAGGCTAACTGCTAATGATAAGAGCACGCACCAGAAGAGGCATCTATAACACACTCGGTGAATTAGATTGTCAATCACTCCTGTGTCCATCGACCCAGTAAAGGACCAAACAGTCAGAGAGAAATGTAGAAACATGAGCTTGAGACTTTGATACCAGTGTGTCAGTATTCAGTGCATAAATAGATGTCTTATTCATAGACTAATTAATGTGTTAGGTCAAATGAAGTAGCTTGCATCTAAAGGTTTCTAAAGTGAAACTAAAGTGAATATATTAAATACTAATACTAAATACTAATTAAATTCTAATGTTTTTGGAAGAAGCGCACTATGCGCACTAAGTTTGCATTTATTTAATCAAAAATACAGTAAAAACTGTAACACTGTGAATGTGAAATATTATTACAATTTAAAATAACCTTTTCTATTCTTGTTCCATTCTTGTTCTATTTTAATATATTGAAAAATTTAATTTTTTCCTGTGATGCAAAGCTGAATTTTCAGCACCATTACTCCAGTCTTCACTGTCACATGATCCTTCAGAAATCATTCTAATATGCTGAATTGCTGCTCTTAAAAAAAACGTTTCATATTATTATCAATGTTTCATATTTTTGTGGAAACCGTGATATGTTTTTTTCAGGGTTCTTTGATGAATATAAAGTAAAAAAAAAAAAAAATTATATATTTTTTGTAACAATTTAAATGTCTTTACTGTCATTTTTGATCAATTTAATGTGTCCTTGCAGAATGAAAGTATTAAAAACACTTTTGAATGCAGAATGCACATTACATATATTATGATAGCGTTACGTCTAAAAGTATGTCGCCATATTGAAGATTTTAGGATATTGAAAACATTTGATCTAGAAAACACTATGAAAATGTTGAAGCATTTCTTTGTCATTAATCAGATTTTTTTTAGTAAATGATCTATAAATATACAGTGGGGAGAACAAGTATTTGATACACTGCCGATTTTGCAGGTTTTCCTACTTACAAAGCATGTAGAAGTCTGTAATTTTTATCATAGGTACTCTTCAACTGTGAGTGACGGAATCTAAAACACAAATCCAGAAAATCACATTGTATGATTTTTAAATAATTAATTTGCATTTTATTGCATGACATAAGTATTTTATCACCTACCAACCAGTAAGAATTCCATCTCTCACAGACCTGTTAGTTTTTCTTTAAGAAGCCCTCCTGTTCTCCACTCATTACCTGTATTAACTGCACCTGTTTGAACTTGTTACCTGTATAAAAGACACCTGTCCACACACTCAATCAAACAGACTCCAACCTCTCCACAATGGCCAAGACCAGAGAGCTGTGTAAGGACATCAGGGATAAAATTGTAGACCTGCACAAGGCTGGGATGGGCTACAGGACAATAGGCAAGCAGCTTGGTGAGAAGGCAACAACTGTTGCCGTAATTATTAGAAAATGGAAGAAGTTCAAGATGACGGTCAATCTCCCTCGGTCTGGGGCACCATGCAAGATCTCACCTCGTGGGGCATCAGTGATCATGAGGAAGGTGAAGGATCAGCCCAGAACTACACGGCAGGACCTGGTCAATGATCTGAAGAGAGCTGGGACCACAGTCTCAAAGAAAACCATTAGTAACACACTACGCCGTCATGGATTAAAATCCTGCAGCGCACACAAGGTCCCCCTGCTCAAGCCAGCGCATGTCCAGGCCCGTCTGAAGTTTGCCAATGGCCATCTGGATGATCCAGAGGAGGAATGGGAGAAGGTCATGTGGTCTGATGAGACAAAAATAGAGCTTTTTGGTCTAAACTCCACTCGCCGTGTTTGGGGGAAGAAGAAGGATGAGTACAACCCCAAGAACACCATCCCAACCGTGAAGCATGGAGGTGGAAACATCATTCTTTGGGGATGCTTTTCTGCAAAGGGGACAGGACGACTGCACCCTCAGTAAGAGCATTGAAGATGGGTCGTGGCTGGGTCTTCTAGCATGACAACGACCTGAAACACACAGCCAGGGCAACTAAGGAGTGGCTCCGTAAGAAGCATTTCAAGGACCTGAACCCAATAGAAAATCTTTGGAGGGAGCTGAAAGTCCGTATTGCCCAGCGACAGCCCCAAAACCTGAAGGATCTGGAGAAGGTCTGTATGAAGGAGTGGGCCAAAATCCCTGCTGCAGTGTGTGCAAACCTGGTCAAGAATGTATGATCTCTGTAATTGCAAACAAAGGTTTCTGTACCAAATATTAAGTTCTGCTTTTCTGATGTATCAAATACTTATGTCATGCAATAAAATGCAAATTAATTACTTAAAAGTCATACAATGTGATTTTCTGGATTTTTGTTTTGGATTCCGTCTCTCACAGTTGAAGAGTACCTATGATAAAAAATTACAGACTTCTACATGCTTTGTAAGTGGGCAAACCTGCAAAATCGGCAGTGTATCAAATACTTGTTCTCCCCACTGTATCTTCGTGATTTATGCTGCAGCGTAAGTGATTTCAGTGGATGCTTCGTCCTCATTTGCATCATAATTGGATTAGTATTAAATAGGTGCAAAATTTAGAACAGGTTACAGTACATGGCTTTGCATATCTAAAAGTAATAATGAGTAGTTTAAGCGTTAATTACAGCACATCATCCGCCCCCATACCTTACTTTGTGGGCTGGTTTTTATAATTACAAAAACCTGCTTTTGATTAGCGGTAACTGTTTATTAACTTGTACCGTAACTTTTCAGATTTCTGCGACATGATGTTGTTAATATCCAACTTAATAATAAGGGTTGTGTTGTTATTCTAAGCAACCTGTACAGGGTTTCAGTCCATGAATAAATATCTGTTAAACACAGGCTGTGATGTTATGTAACATCTGTTTCTATTTGATACGTTTTATTTCGACCTTGCGCATCCCAGTTAGTTAAACAATAACTTATAATGTATAATCGTCTGCCAAATGCATAAATTTAATTGTGAAGCACAATCATATTTAAAAGTAAAACAAATAATGCTGAAAAATTTATTTGAAGGGAAAAGACATTTGGGTGGGGTGGGGGGTTCACACAAATTTCACAACTGCGAGTGTGATGTGGCTTTTATACAACAGTAATACGAGAATTTAATATTGGATATCTTACATTTTAGATGCAATATGCCAAATTATTTGCCTGTTTTTGTGCAAAAATGAAAATGGTTACAAACGAAAAGCTTTGAAACCACCTCAGCCATTATCAATGTTGGGGAAAGTTACTTTTAAAAGTAATGTGTTACAGTATTGTGTAATTAGTTACGTTACTTAGTTACTTTTTATGGAAAGTAGTGTTATGTTACTTTTGTGCAGTGTTGGGTAGTAACTAGTTACATGTAATGGAGTTACGTAATTTAATTACAAAATAAATGTAACTAATCCGTTACAGTTACTGAGAAAAAAATGTGTAATTAAATTACAGTTACTTATGAAAATGTTAACGATTACATAGGTGGTTGCATCTGAATATTTTCCGTAAAAAGCTAGGAAATGTTAAATAATATTAATTTGTTGCTTTGCCTGTTTTTGATGTGCACGACGCCTCCTGCCATTTAAAGGCCGTTTAGTAAAGCGATGCTATTCTGATGCTTTTGATTGGCTGTCTTGTTTGAATTTGCAGCACACCACGTCTGCCAACTACATCAACCCACATTGCCGCTGAAAGCTTTAGCCTTTAGGCTACAACCTGTCTGAAAGTTGCCACCATGGCGAGTGAAAAGAAAATGCGTTCCAGTGCTGGAAATTAAAAAATAATTTCATCCAGAAATGAGAAAAAGGTGCAAATATAACAGTTCAGTGCAAAATATGTTTGCCAACTATTAAAATGTTATCGACATCAAAGGTTTCAATGTCGAACCTGAGGAAGCGTCTCCTATGATGAATGTTAACCACCTAGTGGACAAATCTCATTAGTTTGTCCCGTTTTGACTTGCAAAATAGAGCTATTTAACTACTAACACACAGTGATTGGTCATTGAGTCTAAACAATATATTAGGTGGAATATAACTTTATAAAAATAAAAAAAAACAATACCATGCATGTTAAGACAGTTACACTGGGGACATCTGTTTGGGTTGCCAGTGAGTATGAAACTAGAATCTATTCTTGCTTCTGATGCTTCTGTTTTACCTTCACGGACAGAGTGGTAAAAAGAATAGCATATTAGCAACAATCATGTTCCTGGATCAAAAACATCATGTTTTTTAATACAGTATAATGATCTAGAATTGTGTGTTTTCTCTTAAATATAACTAAATATAACTACCTCTGTTTTTAGATGTTAACCTTGCCTGGTTTAAATGTTTGAAAATGATTAACAGTTGAAAACATTCATTAGAAATGTAGAAAAGTAATCAAATGTAATCAGTTACATTACTTTAATAAAGTAACTGAAATAGTTACACTACTTGTTACATTTTAAATAGGGTAACTTGTAATCTGTAACCTATTACATTTCCAAAGTAACCTTCCCAACACTGCTTTTGTGTTACTTTTTTTTACCTGGCTTGCTATCTTCCAGGCCTTGCAGGTGTTTTGTTTTTACTGAGAACGTCTTCTTTGCAAGCGTTGTTTTAAAAATTGTTAAAGCAAATTAATTAAATATATGCATTTATAAAGTAATGTGTTAAGTTACTCATTACATTTAAAAAAGTAATCTGATTACATAATGCACATTACATGTCATGTTGCCCCGTTAACACTGGCCATTATATACCAGAGCCAGTGTACAATGAAGCAAAGGTATGCTTGATTGTTGTGGTTGTTAAGTAGAGTACCATGTTTTTTTGTCCTTTTCTCATTCATTAATCATTATTTGAGTGAGTTTCTCAGCTGTAGGAGGCGATGTGCTATATCAGTGTCTAAAGCCAGCAGTGGTGTTGTGAAAGGAGGCATTTCTGCTGAGGTCATCACACACTTCACAATGTGCAGTGGCCTTAACTGACCACAGACGCCCAGCATGCTGACCAGATCTCTGAATTATGCATCAGTCCCTGACCACTAGATAGTACGCAGTGATACCAGAAACAGTTTCCATTTGCACATACAAAAGGCCATGTAGTGCTCTGCCTTTGCAGGTTCATAAACACATTTTAGTGCTTTTTTTTCTATTTTGCATCATTCTGACCTGTATTGAGGTAAATTCCTTGAGCATCTTGACTTTTTGCAGTTTTCAGTGTGTCTGCAGATGTTTTTGAGGCTGACGGCGATGACTTTGTGTCCCTTGCCTTTTCCAGCAGATTCTGGCACGTTACTTTGTTTTTATCGGATAATTGTATAAATGTAATGCCGTCATTTCATCAAAGAGAAAAGGTGAACTGATGGCATTTTCTCAAATGTCAGAGTTATCTTAAGTCTTTTATTACATCACATTTAAACGAGAACACACATTCGCCATCCTGATGCTATTATTGTAATATGAAATCAGGTATTCATAGAAATTGCTTATTATACTAATGTGACTGTCAGGAAAGACAGCGGATGGGTCCGTCAGGGAGATCAGGTGTGGGTTTTGTGTGGCCAAACAAATCAGAATTATAATTTTGAACTATATTTTTGCGGTTTTTGTCTGTGCAAAATCCACCACTATGATGTTAGCATGTTGTGGGCGGTTGTCATGGTGTTGCTAACTGCTCTAGAATATCTTGGGTGGTTACTAGGTGGATGCCCTAAGGCCGTGTGTCCACCAAAGTGTTTTTTCACGCAGCTGGTGTATTTTTTTTGTATTGTTTTCAATGGGAGCGCCACGTTTTTAGAACGGCATGAGCGTAACAATGCGCTGAGCGTCTATTTCACGATATTCCGTATCTTATCAAGCAAAGAGTCTCAACTGAAAAAAACGCTGCCAAATACGCTCTCAAACGCTCACAGCTAGGCGTTTTCAGCAGAGTGCCTAGTGTTTTCAGCTGGCTAAAAATGCTTTGGTCGACACACGGCCTAATTCTCTTTGGCTACGTTCACACTGTCCGTTTTTTAAGATTGACAACCGCATTTACTTACAGGTGTGAGTCTCGAAATGCCCTGTTCAACACAGCAACTTGCAGTAGCATCTCGAATACTGTCTGTATGAACGTGCAACAGGAGTCGAGTCCGTATTCTCTTACCAGTAACTATAACGAGAGTGACCAAAGTAATATCAAAGATGCCGATGTCCATAAAACTGAAAAGTCTTGAAAAGTCTTGATCTTTTTCAAGAGTCCAATCCAGCCAGAAGAACATGATTTCACCAAGTACATGTTCCTGGATCAACATCTTTATTGATCCTTGAGCAACATTCCAATCATCCAATCAGATTTGAGGGACGAGTTTACAGTTTATGTTAAGTTTAGGCTTACAACCAGGGTTAGGTGCTTTTACATCAGTGTTATTCACCTATCATTTCCCTCTGATTTTAGGGATAAGTTGTGTAGGTATAGGGGTAAGACTACATTTTCAGACAGGAATGTTGTTTCAGGATCAACAAAATATGTTGATCCAGGAACATGTCTTGGCAAAATCACGGTGACCAGTCAAGTCCTGTTCCATTCGCACAGTATTGTTCTTGTTCTGTATTGTGTCTAGTTTTCTATTAAAAATATCTGAACATCCTTAAAACAAGATCAGTTTAATTGTATTTGTTTATTTTATTCATTTTTATTTAAATTATATTCAAAGAATGTATTCTGTTCTGAGAAAATACATGCAAATTGTTTTTCCCCTTAAAACCATCCACAATTTGTGAGGTTTCTGCTTAAAACGAGACAAAAACTAATGACCAATTAATCCTCAAAAACAATCTCTTATGCAATTTGCTTCTCACATAAATGTATCTAAATTAAAGTTGTTTATTTAGATATTTTACCAGAAAACAAGACAAAAATTATGCTTTTTTTTTGCTTAGTATCTGATTGCTAAGTGGTTTCTATATGGTTTCTAGGCCTGTTTACACCTGGTATTAAGATGCGTTTTGGTCGATTGGATCACAAGTGGACGACGCTAAATACAGGTATGAACAGGGTCTAAACCGTTTTAAGCGTGTCCACTTTCGACCACTTCCAGAGGTAGTCGAAAACCCATTCAACCAGATTGCTTTCATAGTGTAGACGCTCATGTGGCCGAACAGCCGCAAAAGAGCCTACTGTCCGCCTACTAACCTAATGCATAAACATTATGAGAAGCGCTAGCCAGACAGGATTTAAACTTTGTTGGCTGAAGACCCACATTTGGTTTAAAGACGAAAAACGTACCAAGCACAATGTTCTCTCACCATTCCTGATTTCTAACACTCACTCGCAGCGTTCGGCTGCTCTTTCGGCTGTCAGAGCAGAATGAAAGCTGCTGCTTTCCATATGTTTTTCCGTCGTCGTGTTCATATGAAAATTGCGCAAGCTTATTTAGATCGAAAGATCTGAAAAAGCCCATACATTTACCCACCCATAGACCCTCCCCTCGAAGAAATCAGGACAGAAGTGGTTGAAAGTATTAAAACACCAGGTGTAAACGGGTATGAGTCTCCCTCGTCTACTTGTGATCCGATCGACCAAAACGCATCTTAATACCAGGTGTAAACAGGGCCCTAGAGTGTTCTGGATGTTTTTTTACTGGCCTAAGAGTCCACACTTAAGTGTATATGATATTCTACAGTTTCTCTAGATGGGGATCAGGTCCTACCGTCAGTGAAACTCTGTGATTTATTACTTTTTCACCCAGTTTATTGTCCATGTAAAATAAGCTCATTTAAATATTAAAGTAGCATTCATGTCTATAGTGCAAATTGTGTGAGTTTAATACTTAGAGTTAGAGATCTGTTCAAATCCCTAACCCAAAGAATGACCGAGAGTAATAGTAAAGCATCACTAGCCTTCGCAAATTCCATTAATTATGGAAATCTGAATATATAGTTATGGAAGACGAATATTTATGGCAAACTCAGTGGAGCTCGGCCGTTCTCTGTGAGCATTACCCATTAATCATTAACACAGTATGATAATGATGGGTGTGCATGTTTGACGTCTCCACCATGCCCTCAAGCTCCTGCTTTTCATCTATATTTTAATCTCTTTCTCCTTGACTTCTAATTCCTCTCACATCTGATTCCGCATTTCAGTTTCATCCACAAAATACAGATTCGTGAAACTTTCTGCAACCTTTCTGTGTCAATAACTTATGCTCTTCTGAAACAAATGAACAGCTCTTGTATATTTCCTCAGTTTCAATTACCATTCCCAGCATTTTCTCTCACTCTGTGTGTGTGTATACGCTTGAGGGAGTTAGACAGGATGTTCATTATCATACCATAGGTCAGGTCTGTGTGTATTTCCCTAATTGCCTCTCCTTGTACGAGATTTTTTTTTTCTCCTATTGCCTTTCTTCTTCTTGTTTGATGATGCCAAATTTCAGGTCTCAGTGTCCTGCCTGATTCCTCCGTACATCCGTCTGTGCTCGGAATTATTCATCGGAATAGCAGGTGTGACGTGCAGCGTTTTAGTAAGCGCCTCGGACTGACCAAAGATGAGAAGCTCCCCCCCCCATCCCACAAACACAGCCCCTCTAGTGACCTGACGACGGTTTCTGCAAGACTAACCATGACAACACGCCACACAACATCATATGGAAACAATGAGGCTTGTTGTTTCCCAATAAGAAAACGAGGGTCGTGGAGGAGTTTGACACCATCTGTCAATCTTTCTACCCCCTCCCCTGCTCCTTTTTTATTTCTTTTTCGTCCATCAGAGTCTCATAAAAGCAATTTTTTCCCCCATGTGTTTGTAAACAGCACCGGGGTGACAGGGTTCTACCTGTGGAGAGGCTGTAGTCGTTGAGAGTAGCTCATCCATTTCTAATGCAATTAGAGGTGTCAGTATCTCCTCCTGAGAAGCGCTTCCTGCATGGCCGCTGAATATGGTTCCTCCTTCCATTTAAATCCGCTGGATTAGATTTGAGTGTCAGCTGGCAGACCTGCTAAGTGTCCCCTGACTAAGTAGACTGAAATGGGTGTCAGTATATTACATAGCTTTTCAAATACTCTATTTTTCATTGGCTTGTGCACAGAATGTTGTTGCAAAAGATGAATCTCAGATGTTTCTATGAAAATTCAGTAGTTAGTTCAGCCAAAAATGAAAATTCTCTCATTAATTACTCACCCTCATGTCTTCCCAAACTGTAGGACTTTCGTTCATCTTCGGAACACAAATAAAGATCTTTTTGATTTCTGTCCCTCCATTGACAGCTACGCAACTACCACTTTGACACTTCAAAAAGTTCATAAAGAGATTGTAAAATTAATCCATATGAATTAAACGGTTTAGTCCAAATTTTCTGAAGATACACGATCACTTTATATGATATATGTTATTAATTCTCGTGTTACGCAGAACATTTGAGCTTCCGCAAGAACCAATGAGGTTTATTCTCGTGTTACGCAGCACGTTTGAGCTTCTGCAAGAACCAATGAGGTTCATTCTCGTGTTACGCAGCACGTTTGAGCTTCTGCAAGAACCAATGAGGTTCATTCTCGTGTTATGCAGCACGTTTGAGCTTCCATAAGAACCAATGAGGTTCATTCTCGTGTTACGCAGCACGTTTGAGCTTCTGCAAGAACCAGTGAGGTTCATTCTCGTGTTACGCAGCACGTTTGAGCTTCAGCAAGAACCAATGAGGTTCATTCTCGTGTTATGCAGCACGTTTGAGCTTCTGCAAGAATCAATGAGGTTCATTCTCGTGTTACACAGCACGTTTGAGCTTCCGCAAGAACCAATGAGGTTCATTCTCGTGTTACGCAGCACGTTTGAGCTTCAGCAAGAACCAATGAGGTTCATTCTCATGTTACGCAGCACGTTTGAGTTTCTGCAAAAACCAATTAGGTTCATTCTCGTGTTAAGCAGCACGTTTGAGCTTCTGCAAGAACCAATGAGGTTCATTCTCGTGTTACGAAGCACGTTTGAGCTTCTGCAAGAACCAATGAGGTTCATTCTCGTGTTATGCAGCACGTTTGAGCTTCTGCAAAAACCAATGAGGTTCATTCTCGTGTTACGCAGCACGTTTGAGCTTCAGCAAGAACCAATGAGGTTCATTCTCGTGTTATGCAGCACGTTTGAGCTTCTGCAAGAATCAATGAGGTTCATTCTCGTGTTACACAGCACGTTTGAGCTTCCGCAAGAACCAATGAGGTTCATTCTCGTGTTACGCAGCACGTTTGAGCTTCAGCAAGAACCAATGAGGTTCATTCTCATGTTACGCAGCACGTTTGAGTTTCAGCAATAACCAATGAGGTTCATTCTCGTGTTATGCAGCACGTTTGAGCTTCTGCAAGAACCAATGAGGATCATTCTCGTGTTATGCAGCGCTTTTCAGCTTCTGCAAGAACCAGTGAGGTTCATTCTCATGTTATGCAGCACGTTTGAGCTTCTGCAAGAACCAGTGAGGTTCATTCTCGTTTTATGCAGCACGTTTGAGCTTCCGCAAGAACCAATGAGGTTCATTCTCGTGTTATGCAGCACGTTTGAGCTTCTGCAAGAACCAATGAGGTTCATTCTCGTGTTACGCAGCGCGTTTGAGCTTCTGCAAGAACCAATGAGGTTCATTCTTGTGTTACGCAGCACGTTTGAGCTTCCATAAGAACCAATGAGGTTCATTCTCGTGTTATGCAGCACGTTTGAGCTTCTGCAAAAACCAGTGAGGTTCATTCTCGTGTTACGCAGCGAGTTTGAGCTTCTGCAAGAACCAATGAGGTTCATTCTCGTGATACGCAGCACGTTTAAGCTTCTGCAAGAACCAGTGAGGTTCATTCTCGTGTTACGCAGCGCGTTTGAGCTTCTGCAAGAACTAGTGAGGTTCATTCTCATGTTACGCAGCACATTTGAGCTTCTGCAAGAACCAATGAGGTTCATTCTCGTGTTACGCAGCGCTTTTGAGCTTCTGCAAGAACCAATGAGGTTCATTCTCGTGTTACGCAGCGCGTTTGAGCTTCAGCAAGAACCAATGAGGTTCATTCTCGTGTTATGCAGCACGTTTGAGCTTCTGCAAGAACCAGTGAGGTTCATTCTCATGTTATGCAGCACGTTTGAGCTTCTGCAAAAACCACTGAGGTTCATTCTCGTGTTATGCAGCACGTTTGAGCTTCCATAAGAACCAATGAGGTTCATTCTCGTGTTATGCAGCACGTTTGAGCTTCTGCAAAAACCAATGAGGTTCATTCTCGTGTTAAGCAGCACGTTTGAGCTTCTGCAAGAACCAATGAGGTTCATTCTCGTGTTACGCAGCACGTTTGAGCTTCTGCAAGAACCAATGAGGTTCATTCTCGTGTTAGGCAGCGCTTTTGAGCTTCTGCAAGAACCAATGAGGTTCATTCTCGTGTTACGCAGCGCGTTTGAGCTTCTGCAAGAACCAGTGAGGTTCATTCTCGTGTTACGCAGCACGTTTGAGCTTCTGCAAGAACCAATGAGGTTCATTCTCGTGTTACGCAGCACGTTTGAGCTTCTGCAAGAACCAATGAGGTTCATTCTCGTGTTATGCAGCACGTTTGAGCTTCTGCAAGAACCAATGAGGTTCATTCTCGTGTTACGCAGCGCGTTTGAGCTTCTGCAAGAACCAGTGAGGTTAATTCTCGTGTTACGCAGCACATTTGAGCTTCTGCAAGAACCAATGAGGTTCATTCTCGTGTTACGCAGCGCTTTTGAGCTTCTGCAAGAACCAATGAGGTTCATTCTCGTGTTACGCAGCGCGTTTGAGCTTCAGCAAGAACCATTGAGGTTCATTCTCGTGTTATGCAGCGCGTTTGAGCTTCTGCAAGAACCAGTGATGTTCATTCTCATGTTATGCAGCACGTTTGAGCTTCTGCAAAAACCAATGAGGTTCATTCTCGTGTTACACAGCACGTTTGAGCTTCCATAAGAACCAATGAGGTTCATTCTCGTGTTATGCAGCACGTTTGAGCTTCTGCAAAAACCAATTAGGTTCATTTTCGTGTTAAGCAGCACGTTTGAGCTTCTGCAAGAACCAATGAGGTTCATTCTCGTGTTACGCAGCACGTTTGAGCTTCTGCAAGAACCAATGAGGTTCATTCTCGTGTTACGCAGCACGTTTGAGCTTCTGCAAGAACCAATGAGGTTCATTCTCGTGTTAGGCAGCGCTTTTGAGTTTCTGCAAGAACCAATGAGGTTCATTCTCGTGTTACGCAGCGCGTTTGAGCTTCTGCAAGAACCAGTGAGGTTCATTCTCGTGTCACGCAGCACGTTTGAGCTTCCATAAGAACCAGTGAGGTTCATTCTCGTGTTACGCAGCGTGTTTGAGCATCTGCAAGAACCAATGAGGTTCATTCTCGTGTTACGCAGCACATTTGAGCTTCTGCAAGAACCAGTGATGTTCATTCTCGTGTTACGCAGCACGTTTGAGCTTCTGCAAGAACCAGTGAGGTTCATTCTCATGTGTTACGCAGCGTGTTTGAGCTTCTGCAAGAACCAGTGAGGTTCATTCTCGTGTTACGCAGCACGTTTGAGCTTCAGCAAGAACCAATGAGGTTCATTCTCGTGTTACGCAGCGCGTTTGAGCTTCTGCAAGAACCAATGAGGTTCATTCTCGTGTTACGCAGCGCGTTTGAGCTTCTGCAAGAACCAATGAGGTTCATTCTCGTGTTACGCAGCGCGTTTGAGCTTCAGCAAGAACCATTGAGGTTCATTCTCGTGTTATGCAGCGCGTTTGAGCTTCTGCAAGAACCAGTGATGTTCATTCTCATGTTATGCAGCACGTTTGAGCTTCTGCAAAAACCAATGAGGTTCATTCTCGTGTTACACAGCACGTTTGAGCTTCCATAAGAACCAATGAGGTTCATTCTCGTGTTATGCAGCACGTTTGAGCTTCTGCAAAAACCAATTAGGTTCATTTTCGTGTTAAGCAGCACGTTTGAGCTTCTGCAAGAACCAGTGAGGTTCATTCTCGTGTTACGCAGCACGTTTGAGCTTCTGCAAGAACCAATGAGGTTCATTCTCGTGTTACGCAGCACGTTTGAGCTTCAGCAAGAACCAATGAGGTTCATTCTCGTGTTACGCAGCACGTTTGAGCTTCTGCAAGAACCAATGAGGTTCATTCTCGTGTTAGGCAGCGCTTTTGAGTTTCTGCAAGAACCAATGAGGTTCATTCTCGTGTTACGCAGCGCGTTTGAGCTTCTGCAAGAACCAGTGAGGTTCATTCTCGTGTCACGCAGCACGTTTGAGCTTCCATAAGAACCAGTGAGGTTCATTCTCGTGTTACGCAGCGTGTTTGAGCATCTGCAAGAACCAATGAGGTTCATTCTCGTGTTACGCAGCACGTTTGAGCTTCTGCAAGAACCAGTGATGTTCATTCTCGTGTTACGCAGCACGTTTGAGCTTCTGCAAGAACCAATGAGGTTCATTCTCATGTGTTACGCAGCGTGTTTGAGCTTCTGCAAGAACCAGTGAGGTTCATTCTCGTGTTACGCAGCACGTTTGAGCTTCAGCAAGAACCAATGAGGTTCATTCTCGTGTTACGCAGCGCGTTTGAGCTTCTGCAAGAACCAATGAGATTCATTCTCGTGTTACGCAGCGTGTTTGAGCATCTGCAAGAACCAATGAGGTTCATTCTCGTGTTACGCAGCACATTTGAGCTTCTGCAAGAACCAGTGATGTTCATTCTCGTGTTACGCAGCACGTTTGAGCTTCTGCAAGAACCAGTGAGGTTCATTCTCATGTGTTACGCAGCGTGTTTGAGCTTCTGCAAGAACCAGTGAGGTTCATTCTCGTGTTACGCAGCACGTTTGAGCTTCAGCAAGAACCAATGAGGTTCATTCTCGTGTTACGCAGCGCGTTTGAGCTTCTGCAAGAACCAATGAGGTTCATTCTCGTGTTACGCAGCGCGTTTGAGCTTCTGCAAGAACCATTGAGGTTCATTCTCGTGTTCCGCAGCACGTTTGAGCTTCTGCAAGAACCAATGAGGTTCATTCTCGTGTTACGCAGCACGTTTGAGCTTCTGCAAGAACCAATGAGGTTCATTCTCGTGTTACGCAGCACGTTTGAGCTTCAGCAAGAACCAATGAGGTTCATTCTCGTGTTATGCAGCACGTTTGAGCTTCTGCAAGAACCAGTGAGGTTCATTCTCGTATTATGCAGCACGTTTGAGCTTCTGCAAGAACCAATGAGGTTCATTCTCATGTTACGCAGCATGTTTGAGCTTCTGCAAGAACCAATGAGGTTCATTCTCGTGTTACGCAGCACGTTTAAGCTTCTGCAAGAACTAATGAGGTTCATTCTCGTGTTACGCAGCACGTTTGAGCTTCAGCAAGAACCAATGAGGTTCATTCTCGTGTTATGCAGCACGTTTGAGCTTCTGCAAGAACCAGTGAGGTTCATTCTCGTGTTATGCAGCACGTTTGAGCTTCTGCAAGAACCAATGAGGTTCATTCTCATGTTACGCAGCATGTTTGAGCTTCTGCAAGAACTAATGAGGTTCATTCTCGTGTTACGCAGCACGTTTGAGCTTCTGCAAGAACCAATGAGGTTCATTCTCGTGTTACGCAGCACGTTTGAGCTTCTGCAAGAACCAATGAGGTTCATTCTCGTGTTACGCAGCACGTTTGAGCTTCAGCAAGAACCAATGAGGTTCATTCTCGTGTTATGCAGCACGTTTGAGCTTCTGCAAGAACCAGTGAGGTTCATTCTCGTGTTATGCAGCACGTTTGAGCTTCTGCAAGAACCAATGAGGTTCATTCTCATGTTACGCAGCATGTTTGAGCTTCTGCAAGAACTAATGAGGTTCATTCTCGTGTTACGCAGCACGTTTGAGCTTCTGCAAGAACCAATGAGGTTCATTCTCGTGTTACGCAGCACGTTTGAGCTTCTGCAAGAACCAATGAGGTTCATTCTCGTGTTACTCAGCACATTTAAGCTTCTGTTTATAAATGTTCGCTGATCAATGTTTGTATGTGAATAAAAGCCTACATTATAAAGCCACCGTGTGCCTTCAGAAAATTTGGACTAAACCGCTCAATTCATATGGATTACTTTTACAATCTCTTTATGAACTTTTTGAATCGTCAAAGTGGTAGTTGCGTAGCTGTCAATGAGGGAGAGAAATCTCTTTGATTTCATCAAAAAGATCTTTATTTCTGTTCCAAAGATGAACGAAAGTCTTACACGAGGGTGAGTAATCAATGACAGAATTTTCATTTTTGGGTGAACTGTCCCTTTAAGGCCCGTTCACAACAAGGCCGATATCTATATTACGATGAAGATATAATTCTAAAAATCTTTATATATATATTAAAGAAGAGCAGTAAGTATAATATTAATGTGAATTGATTGATCCAGAACATTTTATATATGTAAAACTTGCCACCATGGTTTTAGAGTGTTGAATGTGGTTGCTAGGGTTTTCTGTGTGGTTGCTAGATGGTTAAAGTTTAATACTCTAAGATAGGTCTTTGTTCAAATCCTTATTCCTAACTAGGAGCAATAGCAATACATATTTTGGAATAATTTGATGAGAAATGTTTGAGATTGTATTGAAATCTGACTTTAAAATGCAAATTTTGGTATCTCAGCAAATCTGCCCACAGTTTGAGACATTGTTGAGATTTATTAGAAGCTCTAGATGATGCATATGAAGATGCATATGAGATTGCTTATGTCTTTTTCTCAGGATAAAAATTTCGAGAGACATCAGCAAAAGTATTTGTATTCTTTCCATTTAACTTTATTGCTGCTGTCTAGGGGAAACAGTTGAGATGTTAAAAAATATATCATTTGTGGATTTTTCTTTCCTAAGAGTTTCTTTTTTTGTGGAAACACATAATATCCCTAATTTATGTTATGTAGGATGAATGTGTCCTATGTTTGAATATATTTGCTGCTGTTTCACATGTTCTGTAATATACATGAAAATACCACCATTAACTTTACATGCTTCCTCAAAGAAGATCGACTGAGACGGTGTTCCTTTAACGCGAGTCTTCCGTATCATTAATAAGGGTCATTTAGCGTGTGGGAGAGAGCGCTGGCCCGCGCTCTTTGTCTTTAGTGACACCAGCGCCAAATGAGGAGAGACAATGTCTCCCACTGATCAATGAGGGGAAAAAAAGGCTGCCAGTGAAATGAAGTTAAATCTAATGTGATAAACGGCCCCGTCTGTCAGCAGGATCAGATCAGAGGTTTTAATTTTATTCAAGACATTGCGGCTCAGGTAAATAAATAAAGGGTGTAATGTAAGGAGGCGCAGCGCTCCCTAGAGAATTTCAGGCTGAAATTTTAGAGGATGGGATGCCGTTTAGCAAAGATGATTTATGTCTGCTGTAGACCTTCCATCTGAGATCTGAGATCTTCACACGGGACATTATTTCATTTTATTTTGTTGTATATTTTATTTATTTTTTATTTTATTTAAAAAAAAATTATTATTATTTTATTTTATTTACATCTAATAAAGTTTAAAAATGGTTGCAGTGAGTAATAATTTGTTTTTGCATCTGTGCAGGAAATGCCATCCGGCCCATCGCATTGCGAGCAGTGTCCGCCATAGCGAAAGCTCTGCCTGGTTTTCCTATTCTGGCCACTGGGGGCATCGACTCTGCAGAGTCCGGATTGCAGTTCCTCCATGCAGGAGCCACAGTGTTACAGGTAAGTGATAGAGGCTACATCGGAAATTATTATTTTGGAATATTATTTTGAATGAGTAATTACTTCGCCACTGCTAAAAAGCATGTTATATATAGTATAAATGTGTGTAGTATGAATGGACTACATTTGCCATGTTGTCATTATCACGTGACCTACCAGTGTCAGTTGTGTCGCTTCACTGCCATTCACAAATCTTTTCCCGTGGCCTCATGGGATAGTAAAGTTTCCATCGTATGCACACTTCAAAAATTCGCCTGAAGTAGTTAGTCATCCTGGTACTCTTTGCCTACTCTTTTACAAGTACTGTGAAATCGGACATACTACTCTTGTCACATACTACTATATATACTACTACTATATAGTAGGGAAGTATTCAATTTCGGATGCAGCCAGAGTCTCTGTCCAAGACAATCTTCAGTATCAAATCAGAATGTTTCATATTAGCACTTTATTCAAATCGAACAAAAAAGGCTGAAAAAATAAATCACTTGTTATAATAAGACCAGTTGGACTTTTTCGCAAAAGCATTCCATGTACTTAACAAATATAAAGTCAAATATTATCTAATGAGGATTTTATATTAATAAGACCATGGTAGAAGATCAAACAGGAAAAAACTTTCACTGTTTGTGAAAGGATATACAAATTAAATAATACTGATAAATTGGAGTACTGATAAAAAATGTAATAAGTAGTTCCAACAATGTCAATTAAAGAGGGGGTCTAATGCTATTTCATGCATTCTGACTTATTTACACTGTTAAAGAGTTGGATTCTCATGCTAAACATGGCCAAAATTTCAAAAAATGAGTTGGATGTATGATGGAGTATTTCTGTGCCAAATACACTCCTTCAGGATTTGAACAAGTTTCGGAAAGTTTTGTTTCTAGTATGACCATATATTTAGTCAAAATGGGTGGAATTCCTTGTATAGGCACTTCTCCAGGAAGAGCGAGAGCACACCCATCAACGTGCTTCGTTCGGGTTACGAGAGCTGTCGGCAGCGCTTTGTTTTTAGACCACAACATCAACAATGTCACTAAAGAAGTGTGTTTCTGGTTGAGGGAAAGATAACCTTGTTCAGCTTCCCAAATAACCCAGCGTTAAGGAAACAGTGAATGCAGTTTGTTTTTCCGGAGCAGCAACGGAGTTCTGCAAGTGTGTTGGTTTGTTCCTGGTCATGAGTGGAAACCGCAGGCGGTGAGTGAAACTGCATCAAATGTCTGTGTTTTGTTGGCAATCGGCGTGTAAGTGCATATAATGTAAACAACACGAATGTATAGTGAATCGAAAGTTATCCCGGGAGGGATAATGCCACGAATGTATTGTGTGTGCGCGTGTTTGTCATAGGTGTGTGTGTGTGTGTGTGTGTGTGTGTGTGTGTGTGTGTGTGTGTGTGTGTGTGTGTGTCTCTTTAGCTCCGCCCACTGCACTCCTCCACGAGTTCGGCTGTTTTCGGAAAGAGTCGGTACAATTTATCTGTCTTTTATAAATCTAATAAAACTAAAGACTCTTCAGAGTTATGAAGGATGCAATGCTACTCTATGGGTACTCAAGATTAACATGAGATTGGCTGAAACTGTGTGTGTTACCTCCTCTTTAAGTATTTAAAAAAAGTGCACTAAAGCAGTAAAGATGCATATTGCATGTCTGATTTTTATTTTTAATTGTGTACTTTTATATGCAAGATTTTTTTAATTGGCTTCTGTAGTGTTTTGCTTTATAATAGCTTTCATTAGCATTAACAAACATTATTACTTTATGAAATACTTAATAGCTCATTAGAACCACAGGGCTGCTCAAACTCATCATCAGAACCTGGAAGAGGTTGCTTTGTTGTGTGACGTCACCATAATGAATAATCTAAGCAACTCAAGTCCAAATATGTTTCTAGTTTATGACACAATTTGTCATGGTGTGCATTGTGTTTGGGCATTGATACGCAATTACTTTTAATTGGTATTGTCAGCCCTGCATTTGTCTCAGCTGTATACAAAGTTTTAATTAGAAAACTTTGTTGTAAATGAGATACAGTATAGTTAAGCATAATATTTAGATTGCAGATTGAAAAGTGTTTCTAAACTCTCCACATCAAGGCTTGCTCGTGTCTGGGGAGTAATCAAATAGAGAATCTGTATGCAAATTGAATCTCTATCTTTGAATAAATGCATTTACTATTTTTAAAGGTTGATTTAATGTTTCCGTAATGTCTTTCCCTCTCCTACCTGTTCAGTGGGAACACTTGGGATCCGAAGAGCCTTTTTGCATTCAGACATTTGTCCTTTGAGTTAATATGAAAATTTAATTACAGAATAACTCGGGCTCTTGATAGAATCATAATGCTTTCAATTACAGATCCACCGCTTTAAAAAGCCGTAATTTGTATTTCATCTTACACAATATAATCACTATTTGTGATGCTTTCCTTGCTTTAGAAATGTTCTGCAAGTGATGAAAGAAAATGTGTTTTTGTGTTAATATTTTGGGTTTAGTGGAGGATTAGTGCTGTGAATCGTGGGGTTTGGATGTGGAAGATGAGTTTGGCGAGAACACCCGCTGTGGCACACGTCCTTTCAAACACATCAAAGAGTCTGACTGCTGAGAAACTGCATGCAACACACATCTGTGTGCTTCATCAGCGCCTAAAACTGATTCTGATTGCTGCTTCCTCTGCAGTGTTTTATCCTCAAGGATAAAAACTGCTCAACCGGGCCTGGTTTGGTTTCGTTCCCCACGCGCCTGTTGAATTCAGGTCAGGTCTGGGTCAATGGAGAACGAACCACCTTTTGGATAAGGAACGGTAGCGGTTGAAAGAATGCGCTGTAATTCGAACTGTTGCAATCAGCGAGACTTGTAGTCAGAACTGAAGGGACTTGGGAAGGACTGAATGGGAGAATCAGGCTCTTCAAAAGACACAAAAATGTCTCAGTGTAAACACAAACGCTGTAGGCACTCGCGCTATTGTTTCTAAGCAGACACATCGATTCAACGCCACATCAAAAGTATTCTCCCAAGAACAAATAATATAATGAAGTCCATTCATATCCTGTATTGATTTCTCCGGATCGAATTGTGTTGAACCTGTGGAGTTTTGACTTTCCTTGGTTATTGAAGACAAGATATAGGGTATGTTGGAACCAGAGTCTGATTTATCCCATTAACTAAGAGAATTGCCAAACCGTAAAGATAATGGTGTAGAGCTTCGGTGATACCTGCAGTCTTTCTGGTGTAAATTTCTCTAAAAGTCAAGCAAATGTGTGCAACAAAAGACAGATCATTCCATTCTAATGATGCACGGCATCCTGGAGAAAAGCAGATCCTTTATTAAAATCATAACTCAAAGTTCATCGCTGTGGTTCTTCCACGTTCTGCACAGACTGGATGTCACAATGATATCAGATACACCAGCAGTCTTTGTCGCTCTGATAAAGAGCTCAGATTAGCATTGGGATGTCGAGATTAGCATTGTAAATATTTATTTTAGCAAATCAGTTCGTTAGGATGGTTTATCCCCTTAAAAATGCTTGTTGAATCAACCCGATTTGAATTGAGTGATGTACAAATGTTTTGCAGATTGTCCTGAATCATTTGAGAGAATTGATTCAAAAGAATGATTCATTTGCAAATTGTATATCGCTAAAATGCAAGACGCATTTGGATTACAAAAAAAATGATTTTAGTTAAAAATACGTCTTATTTTTATAAAACCAAAATAAAACGTGTGAAACCTGGTTGGTTTTCTGTTTGGTTTCCTTAAAATGACAATATAATGTGTTTTCAGAAAAAAAAAAAAAACCTGAAAACCTCCCCAAACTGCAACGTTTTTGGAATGTTTGAGTTTGTCTTAAATTGCAGTAATTGAAAGTTTTTTTTTTTTTTTTTTTTAAACAGTGAAAGTCTTTTGCTGCGTCCGAAATCGCATACTATATTTGGTTTGAAACTTACTTTGTGACACAAAAAAGTGTGTTCTATTTACATTTTTGTGATTAAAGTCCAGTCGACATCGACTGAACCTCGAGCTGAGACTTGAACGTGGGTTGCCTATGGAATATGCCACAGCGCTGGCCACGAGGCTATTGTGCCTACATAACAGCTTATTTTTATCAGTTCTTTTGTCTTTGGGTTGTTATATTTCTTACAGATTTCTGCTCGTTCTAAATCAGATATAAAGTAGCACAGTAAAGATTACATTTATATGAATGCGTTAGTAAGAGAGCAATTGTGTGTGAATTAATTCTACCTGGCAGCATCTCTCTATTAATAGTGAAGCTGTGGGTTTTAGTTACTAAGAAATACATGCTAGAACTTTTCAGTTTCTGAGCTATTTTATTGATAAATCACAGAACAGTGTTGACTACATTTCTGTGCTACTGAATGTTTCTGTGTGCACAATCAGCACGTGATGTGTGAGCTACTGTCTGTATGTGTGTGCGTTACAATGCACATTAATTTAGAACAGCGATTAACTTACGTGTACAATAAGCTGTTTAAAGCTTGCTTTCACCCGATCAATTTTGAGCATCCAGACGGTATAATCAAACATATCTTGTGGAGCGATCTGGGAGTATGCATTTATTAGTCATTTTAACTGTTGGAAACAGAGCGTAAAAGTGGACTTCAAAGATTTCTTATCCTGTTGCGCCCTCTATAGGCCATGATCAGCTTACAGTCGAGCTTAAAGGGATAGTTCACCCAAAAATGAAAATGATCCCATAATTTTCTCACCCTCAAGCCATCCTAGGTGTATATAGCATTTTTCTTTCAGACAAATACAATCGGAGTTATATTAAAAAATGTCCTGGCTAATCCAAGCTTTATAATGGTAGTGAATGGCAGCCCATAATTTGAAGCCCAAAAAAGTGCATCAATCCATTATAAAAGTAATCCAAGTGGCTCCGGGGGGTTATTACACTTTTTTCGTAAGTTGAATACGGAAGTCGGTCCACCGGAAGCTAGATATTTTACTTTATAAAGTTTTAAATATGGATATTTTTCTTACACAAACCCATCGATTCACTTCAGAAGGCCTTTATTAACCCCCTGGAGCCGTGTGGATTACTTTTATAATGGATGGATACACTTTTTAGGGCTTCAAATTTTGAGCTGCCATTTACTGCCATTATAATGCTTGGAAGAGCCAGGACATTTTTTTAATATAACTCTGATTGTATTCGTCTGAAAGAAGAATGTCATATACACCTAGGATGGCTTGAGGGTGAGTAAATCATGGAGTAATTTTCATTTTTGAGTGAACTATCCTTTTAAACCGTCATGGCAGAGTATTAAAGTCAACTAGTCTGTGCAACCCCTAGTATAAATGTGTGTAGTATGAATAAAATTCAGACATACTACATTTGCCATGTTGTCATGTGACCAACGTCGTCAGTTGCGTCGATTCACCACCATTGACAACTCCTCTCCTGTGGCCTCATGGGAAAGTAAAATGTCCATCGTATGCACACTTCAGAATCTTGCAGGAAGTAGTGGGTCATCAGGGTACTACATTTTTCGAATACTATGTATTCGGACATACTACTTGGCATAATGTTTTTCGCCTACTGTAAGTAAGGATATATTCGATTTTGGACGCAGCATTTAGCATTTTTAGCATATATATTGATTTAGTTCACTCAAAAAGGAAAATTCTTTGTTCTGCAGAACACAAAAAAATATACTATTGAATAATATTGAGGTCCAAATAACATTGGAGCCGAAAAGCAATGAGATATTTTTCAAAATATCTTCTTTTGTGTTCCTCAAAAGAAAGAAGGTCATACAGGTTTGGAACAATATGAGGGTAAGTAAATGATGACAGAATTTCTATGCCTTTAAATGTTTGTTCCTTTTTGTCTTGATTCAAATTAGATAGCGTTATTTGACAAAGCAGGCGAGCTAATAACCTACATTGCTGAAACGTTACCGGGTTTCTGTGAGCATGTACTTTATTCTACCGCAGCTAATGTGATCCCCTTGTCGATCGATACTCTTTAGTTGATTCATTACCAAATACATCGCTTTGCAATCACCCTGTAGGGGATCCGGGGCTCCTCATGGTGCCGTATTGACTTTCATGTGTGTAAAAGTAACCTACCTATGTTTAGTGCCTGTTACTATTCAAGAAAAATCCACAGATCTTGGAATGCTACTAGCTTAACACAGCCAAATGACTTTAATTTACTGAAGCAATGATGTCAAACGTTCACACTCACGGTGTTGTTGTAAAGTATAATGTCTGCTCCTTTAATAAGATTGGGGTGTTATGATAGATTTTCGCCTGTCATAATGAGACAGTAAAATAGCTGCGTTTAGTGGCAGCTGTAGGAGATCAGGACAGCGTTTTCATAGGGAGGTCTTTGGGGGCAATGGAGCAATATTTCACTAATGGCAGAGCTGGTTCAATCTTAATGATCCACACTGTAATTTGGGTCCTTCCCGGTGCATGTAAACAGTTGCGAGCTGCAATAAAGAGACCGTCATCAAGTAGTAAAAATGACTTGTGGCCTAGAAAGCATCAGGATTTTGTAATTTCGTTTCAAACTGCTAAATGTTTCCGTAGAGAGGGGTGTAAAACAAAAGATTTGTCTACAACACAAAGCGAGCTTTCAACAAGCAGCCTGCTTCAGAAACCACAACATTTTTGCATTGTTGCTTTTTGGTTGCAGTTAGGTTACATTATAGTACAAAGATGTACAATTCAGACATGCTGTTTACGTATTTAGATAATTGGAGATCAACTTTTAGATCATTTTAGTTGCAAATACATTTTATTTTCATACAATCAAATAAAATGTTATGGAAACATTGTGAAAATTTTTTTGGTTTTCTTTAAGTAGCATCAAAACGTCAGTATAATGTGTTTTTACTTAAAAAAAAAAAAAAAAGAAAACTGCAATGTTTTTGGAACATTTAAGTTGGTTTTAAAATGGCACTTAAAGAAAACAGGATTTTGTTTTATAATATACCAAATGTTTCCGTAGAGAGGAAACAAATGACGGTTTAATGAGCAGCAAGTAGGAACCACAAAACGTTTTTACAATGTTGCTTTTTGGTTGCAGTTATGTTACATCTAATACAACATTCTAGATGTGAAATATAAAAAATATTGTAGCCAGAACACGATGTGCAGTTTATCTATTTGAAGACATAAAATATGACCCTGGACCACAAAACCAGTCATAAGGGTCAATTTTTTGAAATTGAGATGTATACATCATCTGAAAGCTGAATAAATAAGCTTTCCATTAATGTATGGTTTGTTAGGATAGGACAATATTTGGCTGAGATTCAACTATTTGAAAATCTAATCTGAGGGTGCAAAAAAATCTAAATATTGAGAAAATCGCCTTTAAAATTGTCCAAATGAAGTCCTTAGCAATGCATATTACTACTAATAATAAATTTTTGATATATTTACGGTAGGAAATTTACAAAATATTTTCATGGAACATGATCTGGTCCCACTTTATATTAAGTGGCCTTATGTACTTACATCAGAAAAGAAGTACAATGTATTATTGTGTTCTTATTCTATTGCAAAACACTTTTGCTGATATTGAGGTGGATTACGGGTAAAGTTAGGGACAGGTGTGGTGGTATGGGTAAGTTTAAGGGTAGGGTTAGGTGAAAGGGAAGTGTCAACAGTGTAATTATAAATGTAATTACAGAAATTAATTGCAGATGTAATTACATGCAGGTATTTTTAAAAATGTAAGTACAGTGTAAAAACATGTATGTACACAATAAGTGCATTGTATCAAATTATTAATTTAAATGTTAGTACATAGTAGTTAAGGCCACCTAATATAAAGTGGGTCCAATGTATCTAATATGATAAAACAGCGCTGCGTTACCCCACGTACACGAGCGGAAGAAGCGGAAGCGCTCGTCTGCGGCATAATAAAAAATCCAAAATAAAAATGTTGGAAATGTTCTGATCAAACAGGATTTGTAAGTAGCTTCAAAATGTTAATAAAACAGGGTTTTACTATGTTAAAAAAACAGACTAAACTGCAATGTTTGCTGTATTTATTTAGGTTTTAAAATAACAAGCTTTACATCAAAATTAAAAAGCAGTGAAAATACTGTTGTTTGTTGACCGAATGTATGTTTATGCCAAAAATACAACAAGGTACAACGTTTATGAAATACATGTTTGGAATGAAATGCAGATGACTAAATGATGACAGAATTATAATTTACGGGTGAACTACCCCTTTAAATTCACAGGTGTTTCCAGTTGTGCGACCACACACAAAAAAAAATTAAAGAATGCTTATATCTGTAGAAAAAAGGGTAAAGGTTACATCCACTTGTTAGACACCAAACTAGACTGTATTGACTAAATATAGTCCCCTGGTTCAGTGGCTTGTGAAACATATTTACTTCCAATGACTTCCATAAAGATGCTGTCTTTTACCTGAAGCGCTAGACAAAATATCAGTTGCTCGTATTTTCCCGGTGTGTTGGTCAATCTGTGCGAATCAAAAAGGACAAGAGCTTCATGCATAGTCATTGTAACATTTGGATGCCAAACCGAATCTCTTTGGGGGGAGATGGTGCATGGCTAAATGCCAGGATTTTATTGCAGGAAATAAAAGAGCAGACAGAAAAAGAGAGAGAGAGCAAGATGAGGGTAGAGGGAGATGGAAAGAGCAGGCGCGCTGAATCTAAAAGCGTCTGAGATCTCAGAAGGAGTCGAAATCAATGCACCACCACAGTTTTCAGCGCAGATAAAAAGGACCTGCCGTCTCAATTGCCTGGAAACTACTTAGAAATTCTCACTTCAAATTTATTTCAGGACTCAGCCACATTAGCGCTAAATACTCCAGGTCAGGATATCTTTGATGTTCTGCATCAAATGAAAAGCAATAATGGGCAGCGACTCCTGTTCACAGAGCAACAAGCCTGGGATTTTACAGCCCCATCAGACATAGGATCACTCCGTTTAGTCTTGTTTGCAGTTCTTTTCATCATAATGAATCATTTGTTAGGTCAAATCCCATGTTTTTTTACATACACACACGTATCTATTCATCGTTTTTCTTTGATGAACAATAGCCCACCCATCCTTCCTCTGTAGGAACGCTGATCCTTACATACCTGTTAAAACGGTGTCCTATTGACGTTGTCTGCTCTGTTAACTGCAATAATTACGAATCAATTGTTAAACTCTGCGGCAGGCATCAGTGGACTCGCGTATTTGTTGATGTTAAATCAAGGTGAAATGACATCGAACCAAATTGGACTCGTTCAAAAAACAAACGTTCGTTTGTGATGTGTAGATACAAACTGTGGCATAAACGGGGAGAGAAACAAGTTTTATGCAAATGAGAATTCTAATGAAAACATATCTCCCAGAGATGCGCTAGCCAGGGTAAATGTCTCCATTTTCTCAGCATGAGGTATGCCGCGTGGGATTTAATTTTTAAATATACAAATGACGCAGCACGGCCAATGATCTGCACCCCCTCCCCCCTGAGAAAGTCTTTGTTGTGACTGTGAGGAGGAGGGAATAGGGATGGGAATTGTTAGGAATGTAATGATTCTGCTTCCGATTCCACTTAACGATTTGGGTTCCTTAATGATTCCATTTGCAGCCTCCTCCTTTCTCACTAAATAAAAAGCAGGGCTATTTTTTCATGGATATATATATATATATATATATATATATACCGATCAGGCATAACATTATGAACAGGTGAAGTGAGTAACACTGATTATCTCTTCATCATGGCACCTGTTAGTGGGTGGGATATATTAGGCAGCAAGTGAACATTTTGACCTCAAAGTTGATGTGTTAGAAGCAGGAAAAATGGGCAAGCGTAAGGATTTGAGTGAGTTTGACAAGGCCCAAATTATGATGGCTAGACGACTGGGTTAGAGCATCTCCAAAACTGCAGCTCTTGTGGGGTGTTCCCGGTCTGCAGTGGTCAGTGTCTATCAAAAGTGGTCCAAGGAAGGAACAGTGGTGAACTGGCAACAGGGTCATGGGCGGCCAAGGCTCATTGATGCACGTGAGGAGTGAAGGCTGGCCCGTGTGGTCCGATCAAACAGTGCATTGCAGTTTGTTGCATATGGGGCTACATAGCCGCAGACCAGTCAGGGTTCCCATGTTGACCCCTGTCCACCGCCGAAAGCACCAACAGTGGGCACGTGAGCATCAGAACTGGACCACGGAGCAATTGAAGAAGGTGGCCTGGTCTGATAAATCACATTTTCTTTTACATCACGTGGCCTCCAAATTCCCCAGATCTCAATCCAATCGAGCATCTGTGGGATGTGCTGAACAAACAAGTCCGATCCATGGAGGCCCCACCTCGCAACTTACAGGACTTAAAGGATTTGCTGCAAACATCTTGGTGCCAGAAACCGCAGCACACCTTCAGGGGTCTAGTGGAGTCCATGCCTCGACGGGTCAGGGCTGTTTTGGCAGCAAAAGGGGGACCAACACAATATTAGGAAGGTGGTCATAATGTTATGCCTGATCGGTGTATATATATATATGAGAATAAATCATAAAAATGGTTCTTTTTGTTTAAAAATCTTATAAATGTATTAGGTGGCGAGGGGGGCCTTTTACCCCACACACTGGGTAAAAGACTCACCAGCAAGGGGCGCACAGTATTAATACAAATACTTCAGCTAAAATAATGTTTTTAATAATGTCTAAGTTAATACTTGTTCAAAACGAATACTTGTTCAATATTTTTACTATTTTCTGTTTATTTTGATAATAAATATACTGTCATTAAAATGTTAGTATAGAAATGTATTTTAAAAATACAGAAACAAAATTATTTTAAAAAGTAAAGATTCTGAAAGCATTGAAGGAGATGCCATAATAATTTTATATAGATTTACAGTAGTAACAATAAATTATATTTTATTATGTGATATGATTAATATCACATTTTTAAATATGACTGTTTCATTATAAATAGCGATTATCTCGGTAATACTTTACAATAAGGTTTCATTAGTTAACATTAGTTAATGTATTAACTAACATTAACTAACTATGAGCAATACACTTGTTACTGTATTTGTTCATCTTTGTTAATGTTAGTTAATAAAAAATACAGCTGTTCATGGTTTGTTCATGTTAGTTCACAGTGCATTAACTAATGTTAACAAGATTTTAATGAAGTATTAGTAAATGTTGAAATTAACATTAACAAAGATTAATAAATGCTTTATAAGGGCAGTTCATTATTAGTTAATGGTAACTAATGTAGTTAACTAATGTTTTCTAATGAACCTTATTGTAAAGTGTTACCATTATCTCTAAGGTGGACACCCAACTTAATATATGATATTTACCATCTCAATCTAACTGTAATGTCAACAAATGTTAAAGTCAGCCTGCTGTTTATCATATAAATTATTGTGCCTTTTGCGCCAACAGCAGGGCGCCTTTTACCCCAAATACCATACATTAACATATTCTTCCGTTATTGAAAAACTGTTGCTTTAATTACCTTGAACAAAACTGAGAACCATTATGAAGACCTTTGTCTCAAAATATAAACATTGCCCTGCCAGCAAACGAGGCTAGATTGTGGTGCGGGACCAGCAATAGGCCAGATTCAGGGACCTAAGAGTGCGGACAGGGGTGTATATAAGTAAGGTCCGAAGTATATGGGGGGGCGAGACCATAGAGGGCTTTGAATGTGATGAGAAGTATCTTGTATTGCATATAGAAACGAATGGGTAGCTAATGTAATCTGTGTAAAACAGGAGTAATGTGGGAAGATTTCTTGGTATGTGTGAGGAGTTCTGAATATATTAGAGCGTATTTAGTGTTGTAGTGGGTAAGCCAAAAAAGAGCGAATTACAGTAGTCTAGGCAGGAAGTAATGAAAGCATGAACTAGGGTCATTGATATTTAAGAACGGATGTAAACTAGCAATATTCCGGAGGTGGAAAAAGGCAGATATCAATATTGCAATATCAATATTGTCAACACAGAGACGGGATGTAAATTGAAGTAGACCAACCAGAAGTATATTTGTTTTATCAGTGTTTAGTTTGAGAAAACTACTGGTCATTTGGTGGGGAAAGGAGCAGTGTGTTGGGAATTAATGTAGAGCTGGGTGTCATCTGCATAGCAATGAAAGTTAAAGTCATGATGATGGATAATGTGACTTTAAGGGAAGCGTGTAGATGATGAAGAGTAAAGGTCCAAGAACAGAACCCTGTGGAACACCATGTGAGACAGGGGCAGTAGGGGGCTTAGCCTGACGGATAGAAATGTGATACTGACGGTTACGTAGTTCATCTTACATTTCATAAATTTGATTGGTGACAAACATGATTCAGGGCAACAACTGTAACAACTGTGGAGTGAGTGCCCCTGTATGAATTTTTGTCTCATATATAGGCCTATATGATTCAGTAGCATTGCAGGAAACTCTGTCTTTAGTATTTTAGTGCGTTTTTTCATCTGCATCGATGTAGGACTGCAAGAACTGTTAAAGGAATGAAAATCAATCTAAAACTTGAACTGGTTATGCATAAGAACCTTTTATTAAACCCTTTCCTAGAAGCGAGATATCAGATACAAGCTCAGAGAGAGTCGAGATGCAAAGGTCTACGTGTCGAGTCAGGAACCAGCTGTGAGCATTTGCAAAGCGACTGAATGCTAATCCTGTGAAAGAAGGCAGTTCTCGGGCCGACTCTGGCTGATGTCAGATCGGCGATAGCGCCAGGAGATAAGCATGTCTTATCTGCTTCCTTAAGACGCGGTGTGACTGCCATCTGAAGTGGAGTAGACACTTGCACAAAGCCAGGCTTCAAGCGTTCCTCGCATATCACAGTCTCTGAGCTACAGAAGTGTAACAGAGTCAATGGAAAGGGCTCCGGCGCGCGCTGACGTGCGGTTGATGAGCGAGCATAAGCTCTGCGTTATCGGACTCGTCTGTGCCCTGCCGGTAATGAGAGAATGAATTAGATTTCTCTTAAGGTCAATTGTATTCTGCATTTCAGACCATGTGCGTTGTAGTACTGCTTTGATTCAGCATGCTGACGTTTGTCTTTTGAAGCTTCTTTTGAAGGATGGCACATGTTTTAATGACCTTCATTTCTCTCTCTCTCTCTCTCTCTCTCTCTCTCTCTAGATGTGCATGTGTTTATGTGCATATATTTATTAGTGTTAGTGTGCATGCAGCCTAGTGGTTAATGGTGTGACCTGGTATCTGAAAGACTAGGTTGGAACTTAAAGGGATATCTCACCTAGATATTAAAATGCGGCCTTTATTTACTAATTTACTCAAGTAAATCCAGACTGACAAGCGCAAATATGAATAAAAGTATCATAAATAGAAAGTGACAATTGGTCACATTGCAAACCAGAAGATGTACTGTAAATTGATTTTCATTATACTGTATGCAAAAGAGTGGTCAGTACATGCAACATTTCTTCTTTTGTGTTCAAAATTATGATGGAATCAAACAGATCTGCAGAAATAATGACAGTCTCCGAACATGTTTGCACATATAAACACATTTATATAATTTTTTTATTGTTGTTTTATATTTACAAAAAAATTTTTTATTTTGTTTGTTTGTTTTATTTGTTTACTTACTTATTTTTTACTGCCGCAAACCCGAAAGATTTTTCACTTCAAGGTGTTCCAAAAATGTTGTGTTCCAAGATTTTTAAGGTATATCAAAAAGAACTGCAAAAATAATAATATTAAAGATTCTGAAAGCATAATAAATTTTATTTTATTTATTTTTTTATTAGTTTATTTTTATTTTATTTTATTTTTTTATTTGGTTTATTATTTTATTTTTTTACTTTACATTTATTTTTGCTATTTACAGATTCTATGGCTATCACAGAGACGTGAATTCTCAGTGAACCTATTTCAGTCATATTTGTTGGTTAGAGATATTTTATATGTGATATTAAAAATATATGCTAACAGCAGCTTTAATATGGTGCCATTCTGTTGTGATGTTGCATGTATGTGGAGGTGTATTGTGATTTTTATTTTAGACATTTTGTCATTTTTATTTATAGCATAATAGTAGAGAGAGGACAGGAATGCTATAGGAATTGTGAAATGCTGCAAGTCTGATTTAAACTTGCATTGCCCATATATGTGCACTAATTACTAGTCCACAGCTCCGACCTGAACCGTTATTAAAGAAACTGCTTCAACTCGTGCCTTCACACAGGTGTGCAGTGCGGTACAAAACCAGGACTTCACTGTGATCGAGGACTACTGCACTGGTCTGAAAGCCCTGCTCTACCTGAAAAGCGTTGAGGAGCTCCAGGACTGGGACGGCCAGTCTCCGCCTACGGCCCGCCATCAGAAGGGGAAACCTGTGCCTACGCTGGAGCAAGTCAAAGGAAGGGTGAGAGACTTCACAGCTGTATTAAAACACCATTTTACTGATGATTACCCCTCCCCAACTTCCTCTCACATTGTTTTCCTTATTACAGTTCTCTGACACGCCATTAAGGAGCTAAACGCAATTCCCATAATTCTACAGCTTTAGGACCAAGTGCTCATTAATGCAGCATTAGCGTTACACCCGTGGACTTGCTCCCATCCATTTACTTGTTGTTAGTTCGTAAAATTCCACGTAATAACAGCGCTGTCCAATACACAATGTGCCCGCTTGCACTTCTGCAATCTCAAAGGTGAAAGAACATTATAGTGCAGCGCTTAGTCGTTATGGTCCTATTTTACTGTTTCTTCTGCTAAAACGAAGCACTTGGACCAAATTGAGTAGTTTTAACCTGGCTAAGGTTAAAGTGCGCAGATGGTTTGAATTTTTCCAAGTTTGAATCACCAAAAGAGCTTTGACTTCCAGGAGAAAATAATTGGTTTATTTTATATCGCAACTTTTATTTCTTGCAGACGGCATTTACATAGCAGCAACAATATAATATAGAATCAGAAAATGAGATTGGACAAAGGCAGCTTTTCACACGTTTAATGGTTTGTACTTCACGTGTATGTTCAGCCCTCGGTAATCTCCCTCATTATTTGTGCACAAGGAATATTAGGCGGCATGGAAATGAGCAAAACTTCAGTAAACTCCTTTCAAAGCAGCGAATTAAAGGCCTTTATCAGATCACAGTCTTTCTGCTAATACACCAGCCGAGGGAAAAGCTTTGAAGCCCGCCTAGTGTTTTCTAACACGCTAGCTGCGACTTCTCAGCTTCTGACTGCAAGGCGGCTCAGCGCAATAGTTTAAATGCTAATGCCAAATGAGCGTCTGGGAATGAAGGAATAAAACGAAAGAGAAGCAGGCTGATAAGTGCAAGTCATTTCCATGTCGACAGGACATTAGTGCTGGAATTGTGGCAACAATAACTGAGGCGCTGGGAAAGCCGAGGGAAGCTGTGGAGTGTCGTGTGGAAACATCACAGCGGTCCATGTGTCCCCAGGCAGCGTAGAACCGCATTCAAGGTTCCTGCTCAAAAGAAGGAAAAGTCACTCACCACACGGGTCACAGGGATGTACGCTTGACAGGCGGTCTTTTGTAAACCGAGAGAGAAGAAGAAAAATCAATGAACATTAGACCATGTGAGCATTGCACTTCACGTCTGCTATTGTACAGCTCAGGCAAGCTGCTTCTCTGTCAGATGGATGTAAAAGAAAAATAGATTTGCATTTCTTAAGGGAAATAACCAGTGTTTGCAAGGGGAGATGTGATAAAGACCAATCAAATGCATTATGACATCATTGCTGCCAAGCAAAAGCATAGTTTTAACTCAAAGATTTGTTTCATTTAGAACATGTAGTTTTTTGATCTTCAGAATAGGGTGCTTTATCAGAAATGTCTGATTTACACTATCATTCAGAAGTTTGGGGTTAGTAGGATTTTTTTTACGATATGCATTAAATTGATCAAAAATGACAGTAAACACATTTATACACCAACAGTAATGCATTTAAATACATTTTAAACTAACAGTAATGCATTTAAAAAGTACATGGCGCAGGTGCACTTAGGGCATGTCCGAATCCACTTAAAAAATGGTCTAAAAGGGTTGTAACCTAGTCTCTTAATGAGTCATGGGTGTGTTTTGGGCGTAACGTGCAATAAACCAATCAGAGTCTCATCTCCCATTCCCTTTAAAAGCCAGTTGCACTTGCACAGATGCTCACTGTGCTGCTGCGCGTCCCTGTGTGTGTAATAATCAGAGTGTACGCGCGTTGTGCACCCGTCTATAGGCGCACATTACTAACGCACCCTTTAAATAACACAAAAAATACTGCGCAATTGACGTTAGACCAGGTTTTTGTTGGTCAATGGCGCAGTCGTTTTCAGTTGCCTCAAAATAGCAACGCGCCAACAATTCACCTGAACACACCTAGTTTCCAGACAGCACGCCCATGGGCGAACAGATGGGCGCGAGTGCATTTGCTATTTAAACAACGTGGCGCTGGACGTGAAAATGATAACTGCGTCTGGCTGAAGCTAGCAAAAAACACTTGCGTCACGCCTGGCCTCGCATTGCGCAGAGTGTATGATAGTGCCCTTGATGTTATTCAAATAAATTTTGTTCTTTTGATCTTTCTGTTCATTAAAGAATCCTGGAAAAATATCACCATTTCTACAAAAAATATTAAGCAGCACAACAGTTTTCAACACTGATAAGAAATGTTTCTTGAGAAGCAAATCTGAATATTAGAATGATTTCTGAAGGATCATGTGACACAATTAAATTACATTTTAAAATATATTCAAATAAAAGTTATTTTAAACTGCAATAATATTACTGTTTTTACTGTATTTTTATATCAAATAAATGCAGCCAGACTTCAAGAGACTTCTTTCACATTAAAAAAATCTTTTGAACTGTAGTGTATTATTATAATTTATTATTTTTAGTAAATTAATTTAAAATGTAATTTAATACAAAAATGGAAAAAAAAAGCTGCATTGATAGATGTGATCATATTAGCTAGTTTACTTGAAAATGATTTTTAAAGCATTAGAGGCACAAAATCCATCCATTCATTCAATCATTCGACCCTGTTCAAAACAAATATGAAAATATCAGACAGAGTTTGACTATTCCATCATTCTTACCATCATTCTGGTTTTAAAGGATAGAGTCTATTTTTAAACCATTTTATTGAGTCTTTTCCTCACTCTTTCCTAAAGTGTTCAAATCATATTTTCAATTAATTTGGTATTTTTTAATGTATGTAAAAAAAAATTAATGGAGAATCTATCTCCAGTGCTGCTGTGATTATCATCACATAATAATTATTACTATAGTTTAGATTTTTCCAGAAAAGTTCATATTTGGTTTGCATTTTTTTTATAGGTTCATAGTTAATTGACTGCTAGCTAACATTTATCAGGTCCAAGGATTTTCTCCAAAAAGTGAAAAATATCATTACCATCACATATAGTGTATCCGGACCAATTCAGTCACTGTATCCAAGATGTGTTTGTACACCAACATAACAATAAATAAACTGGTTTGAATAAAAAAGTAAAGTAAATAAAAAAGGTTTAAAAAAACATACCTGGAAGCATCTGGTTTAAAACAAACAGGTATTTATCTTATAATAGGATGGTAACACTGAATAAGCAATGGCTCTGTGACACACGCACACACAGGCTCCATCTGTTCCACTTTCTCTCCTAACCAGGACGTTGTGTCACCCCTGACAGTGGGAGGCAAGACAACCTTGCTGAAGGCTTCATTACCATTATAGCCCTGCCAGGCAACACTGAGCTGCACAGGCAGCCAGACCACTGTTTACAAGTGTTAATACCCCCACGGTCCGGCCTAGCTGAGAGAAAGTGGATCAGATGTCCAGCAGACACACAAACAGGCAACAGTTTCAGTGTTGCACTGCCTAAGCGCAGCATTTTAGAAATGGCAGCGGAAACCCAACCGCTCATCCCCTGAGAGAACGGTGCTTGCTGCCTCGGCGAGAAGAAAAAAAACAAGCTTGTCTTTTGCTGAACTCTCCCTTAGGCTTCGTTTTATCAACCACAGCGACTTCTGTGCTCTTCTTTCCTTCACGTTGTGGAGTGATCAAGCTGCCTTTTTTATTCTTTGTGGCTAACAAATTTTCTCATACCCCTCGCTGTCCTCCATCACCCTTTCTTATCTCTTCTGTCTTCAGTTTGGCACTGTTTTTCTCTGTCTTCCTTCCTCCTTTGCTCTCGCTCTGTCTTTCAAGCTTTATATAAACCGTGTCCGGGCTGGTGCTCGGCTGCTCACTGTTCTCAGTCTCATCGAACTTGCCACAGGTGAGCTGTCAGTCAAAGGAGGTGATGTCTAAAAGCGGGCTGACAGCTAATATCAGTCTGGAGGCCTTCACTGGCTGACACAACACCTTCTTGTATCCAGGCTTAATATGCTGAGACGACTATAAGTATCCCATTTATAGCTTGATTTCCCTGAAAAGGATTAAAAGGTTTGAACATCCCAACCAACTCAACCCAGCAATATTAGCTAAACCAGTGGCATGAGTTTAGGGCGGGACTACCTGTTTGACCTAGCCAGTGACAAACAGCGTACTCGTTTGAACACAATTCTTCAATTCTGTTTGGTGATATTGGTGCCACAGAAATTACACACTTTATCTTTAAAAGCCTTTCCCCCCAAAAGCATCCCATCTTGTCCCATCTAGCCCCGTTCAATCAGAATCATGTTTATTTTAGGTGACATATGGGGTCATTTGTGCGTAGAGATGTGAACGGGCCTGTAGAGAACAGTTTAGAGCACTGCTTTAGTGCGCATTAGATATGAAGAGACTCAGCCGGCCGCTGTCCTGTTTGCCTGGCCAGAGTGAAGATGTACTGTTATTGCCGAGCGATTGTCCGACTGCTCAGTGGGGTCTTTCATTAGCCCTCTTTCATATCTGACCCACGAGACAATGGCCAATCGCAATGCATAACACGCTGCTAGCGTCGTTCCGGGAAGTCGTAGTGCTGCGAAAGTGTGATGGGCTTAAAGCAAGGGTTTGACATGAAATTACGAATGAATAAATGTATGGCCATTACATATACATCAACTTTACATCTGCAAAAAATCCAGATATAGTAAAAAGTGCATTAAATGATTGCTCTGAGTTATGATTTTAAATAAAATAATAGTTAATATTAGTTTTTCTTGTTGAGTGTGTAGTGTGTAACTTCTGAACCACTAGCACCACCAAATTTGTACTTCACCACTGGCAAAATGGGCATTCAATAACACTTGGCTGAATTTATTATTTTTAAATTGGTGCTACCTAACTATAGAAAACAACAACAAAAAGGCTGTTGTCTTCCATTTTGCCATATAGGTAGGAAAATCTCAACACCCATAATGCACTGGGTTTCCGTCCAACGGCATGTCCATGCGTTTTGCGTCATCCAGTAAACTTTTGCTGACGAATAAACATTACATGAAGTTACACTCATCATCCATTGGTTGGTCGAACAGATTTCCTGCCCTAAACTCATGCCATTGGTTTTGGCAGTGTTGCTGGTGTTGCATTTCAACCAGTGCTATTTAAGTATTATTTATCTACTATTATATATACTTTATTTTTATATTTTCAGTTTTAATTTTAGTTTAAGTAATAGTGCTTTTGCCATTTGTATTAGTTTTTGTTTTTTAAATATTTAAGTTAAATATTTCTGAATATCTTTCTGAATTAAATATTTCTGAAATATCTTTAAATATTTTCTGTAGAGTAAATTAAATATTTCTGAATATATTCTATAACATTCTATAATTTATTTCAGTTCTAGTTTTAGTCATTTTACTACTTCAACTTATTTCAGTTTTTACATTTGTATTTAATTTAAGTTTTCATATTTTATTTCAGCTTTATTTCAATTACCAAAAATGTTTTTTTTTTTTTTTTTTTACTTTTAGTTAACAATAACACCACTTATTTTTTTAGGGATGCACTGATATGAAATTTTGGCTGATACCGATAACCGATAACTGTTTTGGAGGCAAAAAAGGTCAATGTTTTCAGATCTGTCAGGTGTTCTAATAGTTTTGGCCACCCCTGTACTACCGACCAGGGTTTGAAATGAACACCCGCCAAATGCGGGTAAAAATCAACTGTGGTGGGTAACGCTGTAAAATCAGTAGCCAATTTGGCGGGTTACTTATGTTTGCTCACTTTGCTGGGGAAGTTCGTGTAAGCCAAATCTGCGCAGATTTAGCGCAAATACTCAACTTGTGAGTCATTATGATATATTAAATACAGCGTATTGCGCAGAATCTGCGCATATCTGGCTTACTTGAACATACACGTTACTACGCAACAAATAACAGCACGCTTGTTCATTTGCATTGAAGCAATAGCGAAGATTTTTAAAAAAAACAACGTGGCGATACTTGAAGAACAGCACTTCCTTACTTATACAGAGGACTCTGAAGATGAGAGCTCTGAGGACAGTTGAGCATTTGGTTAACAAAAGACATTGTTATTTTCCAACATCCTACAATTTTAGCAGACCCTGACTTATCCTGAGACCACAGGTTTGTTTTGTTCCGCATGGTGTTTGATGTTCTTTGTACTGTATTGATCTGTCCACCTAAAATACATTTTTGGTGAAAAAGATGAGGATGAAAGAGGAAGGGAGGAGAGTAGAAGCTTTGACGTAGTTAATCTGGTTTATTTCTCTTTTTTCTTTTTCTTTTTCTTTTTCCTTTTGGCTAGTCTAAGTTCTGAATGGCCGGTAACTTAAAAAATTAGTAGCCAAATTGGCCGGTGAGTGAAAAAGTTAATTTCAAACCCTGCTACCGACATTGTAACAATACAAAGCGGATTGAAAATCAGCGAAGTTACACTCATCATCCATTGGTTGGTTGAACAGATTTCTTGCCCTAAACTCATGCCATTGGTTGTGGCAGTGTTGCTGGTGTTCCATTTCAACCAGTGCTATTTAAGTATTATTTATCTACTATTATATATACTTTATTTTTATAATTTTAGTTAAAGTAATAGTGCTTTTGCCATTTGTATTAGTTTTTGTTTTTTAAATATTTAAGTTAAATATTTCTGAATATCTTTCTGAATTAAATATTTCTGAAATATCTTTAAATATTTTCTGTAGATTAAATTAAATATTTCTGAATATATTCTATAACATTCTATAACTTATTTCAGTTCTAGTTTAGTCATTTTACTACTTCAACTTATTTCAGTTTTTACATTTTTATTTAATTTAAGTTTTTTATATTTTATTTCAGCTTTGTTTCAATTACCAAAAATGTTTTTTTTTTTTTTTTTTACTTTTAGTTAACAATAACAACACTTATTTTTTAGGGATGCACTGATATGAAAATTTTGTCTGATACCGATAACCGATAACTCTTTATATTTGAAAGCTGATAACCGATATATTGCCTGATAAATCTAACAAAAATAATATAATTTTTGAGAGCCTGATTACAAAAACAAAGTCTCACTATTAAATGCCATGTCCCAAGTACACAATTATAAATTTATGTAGCCTGTATGACAGACTTGCGCTGCACATGTTGCACTTAACCATATTTTCCTTTTTGAAGTAATTTCAATCATATTTCAAGCAATTTAAAACCATCATGGCGAACAGCGCGCATCTGACGTGTCTCATCTGAAATAATCCATTATTTATCGACTTTAATATATTGGCCAAATTTTCTTATCGGGGCCGATAATGTTTACATTAAAAATGAACATCGGCCGATACCGATATGGTGGCTGATATATTGTGCATCCCTACTTTTTACATAAAAAACCCCCCACATAATTCACCTTTAAATTGTAGTTATTTATAGCAGCGTAAGAGATGGCAGTATTGTTTCAGTGATTATCTCCTCTTTGTAATATTGTGTTCTGTGTAAACAATAAGTTGAATCAAGCAGCCCGTCTGTCACATAAATGAATCTTTGCTCAGCTGATGTGTGCTATGTGTTGTTTACAAATTTGAGAGGATGGTAGAAGTGAGAAAATGTGTGTACTATAAAAAAAAAATGCATCCAATTAGGAGAGTCTGTGTGATAGCCGAAGACACAGGACCAGCACGTGGGGTGCTGGACGCCACCCGGTACTTTTTACCAGACGCAGCTCGATGACTTTTCAGTAGCGGGCCACTAAATTATTACAAAACAAATAAGCGAGGATGATGCACAGCATGCTGGGAGTTTCGAGACGAAAGCTTCCCCTTAATGAGCTTAAGAGAATGTCTTCCTCCCTTCGAGTCGCACCTAGGGCCGGGCTCTTAACTTTTCCCTGTCTCCCAGGGCCTCCCCTCTCTCGCTGCGGTTTATGCTGGTTCACCCGAAGCCTCTCGCAGTGTCATGAAGAAGTAGGAACGAGATGACGGAAAAACATTGTGGTTGTAAAAAGACTTTGTGCTGTCCTGGGTTCAAATTAATGAGGGTTGAACGCTCTTGAGATAAATTTAGGTTTTCATATTTAATTATAGCCTGCTGCAGTGGATGAGTGTGGATAAATCACACGATTATTATGCTTCAGGGTTGTTTATAGCATTCTTTATGGCTTTTATTTTTGACTCATGAGTTGATATCTTTTCTTAATGGCACAATGAGCAGTTGAAAGAGCAATAAGACTTAATAGTTGGAAGCGCTCGACTGAGAAACAACGCCTGGCTTTGCTTTGAAGCCGCGTCGCTCTTTCATGTGGGTAGCCTTGTCATGGCCTGTCTTTGAGTTTTTCACCTTCAGACTTGTTGCTTGACACGCACTCGCTGTACCTGAAGAAATCAGAAGAGCGAAAGATTAACATCTTTTGATCAACAATCTCACTGACACCGACTCCGACATTAAATGAATGTTTTATTTTGTATATGTGACGAAAAACGGTATTTAAATGCACAGCCTAACTCACTTGCCAAGAAATGTCATCTGGTGGCTTTGCATGGACTCTAATGTGGAAAATCTTCAGATCTGATTGGAGTTTGATCTGTAATGCGATTATTGCATGTTTCCCAGGTTCGGCTTCAAGCGCTACAAGGATAGTTCATGTAAAAATGAACATTCTGTCATCATTTATTCATCCTCATGTCATTCTCCAGAAAGCAAAAGAAGACACTTTGAAAAACTGTTTTTGTCCATACAGTGAAAATCAGTGGGGTCCAAGGCAACAATGGAAAAATACTGAAGACAGACATTTTTCTTTTGAGTTTCTAAAAAGAAAAAAGTCATATATGTATGTATATGTTTGGAGTGACATGAGTAAATGTTTTTTGGGTGAACTGTTCCTTTAATGTCCCTTGTTGAGGGGATTTTTTCTTCAGTGAAGACATTTATAATGTTACAAAATATTTTAAAAAAAATCATGAAAAAACTTTTGCACACAAAAAAATAGTTTTTAACATTGTTAATAATAATAAGAAATGTTTTTGAGCAGTAAATCAGCATATTAGAATGATTTCTGAAGGATCATGTGACACTGAAGACTGGAGTGATGATGCTGAAAATTCAGCTTTTCATCACAGGAATAAATTACATTTTAAAAAATATTAAAATAGAAAATAGTTATTTTAAATTTTAATAATATTTCATAAATTGTACTGTTTTTTTGATCAAATAAATGCAGCCATGGTGAGCATAAGAGACTTCTTTTAAAATACCGAACCCAAACTTTTGAACGATAGTGTAAGTTCCCTGCAGTCTTTCTCTTGAGTTTTGTTCTGTGTGCGTGTGAAGTTAAATGAGTTTGAGTGCTCAGGTTGGTGTGTGTTCACACAGCTGCAGTGTCATGTCCCATCATTACATCTGTTCGTCCCGCTCACCTGCTATTCACGAACTGCCGTGTGGAGCAGTGCCACGACCTGTCCTCAGCAGGCCAGAGACAAACTGCCTGCCAGCGTGCTCGTAATATTCAGGGGCAGCAGCATGTGGAATCCTTTCATTCCAAACGGCCTTGATTATGATAATCTAGGGAAATCACAGCAAACTGTATTTTTCCACTTAAGAACACAACAGGCATGCAGGCCCAACCTTTCCCTTGATGCAGGGATTTGGTGGAGCACACATCAGAATGTGGGAAAAAGAAAGAACCAGGAGGGTTATCGAGCATTGAAGGTGTTAATTTCGCAGTTGCATGGCTTCTTTTATACTATTGTGCTGGATTGGAGCTCACGAGGGGTTTGAGATGCCCTACTGATTTTGATTGAGCGAATCAATATTTCTCTTCTATAATTGTATATCAAAACTATGACACTCAATCAGTTAGTTTGGCTTGTCTCTTTATGAATCATGTTACATGTACTGTGATATATTCAACTATGGGGATTAGAGTACATGATGTCTGTCCAATATATGCAGATTATGTAAATCCATATTTCAATGATATCTTCCCTATGGGAAAATCCATCTAAAAACAGCTTAGTAGCTGCTTTTCATGGTTTATTGCTGGTCCAACCTTGTCTTTTATAGTTATTAGCTGGTCCAAGGTGGTCTTAAAGATGGTGGATGTGGTTTAAATATGGAATGTAAGATCGTCTTAGCGATTACAGGGTTCCCACAGTCATTGAAGCTTTGGGAATGTCAGGAAATTGTGATTTCCAGTCCTGGATAAGTCCATTTTGATAATAAAATCTTAAAACATGAATTGAAACGTCTATAGTAAGTATAAGTGTTTCATTGACAATCATAAATGTTCTGTTTTAAAATATTTAATCAGCTGTAAATTGCTTTGTGTAAGAACATAATCTTTATTATTACATAACTACCTGTCTAGAGTTGGGGAGCCAGTAACAAAGTAAAGCAAAAAAAAATAAATAACGAAAAGAAAACTTTGGAGAGAGAACCAGGATAATCCACCCTCCTGTCCCAGAATCAACACAACCACCGATTCAAATGATGTCTTTTAATTTGAAAAGATGAAGAATGATAAGAAATCACAATAAAGATAACAGAAATAACAATGAGAGTAATTATTCAAAGAAAATAATAATGAATATAGGGGATAATAGCTTCAGGGGAGAGCTTGGCCAAAATAACAAACAAAACTTAAATAACTTACCCAAAAATCTTTGTAAATTACCTGGGAAAAGATAATCTGAAAAATAAAATTACATAAGACTTCCCACTCTCCCTGTCTACAAAAATGGCACCCTCCCCCCACGTTCCCCAAATCAAAAGAAATAAAGACACTAATCAAACGTACTTAACATAAGATATAAAGGTATTCAAACATATTACACAATTTCAGTTCTCTTTCTGTGAAAGAACCCTTACAACAAGATCCTGAGATCACTTACTCAGAAACAACTCAACTCAACAAATAAGTCTGGGAAAACAGGAGGAAGAATTCATCCCGGCGAAAGGAAGTCTCTCTCTCTCTCCTCCACAGATCCACTAGTGCTTATATCTCTTCTCCTCCCCTTCATCATCCAATCACATCAGGTATTGTTAGATTGAAAGAGGGCAGAGAACAAAACATCCAAATACAACACATATACACAAATGCATAACACACCGCAATAATAAGCATATGTCCTCGGAAGTAACACTATAAAAATTTTAAAACTCAAATTGAATAATCACATTTTAGTAAAGCCCCAAATGTATGTATATCCCTTCCTGCATTCTCTATAGGGCACAGCTGATTGGTTCCTGCTGTATCAGTAGCCAGTGAGCTCGCTGCTCAACCTTCAAATATTTGGTCAGCATTTGCTGTAGCAGTTGCATCCCACTTTCAGAAATCCCCCAGCTCCACCTGTATAGATCTGCTACGGGTAATTCATGTATGCTTTGCTTAGCAGCAGCATGACTTACTTGCTCACAGCAGCATGTCGTGTATGTATTGGCAGTAGCAACTGCGAGTTATAAAGTCAGAATTGTGAGATATAGAGATATAAAAGTCAGTCTTTTTTTCCTCAGAATTGGACTCACAATTACATGTTTATATCTCACAATTCTGAGAAAAGAAGTCAAAATTGCGAGATATAAACATGCAATTGCGTGTTATAAAGTCAGGATTGCGTGATATAAAGTCGCAATAGTGAGAAAAAAAAGTCAGAATTGCGAGTTTATATCGAGTTTATATATACTTTCTAACACGCAATTGCGACTTTATATAACACAATTCTGACTTTATATCACGCAATTCTGACTTTATATCACGCAATTCTGACTTTATAACTCGCAATTCTGACTTTATATCACGCAATTCTGAATTTATAACTCGCAATTCTGACTTTATATCTCGCAATTCTGACTTTATATCACGCAATTCTGACTTTATAACTCGTAATTCTGACTTTATATCACGCAATTCTGACTTTATATCATGCAATTCTGACTTTATATCTCGCAATTCTGACTTTATAACTCGCAATTCTGACTTTATATCACGCAATTCTGACTTTATATCACGCAATTCTGACTTTATAACTCGCAATTCTGACTTTATATCACGCAATTCTGACTTTATATCACGCAATTCTGACTTTATAACTCGCAGTTCTGACTGCAATGCTGACTTCATATCACGCAATTCTGACTTTATATCACGCAATTCTGACTTTATATCATGCAATTCTGACTTTATATCTCGCAATTCTGACTTCATATCATGCAATTCTGACTTTATATCACGCAATTCTGACTTTATATCATGCAATTCTGACTGTATATCTCGCAATTTTGACTTTATAACTCGCAATTCTGAGTTTATAACTCGCAATTCTGACTTTATAACTCACAACTCTGACTTTATATCACGCAATTCTGACTTTATAACTCGCAGTTCTGACTTTATAACTCGCAATTCTGACTTTATAACTCGCAATTCTGACTTTATAACTCGCAATTCTGACTTTATATCACGCAATTCTGACTTTATATCATGCAATTCTGACTTTATAACTCGCAATTCTGACTTTATATCACGCAATTCTGACTTTATATCACGCAATTCTGACTTTATAACTCGCAATTCTGACTGCAATGCTGACTTCATATCACGCAATTCTGACTTTATATCACGCAATTCTGACTTTATATCATGCAATTCTGACTTTATATCTCGCAATTCTGACTTCATATCACGCAATTCTGACTGTATATCTCGCAATTCTGACTTTATAACTCGCAATTCTGAGTTTATAACTCGCAATTCTGACTTTATATCACGCAATTCTGACTTTATAACTCGCAATTCTGACTTTATATCACGCAATTCTGACTTTATATCACGCAATTCTGACTTTATAACTCGCAATTCTGACTGCAATGCTGACTTCATATCACGCAATTCTGACTTTATATCACGCAATTCTGACTTTATATCATGCAATTCTGACTTTATATCTCGCAATTCTGACTTCATATCACGCAATTCTGACTTTATATCACGCAATTCTGACTTTATATCATGCAATTCTGACTGTATATCTCGCAATTCTGACTTTATAACTCGCAATTCTGAGTTTATAACTCGCAATTCTGACTTTATATCACGCAATTCTGACTTTATAACTCGCAATTCTGAGTTTATAACTCGCAATTCTGACTTTATATCACGCAATTCTGACTTTATATCACGCAATTCTGACTTTATAACTCGCAATTCTGACTGCAATGCTGACTTCATATCACGCAATTCTGACTTTATATCACGCAATTCTGACTTTATATCACGCAATTCTGACTTTATATCACGCAATTCTGATTTTATATCTCGCAATTCTGACTTCATATCACGCAATTCTGACTTTATATCACGCAATTCTGACTTTATATCATGCAATTCTGACTGTATATCTCGCAATTCTGACTTTATAACTCGCAATTCTGACTTTATAACTCGCAATTCTGAGTTTATAACTCGCAATTCTGACTTTATAACTCGCAACTCTGACTTTATATCACGCAATTCTGACTTTATAACTCGCAATTCTGACTTTATATCACGCAATTCTGACTTTATAACTCGCAATTCTGACTTTGTCACGCAATTCTGACTTTATAACTCGCAATTCTGACTTTATATCACGCAATTCTGACTTTATAACTCGCAATTCTGACTTTATAACTCGCAATTCTGACTTTATATCACGCAATTCTGACTTTATAACTCGCAATTCTGACTTTATAACTCGCAATTCTGACTTTATATCACGCAATTCTGACTTTATAACTCGCAATTCTGACTTTATATCACGCTATTCTGACTTTATAACTCGCAATTCTGACTTTATAACTCGCAATTCTGACTTTATATCACGCAATTCTAACTTTATAACTCGCAATTCTGACTTTATATCATGCAATTCTGACTTTATATCTCGCAATTCTGACTTTATAACTCGCAATTCTGACTTTATATCACGCAATTCTGACTTTATAACTCGCAATTCTGACTATATCACGCAATTCTGACTTTATAACTCGCAATTCTGACTTTATAACTCGCAATTCTGACTTTATATGACGCAATTATGACTATAACTCGCAATTCTGACTTTATAACTCGCAATTCTGACTTTATATCACGCAATTCTGACTTTATAACTCGCAATTCTGACTTTGTCACGCAATTCTGACTTTATAACTCGCAATTCTGACTTTATAACTCGCAATTCTGACTTTATATCACGCAATTCTGACTATAACTCGCAATTCTGACTTTATAACTCGCAATTCTGACTTTATATCACGCAATTCTGACTTTATAACTCGCAATTCTGACTTTGTCATGCAATTCTGACTTTATAACTCGCAATTCTGACTTTGTCACGCAATTCTGACTTTATAACTTTATATCACGGAATTCTAACTTTATAACTCGCAATTCTGACTTTATATCACGCAATTGTGACTTTATGTATTTTTGTATTTATTTATTTATTTATTTGTCTAAGACTAAGTTGGTTAGTTGGAGCTGTTTAGTTTTATCTCCAGTAAAATTTTAAGATTCATACTTCATAAAAATTATGCCTTGCAAATGTAACATTTCAGCATTTATTTTACAGTATTTAATATTCCAGTATTTAATCAAAAGATTACTCCATATGCATCCATAGAGGTCTGGGCTAAGCCCTGTATATCCACTGACATAGAGCCGCCAAATGTGTAGAAATCCTATGGGTAGAGCTGGGAGACCAGCAAAAATCCAGCTACCATATTTCAGAAAGCTGCTAAAACCTGTTTTTTTTAGCATGGTGAGAATTGGCTTGGAGAATTAAATAAGTGAAGCCGCCCAGGTTCTATATGAGAAGCTCACTGAGAGAGTGTGAAGTGGCCGAGATTGGCACACTCCTGCTGAATCCTTCCACCCACAATTCCGAGCGAGCCGGCAATCCCTGTTCGTCGCCACGGTAATGTCTTAAGCCTGAATGGCAAATGAATATTTTTGCAAATATATTGCATGATTTTACAGTACAGGGCCTTCAAAAGATACAAAAGTGGTAAACCAAGGACAATAATCTCTCAGAAATCATTCTGCGTGACCTACATCAGTTTTCATTTTACTTTTTATGCACAAACGATTTTGACAACGTGCACAGCTGCTTCAGGGACCGTGAATGTAATATCGATCGTGCGTGCTTGCCAATAAGTTTTCTTTCTTTTGACATTAAAACACTGCCTCATGCAAAACGCCACAAACCTGAAGTCTCACCTCTGCGTGGAATGAAAGCGGTTAAGCCCGGAGCAGATTAGACTCTAAACCGCTGTATGTTGACAGAAGGGATCTCATTAATTTTCAAAGATGAAAAAGAGTAGCCACTCCTCAAAAGGGAACAGCGTGTGTCTTTAATGCCTTTGTTTTCTTCTGTGAGCGTGTGTACTTCTCTGATGGTCTAATGAGGGATGCAGTGCTGATGCTTTGGCACACATGGCATCTGAAGCCCAGTGAATCAGTAATCACTAGTAAGCGTAAATACCGGTCTCCTTGGTGAGAGAAACTTAAAGGAGAACACATCAGTAATTGAGTTTGACAGGAAGTATAATTGGTTACCTCAAAGAAAGCTCAACTAAGTCACCAAATGATATCAGGTATCTGTTTTTGGAGAGCATGTAGTGTAACAAATGTCCAGATAAGAACGTGGGCCACAAAGTATCCCACTAGTTAGTTATTTTTTATACCTGATGAACATGATTCCTTTAGTGGATTGGATGGTAGAACCCAATAAATAATACTAAATTAATACTGGTTCTTGGGGTAAAGTATTTTACTATTAGGCCTATAGTATTTATTAGGGATGCACCGATGTATTGGGCGATAAAACCAATTATTTTCACTTACAGGTGGAAAACTACCTTATGTGCTTATGTGAGTTGTATACATACATTTCATTTTTTATTTGAGTGTAATTATTAGCCTATATCTAAAAATAAATAGCAGTTTAATGTAATAGTTTGCGCTCTGTTGTTAATTTTAACCTCTAATATTATAGGAATGTACCAAATGAGAGATATTTTTTTCTCTAGTGTTTATAAATATTTTGAATTAGCTTTTATTTTCTGTTTTCATTTAATTTAGTTTTTTGTTTTCATTTTTTAAATATTTCTATTAATTTTAGTACTTCAACTTATTTCTGTTAGTTGCCAAGGCATACATAAATATATATATTTACTGGTCTGCGGCTATGCAGCCCCATACGCATCAAACTGCGATGCACTGTGTATTCTGACACATTAACTCAAACTCGTTGTTGTGCTCCTCAAACTATTCCTGAACCATTTTTGCTTTGTGGCAGGGCGCATTATCCTGCTGAAAGAGGCCACAGCCACCAGGGAATTGTCTGCAACAATGCTTAGGTAGGTGGTACGTGTCAAAGTAACATCCACATGGATGGCAGGACCCAAGGTTTCCCAGCAGAACATTGCCCAAAGCATCACACTGCCTCCACCGGCTTGCCTTCTTCCCATAGTGCATCCTGGTGCCATGTGTTCCCCAGGTAAGCGACGCACACGCACCCGGCCATCCACATGATGTAAAAGAAAATGTGATTCATCAGACCAGGCCACCTTCTTCCATTGCTCCGTGGTCCAGTTCTGATGTTCACGTGCCCACTGTTGGCGCTTTCGGCGGTGGACAGGGGTCAGCATGGGCACCCTGACTGGTCTATGGCTATGCAGCACCATACGCATCAAACTGCAATGCACTGTGTATTCTGACCTTTCTATCAGAACCAGCATTAATTTCTTGAACAATCTGAGCTACAGTAGCTCGTCTGTTTGATCGGACCACACGGGCCAGCCTTCGCCCCCCACGTGCATCAATGAGCCTTGGCCACCCATGACCCTGTCGCCGGTTCACTACTGTTCCTTCCTTGGACCACTTTTGATAGATACTGACCGCTGCAGACCGGGAACACCCCACAAGAGCTGCAGTTTTGGAGATGCTCTGACCCAGTTGTCTAGCCATCACAATTTGGCCCTTGTCAAACTCGCTCAAATCCTTATGCTTGCCCATTTTTTCTGCTTCTAACACATCAACTTTGAGGACAAAATGTTGCTGCCTAATGTATTCCACCCACTAACAGGTGCAGTGATGAAGAGATAATGTCAGTGGTCATAATGTTATGCCTGATCGGTGTATATATATATATATTATATATATATAATATTTATACACATATAATATTTATGCTTTATTTTATTCCAGATTTATTTAAATTACCGGAAACAATTTTTGTTTTAGTTAACAATAACAAAAATGGCTGAAATGTTACAATTCGGGTACAATTCATTGTGTTTGTTTCTTGTTCCCCATAGAGTCTGCCCAGTTTTGGTCTGTACCTGCAGGAAAAAGAGGAGGCGATTGCGAACCACAAAAAGAAACTGAAAGACTACAGCGACAACGCTGTTTCCACCGAAGGAGCGAGAGTTTACACTCCCAAGGGTCCCGTGCCAAGAGTTAACGTGGGTTTGCTTAAATTATACACTTACTTGTGTATCGTTGAAGCTCAGAAACATTTTCCAACCTCAAGACCTGTGACCTTTGGTCTGAAGTTCCCATATGTTTGTGTTTTTGTGCTCAGGATGTGATAGCCAAAGCTCTGAAACACATCGGTGCCTACCAAGAGCTAAACATTCAGGAGCAAGTGCAAGCTCTGATCGATCCGGAGATGTGCATTAACTGCGGGAAATGTTACATGACCTGTAATGACGCTGGATACCAGGTGCGCACCTCCTCCCGTCCGCCCACCCACACAGAAACACACTACAAGCAATAGCTCCAAGCCTCTAGCTGTTCCTCAAAATACTCCAGTAAAGTACAGATACTTGAAAAATGTACTTAAGTACAGTAACAAAGTAAAAATACTTTGTTACTGTCCACCACTGCCAAATAGTAAACTAAAATCAATATACCAATATATATGGCATCCCTAGTGTCTACCTTGACATAAAAAGGTGCATAAACAGTGTCAAAAAAGGCATAAAAAAAGTGTTTCTATGGCGCCTCTTACTGGCAGGCTAAAGATGACTCATTAGCACACGTGATTTTCCCTTTCGAGACTCTAATGAATATTAGCGCTGAAAACGGTGATGTCCCCTTGTGCTTCAGCCTGCAGAAGTACTGCAAGTGGGATGGCTCTGACAGTTTTATTAAAGTATTCATCTCACCCTCTCCTGTTAAATAAATGTCCCTTGCAATTTATCATAAGGGTATTGATGAAGTAGAGTGCGGGTTTTATCAAAGCAGTAATTGTTCACAGTGACGCTCATTGTCTGTGAGTGGATCTCTAAGAGGAATTACACATTATTAATGCTTTCTAATATAGAGGAGCATTCGTCAACATAATGTGTCACGATCAAATAGGTGGCCCATCAAGCAGTACAAAACAGCAGTCTGACGCACTAGCGGCAATCCGGTTATGTTTGAAAAGGTGCCCATACTCGATTTTACCTGCCAAAATAAAGTCTAATCTTCCTGTCGTACAAACACAATATTTTACTGATTGTTTTAACAGTCTAGTATAAAGTTTAGATTGATGGCCGTTCCTTCCTCTGCTCTGTAATATATTCACATTTCACTACAATATCAAGCAAAAATTAATAAAAAGTTATATGTTACATAAAGGAAATGAAGCCTATTTTAAGCCCATTTAAGATTTTTTTGCATTGTGGCAATATTTCATGACAAATACACAAATTTCCCTCCCAAAGTCTCATTACTCTGGTAATGCATTAATTAGCATTAATTTGGGGGGGGGGGTATATTTAAGATGATTCGCTTTACATTTTCATTACTGTAATACAGTTTTTTTGACCTGTATTTCAGTAAAAATAATAATCTCATTAAAATAATTAAACAAAATAATTGAGGTAATAATTATATTGTTGTTGTTGTTATTATTATTATTATTATTTTTAATCATAATTTTTAAACCAGCTTTAAACAAATTTTTGTGTTGCTTTTATACTATAAATATTATCATTATGTATAAATACTTCAGAATTTTGTCTATATTATATTAATGAATTATATGAATTATATTATATTATATTATGTTATTATATTCTTGTTTTTATACTGTTTTATAGTACAAATAATATTAAAATAATTACATTTATTATTATTATTATTATTATTATTATTAATATTATTATTAAGCATCATCATAATTTTTAAACCAGCTAAAAAAATTAAAAGGCAGATACTATAAATATGATCATTATGTATATACTTCAGAATTTTTAATATTATATTATATTATATTATATTAATTATATTATATTATTGTTTTTGTACTGTTTTATAGTACAAATAATATTAAAGTAATTACATTTATTATTATTATTAAGCATCATCATCATTTTTAAACCAGCTAAAACAATTCAAAGGCAGATACTATGAATATGATCATTATGTATATACTTCAGAATTTTGTATATTATATTTATTATATTATATTAATTATATTATATTAATTATATCATATTGTTTTTTACTGTATTACAATAAAAATATTATTAAAATAATTACATTTATTATTATTGTTGCTGTTATTATTATTATTGTTGTTATTATTAATCATCATCATCATTTTTAAACCAACTGATAAAAATTAAAAAATAGATATTTTAAATATTATCAATATGTATAAATAATTTTCAATTAAAATAATATATTATTTTTGTATTGTTTTATTTTTTGTTATATTATATTTTATTTTTTGTATATCAGATTCTAAAAATACTGCCATGATGCATAAATACAATCTAAATAATATTTCATTGGATTTTTTTTTTCAATACGGTAATGAGAATTTAACCCTAAAACCCTGAAATGCCAAATATTATTTTCTTATTTTGATTCTGGGAAGTATGTGAAATGTGACCCACATGACATGTTCTCGACAGGTTTCACACATCTGTGTCGTTCAGTGTATGGACAGCACACAGTCTTTGTCGCATTTGTATTGTGTGACGTCCAGCCGTAGCAGGTTGTCGCCCCTGGTGAGGATATAATGATTGTAATGTCTCTGTGTCTGGCAGGCCATTGTGTTTGACCCCGAGACTCATCTCCCCGCGATTCAGGACAGCTGCACCGGCTGTACTCTCTGCCTCAGCGTCTGCCCCATCATCGACTGCATCAAGATGGTTGCCAGGACAACGCCTTACGTGCCAAAGCGAGGCCTCCCTCAAGTCGTGGAGCCCGTGTGCTGAGAGAAATCCGAGACAGAAAAGATAAAAATGTCTACATCACAGCATCGAATTTACTTCGTAATTGCAGTGTGAAGAATTAACTTTGTTGTCTTGGGGGTGGGGGGGAGAAATAATTAGATTAAAAAAAAATAATAATTGCCTTATTTTCAGGAGCCAATTATCTAGAAATAATCTTAGGGGGTGTAAAGCGTGGTGTTATTTTAAAAACAATAGCAAGGCAATTTGTCGAGGTGAAGTTCCTGTCTCTCTTTCTCTGAGGGCTGATGGGAATGAATCTGAGCAGAGGGAATAATGGCTGTTTATGCAGATGTGGGAAGACTGTGCTCTGCCTGAACGCTGTATCCTTTAACAAGAGCCACAATGATGGATCGTCCACTACATCCACAACAGAATGCAATCACATATACAAGAGGTGGTGATGGGGAATGAGGAAATGAATGGATTTTAATTGAATGGTGGATGGTTTGGCACAGAATCACGTTCGACGCTATTTTCCAAAGCATATGATGATTAGAAAAGGTTTGTTTGATGTTATATGCTATATTGTATCCAAAATGCCAGCATACCTCTAAAACTAAACCCGAAGTATTAGTTACCCACTTTTATTTCTAATTGACATTAATGTCTCTTTAACCCTTAATAACAAATGTGGTTGATTTTGATTGCATTAGCCATCTGGACAGGGTCATTTAGAGAGCCGGTCTACCCTAGAAATATACTGAACATTTTAAGTAAAGGTCATCTATGGCTATTTCCAGACATTAGAGATGAAGACTAGCTGTTATTCATCTTGGACCCAAAAGGTCAAGTCTGACTACCTCTATCTCAACAAATACAGGGCCCATCCGCACCGCACATACAAGCACCTCGTTTGTTCTCTACAGATGATCAAACACGCTGATGGCCGGTCAGGATAGCAGTGCACTGGGTCAATACTGGGTCATATTGCAGCTCAAAATAAAAAGAAAACAGAAAAATGTAGCCCTTTACATGGTAGCATTATTTTAATGACAGTTAAGCCTAAAATTCTCAATACGATAATGTGAAAAAAATAATTTACTATAAAACAGTAACTCAATTATACAGTCAATATTTAAAGCAGCAGTAATACAAATACTACCATTATTTACAAATTATACTATATATTATATATATTTTTTATTTTAAAGTAATGAGAATTATGGGGAAAATATGCTTAAATATCTCAGGTCATACTTTACTTCAATAACATACAAACTTTTATGTTAAATGCGATTAATCGATTTGACAGCAGAAGTGTGTGTGTGTGTTTGTGTGTGTGTGTTTGTATATTAGTGCTGTCAAATCAATTAATTGCGATTAGTCGCATCTAACATAAAAGTTTTTGTTTATATAATATGTGTGCAGTATGTGTGTATTATATATACAGCAAGTGTGTGTGTATATATATATATATATATATACACACACACACACATATTATATATATAAATATACGCACATATTATATAAACAAAAACTTTTATGTTAGATGTGACTAATCCCGATTAATCGATTTGACAGCAGAAATATATAGGCCTATGTATACATATATACTGTATATATGATGTGTGCAGTATATGTGTATTATATATATACAGTATGTGTGTGTGTGTGTGTGTGTGTGTATATATGTGTATATTACGGTGGCCGACAGAGCTCAGCGTGCTGCAAATGAAGAAAACACATGGAAATAGAAAAAACACCAGCAAATAAAGATCTTCATCAGTTTCACAACACATGCGCTGCAAAAGTTCACAACACATGCAAATACAGAAACGCGCTGCAAAAGTTCACAACACATGCAAATACAGAAACCCGCTGCAAATACTCACAACACATGCAAATACAGAAACGCGCTGCAAATACTCACAACACGTGCAAATACAGAAACGCGCTGCAAATACTCACAACACATGCAAATACAGAAACGCGCTGCAAATACTCAACACATGCAAATACAGAAACACGCTGCAAATACTCACAACACATGCAAATACAGAAACACGCTGCAAATACTCACAACACGTGCAAATACAGAAACGAGCTGCAAATACTCACAACACATGCAAATACAGAAACGCGCTGCAAATACTCACAACACGTGCAAATACAGAAACGAGCTGCAAATACTCACAACACGTGCAAATACAGAAACGCGCTGCAAATACTCACAACACGTGCAAATACAGAAACGAGCTGCAAATACTCACAACACGTGCAAATACAGAAACGCGCTGCAAATACTCACAACACATGCAAATACAGAAACGCGCTGCAAATACTCACAACACATGCAAATACAAAAACGCACTGCAAATACTCACAACACATGCAAATACAGAAACACGCTGCAAATACTCATAACACATGCAAATACAGAAACACGCTGCAAATACTCACAACACATGCAAATACAAAAACGCTCTGCAAATACTCACAACACATGCAAATACAAAAACGCTCTGCAAATACTCACAACACATGCAAATACAAAAACGCTCTGCAAATACTCACAACACATGCAAATACAGAAACACGCTGCAAATACTCACAACACATGCAAATACAAAAACGCTCTGCAAATAGGCCTGCTCATAAAGCACATACGATCAGAATGTTAAGATAAACAAAAAAAAAACTTTCAGGTGCACACCACTGAAGAGTAAACATTGAACAATCCCAGCCAGCGATCCCAGCCAGGTACGTCACTTGTTGGTGTTCCCTTATAACACTATCGTTGTGGTCTGTGCCAGTCCCGGCGCCAGGACAAACGATTGGGGGGGTATTATTTTGCGTTAAAAAAATATTATTAATAAATTATTAATAATAAATAATATATTTTTTAATAATTTACTTGATTATATGTCTCAAATCCCAGTCAATTATTCACTGCAGAAAGTGAAACTAAAAACTCAGCGATGAGAGCTCTACTTCAACATGTTCTGATAACACTATTTAACCTTAATTTATTTCTTAATATTTCCTTTGTGGCCTGTAGTTAAAAAAAATGAGAAGAGATGTAGGTGTTAAACAAGTTTTTTTTTTTGTGAGTTAGCTAATCTTATTACAGCGCGTCGGTTATGCGTGATGCGCTATAAATTATTGCAGGGCAAATTAAAATATTAATTTAATTTTAAAAGTAGCCTCATCATCATCATCATCATCATCATTCAGATCATCGCAGAAGGGGCTTGAGATCGCCAGGCGTGGTATGTGCTATTTGCAGCGCGTATTTGCATGTGTTGTGAGTATTTGCAGCGTGTTTCTGTATTTGCATGTGTTGTAAACTTTTGCAGCGCGTTGCTGTATTTGCATGTGTTGTGAACTTTTGCAGCGCTTTTCTGTATTTGCATGTGTTGTGAGTATTTGCAGCGTGTTTCTGTATTTGCATGTGTTGTGAACTTTTGCAGCGCGTTTCTGTATTTGCATATGTTGTAAACTTTTGCAGCGCGTTGCTGTATTTGCATGTGTTGTGAACTTTTGCAGCGCTTTTCTGTATTTGCATGTGTTGTGAGTATTTGCAGCGTGTTTCTGTATTTGCATGTGTTGTGAACTTTTGCAGAGCGTTTCTGTATTTGCACGTGTTGTGAACTTTTGCAGCGCGTTTCTGTATTTGCATGTGTTGTAAACTTTTGCAGCGCGTTGCTCTATTTGCATGTGTTGTGAACTTTTGCAGCGAGTTTCTGTATTTGCATGTGTTGTGAACTTTTGCAGCGCGTTTCTGTGTTTGGATGTGTTGTGAACTTTTGCAGCGAGTTTCTGTGTTTGCATGTGTTGTGAACTTTTGCAGCGCATGTGTTGTGAACTTTTGCAGCGCATGTGTTGTCAAACTAATGAAGATGTTTTCTTTATTTGCTAGTGTTTTTTTCTGTTTGCATGTGTTTTCTTCAATTTGCAGCGCGTTGAGCTCTCTCGGCCACCGTAGTATATATATATATATATATATATATATATATATATATATACACACACACACATTTTATATATATATATATATATATATATACATACACATATTTTATATAAACAAAAACTTTATGTTAGATGTGATTAATTGCGATTAATCAATTTGACAGCACTAATATATAGGCCTATACATTAGTGATGTCAAATTGATTAATCGCAATTAATCACATCTAACACACACACACATATATACACTCACCTAAAGGATTATTAGGAACACCATACTAATACTGTGTTTGACCCCCTTTCGCCTTCAGAACTGCCTTAATTCTACGTGGCATTGATTCAACAAGGTGCTGAAAGCATTCTTTAGAAATGTTGGCCCATATTGATAGGATAGCATCTTGCAGTTGATGGAGATTTGTGGGATGCACATCCAGGGCACGAAGCTCCCGTTCCACCACATCCCAAAGATGCTCTATTGGGTTGAGATCTGGTGACTGTGGGGGCCATTTTAGTACAGTGAACTCATTGTCATGTTCAAGAAACCAATTTGAAATGATTCGAGCTTTGTGACATGGTGCATTATCCTGCTGGAAGTAGCCATCAGAGGATGGGTACATGGTGGTCATAAAGGGATGGACATGGTCAGAAACAATGCTCAGGTAGGCCGTGGCATTTAAACGATGCCCAATTGGCACTAAGGGGCCTAAAGTGTGCCAAGAAAACATCCCCCACACCATTACACCACCACCACCAGCCTGCACAGTGGTAACAAGGCATGATGGATCCATGTTCTCATTCTGTTTACACCAAATTCTGACTCTACCATCTGAATGTCTCAACAGAAATCGAGACTCATCAGACCAGGCAACATTTTTCCAGTCTTCAACTGTCCAATTTTGGTGAGCTCGTGCAAATTGTAGCCTCTTTTTCCTATTTGTAGTGGAGATGAGTGGTACCCGGTGGGGTCTTCTGCTGTTGTAGCCCATCCGCCTCAAGGTTGTGCGTGTTGTGGCTTCACAAATGCTTTGCTGCATACCTCGGTTGTAACGAGTGGTTATTTCAGTCAAAGTTGCTCTTCTATCAGCTTGAATCAGTCGGCCCATTCTCCTCTGACCTCTAGCATCAACAAGGCATTTTCGCCCACAGGACTGCCGCATACTGGATGTTTTTCCCTTTTCACACCATTCTTTGTAAACTCTAGAAATGGTTGTGTGTGAAAATCCCAGTAACTGAGCAGATTGTGAAATACTCAGACCGGCCCGTCTGGCACCAACAACCATGCCACGCTCAAAATTGCCTAAATCACCTTTCTTTCCCATTCTGACATTCAGTTTGAAGTTCAGGAGATTGTCTTGACCAGGACCACACCCCTAAATGCATTGAAGCAACTGCCATGTGATTGGTTGATTAGATAATTGCATTAATGAGAAATTGAACAGGTGTTCCTAATAATCCTTTAGGTGAGTGTATATATATATTATATTTTATTGTTTTTTTTTTTATATATATACACAGTATGTATGTAGGGTTAAAGTGTGACCCTACATATTAAAAAATGACATTCAGATTCTTACGTTGATTTGTTTGAATATGTTTCATACCGCTGATCTAATATTTTTGCCTAATTATACTTACCTGTAAGCCTACTTATAGTAATATGTACTTATCTGTAATTGCTCACTTGTGGACTTGCATATTAATAAAAAGTCATGTTGTCAATCTTATTTGACTAGCACTGTTGTAAGCAATTCCCTTATGTACTGTATTAATACTGTAATACCGTTTGGGGTTAATGAGGGCAATCTGCAGATTGGCAACACGCGAAAAACATTTGAAGGAAACTGGAATAATTGAGGTCTCATAAGTTCACCTACGAGGGTGATAGTTCATATTTGTTATGTAGATGTCACGTAGTCTGTGTTGTTTACAGGCGGATGGAAGCCAAACGCAGCCGGCTGGTTTGATTAGTCGCCGGGCAGATCAGAGTCTGCCAATAAATCGGGTTCCACTCTGAATGCGGGCCCCGAGTCTCGGCTTCAGAGGTTACAGGTTAGTGTAAATGTTTACTTCCTCATTGGCTGGCTGGTGAGATAATTAGAATGACATTTTGCATGGTCGCAGTGCAGGATGCACGGCGCGCCCCCCTTCTCCGCTTGTTTCGTAGCGCACATCATTAAAAATCAACATGGCATCAATCTCGCACCAGTGGTGTGAACTCGAGGCCAGTGCAAACGATCATCAGTGCCGTATTAAGCCGGCGGCAGCGCGTGGGGGTGTGCTGACGCGTCTCCTTTGCAGAGATGACGAGGGTGCTGGCCTTAACGCTCTCTTCAGCAGCCAGACATTTCTAAAAAGTCCTTTCTGCTTGTTAAAGTACACACTGAACAACAGCATAATTGTGCTTGTCGCAAACAAATGTATTAATTAATGCATTCTGCCGACTACGCGAAGAAGTGCAGCTACGTGGAAACGCAGCCAATTTATCAGAATTCGCAGGCAGCCACAGAAATATAGTTTGAAGTGTTCAGGTGAATGGAATATTAAACAATTTGAGATTAAAATCTTCTTTGATTGATTGTACCTCCATTAATGTTAATGATGTTCTGAAAAAACATTGCTCTTCTGTTCAGGTCACAGCTGTATCCACTCTTTGGCGAGCCAGGGTCACGCAGCTTGAACATGGCTAACCGTGAGGTTTTTGTCATGCATGTTTTCCAATTAGCTTTGGCTTTAATTTCAATCCATTGTCTAACGTCTGGATTTGAGCCAAGAGTCAGAGTGGAATTTAAATGATGATCCACTAGAGTGCTTCACATTTCAACATTTAAAAGACTGGTGCAATGCCTGTGTGTGTCAGTGTGCTGTATTTACATGCAGCTTTTTCCCACAAAAATCGATTTAGTATGTTAGTCGAGTTCTCCATGACCATTTGACCATCTGAGCCTTTTGATTTACTTGTATAGTTGAAAATCTAAAGAAAATATACTGCATTATAACATTATTTGAATGACCGTTAAACCCAAAAATTCTCATTACAATAATGTGATTTTTGACTATAAAACAGCAGGGCCATAACCACCATAGGCATTGAGGGCATCAAGCCCCCATCCCCAATAATTGGAAATGGTCAAATTGTCCCCCCCAATATTTGATATTTTTTAATGCTGCTCTCCATTACGCACCACTCTGTTTGTTGTTAGGATGGCAGACAGTTTAAAAATTAACATTTTTAGGCTGGTCTGCCTCAGCGGTCTACCAGCGCTCGTCAGTGTCAAAATGATGGCCAATCATATCACATCAAGTGAATTCCGACGCCACGCTTTTAGTGTTTCCCATAGACTGTTGAAGTAAGGGAAGCCGCCAGTTTCCAAATATGTCGCTGACATCTTGGGTCTCGAGTCTGCGCAGTAGTGAGCGTGAAGTGGAGCCGCGATATCAAGGTCCCGCCTAATCAACAACTTTTTGTGAAATAAACAGTTATGGAAATGTAGAAATTAAAGTTAAAGCTCCAGTCTCCGCCCGAAGTTCCCAAAAAATGTCCGTTGGTGCCTCAGTGACTACTTTGCTGAGAGAAGCTGTCAATCTCAGCTGTCAATCATGACGTCACACCCCTGTTTTTATAGCATCAAATAACTAAAACCAAACTTACTTAAACAACGAACACTTGAACTAACATCAGCGTGATAAAAACAGCCTAAAATTACAGCAACTATCTTTGGAAAAAATGTATTTGATGTGTAATTTGATTGTTTGTCTATGTCCCATTACATTTAACATGGAGAGGGCAGGGTTTATGACCTATACTGCATCCAGTCACCTGGGGGCGATTGAGATGCTTTGGCTTCACTTTTCAGGACTCGTGTGGCACACTTGGTTTTTCCAGAGAAAGAGTCTGTGCGTGGTAAGATATATGTAGCTAAACATTTAATATTTGACAACTGTTTTATGATGGATACGTTTAACGGCCCAGAGTAACATACAGTGATGCAATCATGCAAACTACTTAACTTTTTTAATGTCATTTCTCCGTTTTGAATTGAAAATATGCAATCATTTAAATGATGTCATTTATAACAGAATGTGACGAGACAAGAAATGTTTTTTTTTTTATTTTGACCTATTAGACATACAAACAAGAATGAATGCGTTCATATTTTTAAATAAAATTTAAATGAATTACTTATTACAAATATATAGGCTATAATTAGACCTAGAACTTATTTTGCTGTTCTTAATCCATTTTTATTTCTTATTAAATACCCCCCCCAGTGTTCAAGACATGGTTACGGCCTTGTAAAACAGTAACTCAATAATTGGCATCAATAACTTAAAAAAATGAATTAAATGTAATATAAATACTACCATTATATAAAATAGTAGTGTATATTAATATTTGTTTCATATTAAAGTAATGAGAATTACAGGGAAATATGCTTAATTGTCATGAAAATGATATCACAATTGAAAATATCTCAGGTCATGCTTTACCCCAATAAATAAATAGATTTTTATTCGGTTCTCCACAACCATTTAACATCTGACCATTCGAATTATCATGTCACCCTTATGTCATTCCAAACCTGTATGTCTTTCTTTCTTCTGCGGAACACAAAAGAAGAATATTTAAAAGATATTGGTAACCAAACAGTTTTGGTTACCATTTAAAAAAAAGACTTTTCTCAAAATATCTTCTTTTATATTCCAAAGAAGAAAGTCATGCAGGTTTGAAACAACATGAAGGTTAGTAAATGATGACAGAATTTCCATTTTTTGGTGGACTATCATTTTGAATGAGATATTTCTGTTGCTGTACCTTTAAGACAAACAATAGCTATTATATACACATAGCTTTCACACTTTTGTTCATCAACAAGTTGCTGGGCATATGTTAATTTTCTCAGGTGATGTCAAAACCATAATGATCTGAATGACTCATTTTTGCAGCTTAGGCTCCATAAATGTTCAGGGTGGACTGATTTTTTTCTACTATGTTTAATTTAAAAATCACCCATTTTCTATTTTCTTCACTGCTTTAGCATTCCTGTAGCTCGAACAGTAGAGCATGGTGCTAGCAATGTTTGATTCCTAGGGAATGCATGAACTGATAAAATAAATACTTTGAATTTTTGTATTTGAATGCATTTTTATATTCTGTCAGTGGACATTTTGGAGAGGTCTGGTGGGATCTTTCTTGTGCGATGGACTGAAACTTCATTGGCAGAAGTCATTTATCAGGACAGCTGTAATAAACAGAAACATTAGCTCAGAGCTTTGTATTTGTTCCCAACCGTCGTTCGATACAATATCTCGCCTCTGTCTTTACTGAGCAGGAGGGATGTGTGCTGAGAAATCGTGGTGTCTGACATTTGGAACTTCCAGGCTGAAGTGACAAATGAATTAAAGTTCCCAGCACCTTCTCTTTAATGGATGCGAGCCGGCCCACACCTCCCCTTAATCTAAAAACAGCCACGTATCGCGTCACCAACAAGAAAAAGAGCCGCCAGAGTCTGGAGCTTTGCGCCCATACCGACAGGACTTGAATGCTGAGGTTATGAAGACCCACAACATGCTGGCGGGCCGTATTGTTGTCTGGGCCGTTTTCAGATCGTGACACTTAGCCTAACAGTGGGTTTGGTGTGTTATTGTTGTAGCCGGTTGACTGTTCTGTGGTGTTTGCACGGTGCAGTCAGAGCAGGAGTTTGACATGCATTGTGAAGCTTCTTTGTTGTGCCGTGCTTGTGCATGAAGAGTGGGGTATGAGATTGAGAATGCATTTCTAGTTATGCTTCAAAAGGACACGGTCCCCAGAACATTGATAGTAATAGATTATCCACTGTACTGTGTAATAATCAATTTGATTTCTTGTGTGTGTGTGTGTGTGTGTGTGTGTGAGTCTGTGTGAACAGAAGCGATCTCATCTTTCTATCAAAGGCAGGAGCGAGAGGGGGTGAAAGGCCTATCTATCTGTCTGTCTGTCTGTCTGTCTTTTTATCTCGCTGCTTGTCTTTCTACATCTGTCTCTCTGTCTATATATCCATCTCTCTGTCTTGCTCTCTATATCTGTCTATCTCTCTGTTTTTCTATCTCTTCCATCCATCTATCTATCTATCTATCTATCTATCTATCTATCTATCTATCTATCTATCTATCTATCTATCTATCTATCTATCTATCTATCTCGCTTTGTCTTTTTACATCTATCTATCTATCTATCTATCTATCTATCTATCTATCTATCTATCTATCTATCTATCTATCTATCTATCTATCTATCTATCTATCACTTTCTTCATTCCAGTTGGCTCATGTTATTATAAAAATATTTGCGCATTGGAATGCTCAGGTAAGATGACGTAAAATTATAACAGCCATCATCGCTTTCGCTTTTATTCTCTTGCACTGACTCGTTCACTAAACTGAACAACCAATCAGAGTTCTCTCTCTCACCGACGGCCGATGCCGATTCAACATGCTGAATCGGGCCAAACAGTCCAGACGGTGTCCGTCAAGAGCCAACGGTGCGGAATACACCAACAAACTAAGCCAACCGATGCTCAAAAATGGCCTGACATTTGCCCGACGGCCGACCGTCAGCTTGGTGTGTCACGGCCTTCAGAAAATATGTTTTGGAAATGAAGTATATTTCATTTAAATAGTTTAATAATGATTTTGTCCTATAAACCTGATGTTTTACTGTGTGTGTGTGTGTGTACTTGACTGGTTATGTAAGTCCATTGAGTGTGTCTGTGTGTGTTTGAGGACACTCTGATACCCGAGCTTAACAGGTAAAGGTCACTGAGATGAGATGGAAATACCAGTGAACAGAGCCTAAGGAGGAAGGACAGGATGGTATTTGGTCCTGCTGATTCAGGACTTGATCTCATCATGTGTGTTTCACTGTGAACTTTGAGCGTCATACCAGTGAGTTTCAACAGAGGGCGCTACACAAATCCACTCACACAGACAGATGGACACAGCTAGACTAAATCATCATTCTGTTATACAAGTGCTGCAAATTTTTAGCACTTTTTCTAAACTGCTACTTTAATATCTGGGTCCAGTGAAATGTTTAAGCGTTTAAATTAATCACAGATACAGGCGTTTTCACACTCTGGTAATGAGGGAGACAGAGGTAGTCTGGAGAAAGTGCTAAGTATCCTGACTGGTGTGTGAATGTGGGGATTTCATCCTCTCTGTATGTTATAGGTAAAGTCAGTCAGGTTTTTAGAAACCTCTTGAAATACTAAAGAGCAGTATTCTGATACATTGAGCTCTGGTGCTCATGTTGGGGACTCAAGTTTGAATCTGGAGACATTTCCCGGTTCATTTCACCCAGAATTTTGATTTGTGGGTGAACTGTTCCTTTAAAATAGGCAAAAATATGGTATACTTTCAAAACAAAACCATATAAATGTAGATTGGTCGCATAAGCTAAGTCACTGTTTGATCTTTCGATTCTGACATTTGTTTGCCAACTGTGTGAGCTGGTGTGCATTAAACCTAAGCAAAGCTACACAATTCCCCGACTTCCTTCTTTCTCCATATCATATTCTAAGATGGAAGTTGTTCTATCCCTTGGAGAGTCCTTGCATTGAGCTCCACTTTACAGAAATTGGCCTCTGCGCCATCAAAGCCCAGCCGAGGACTGCAGGCAGCGGGTGACATTTTGATTGAGATATTTTGCCTCTGATAACATGCAAATTCCAGCGCGGCGACATGAACTGAGCCGACAGACTTTATTTTTACTCTCCCTCCCTTTCGCTCTTTCTTGCCGCTCTGTTACTCGACGTGTGATGCTATCTATTACATTATGGCATCTGTATGCATTCAGTGACTGCGGCGGCGTTTTAATAAAGGCACATCACTTTCTGTCCTGTGGGCTGGTCTCAGTGCGTAATCAAACCTCGCAGACTTGCATGGAAACAGCACTGTCAGTCATTTCATCAAATAAACACACTGTATATATTCATATGTTTCCTCTCTGCATATGAATGCACTGCTGTCTGTGAGGGATTTCGTAATTATTTAAATTTGCAGCGGCTTATTGCATGTACTAGATTCACATGTATTGAGAAACTGACATGTTCCAAAGCAAGTGTCTACACACGCTGTGTCCATCTCTTTTCAAATATCTTATCAAGTCTGAGACATTTTGACTATCCAGAATCCTCATATTTCTTAAAAAGTAATTTCAATCTTTTTTTGTAAGCATCACATTTATAGACAATACATCTGCAAAACATCAGTGACTTCCCTTCTAAAAATGTGGGATTGGGTCCCTTCTTAAATTTATTCAACAATATTTTTGTTATAAACATCTAAACTTCCTGTACATGCTGTTAGCTTAGCATATCGCTAATGTCGAACTGTATTTGAATAAACCGTAATCAACAGTTTTGCTGCCTATAGATGGTTCTAAATTTGTCACTTGTGAGGCTCTATTTTGGTAAGGATGTTGCCTCAAGAGCCATTCACACATACAGCAATTTTGTCACCAAGTGGTTATTGACAAAATAGGCATTCCTAATGCTAATGTTAGTGTTTGACTGCATAACTGGCCATAGCTGCTGAAAATGTGATCAGGAAGATTGCTGGTAATAATATGTTGTTTTAATTATACAGTTGTATTTAACTTCAGTGAGTAAGGCATCATCTCGTGAATGATGAAAGATCAATGCATGAATCAAACTCGTTCAAAATGCAGATAATTCTAACACCATTTTCCAAGCATACAGTGGGGAGAACAAGTATTTGATACACTGCCGATTTTGCAGGTTTGCCCACTTACAAATCATGTAGAGGTCTGTAATTTTTATCATAGGTACTCTTCAACTGTGAGTGACGTAATCTAAAACAAAAATCCAGAAAATCACATTGTATGATTTTTAAATAATTAATTTGCATTTTATAGCATGACATAAGTATTTGATCACCTACCAACCAGTAAGAATTCCGGCTCTCACAGACCTGTTAGTTTTTCTTTAAGAAGCCCTCCTGTTCTCCACTCATTACCTGTATTAACTGCACCTGTTTGAACTCGTTACCTGTATAAAAGACACCTGTCCACACACTCAATCAAACAGACTCCAACCTCTCCACAATGGCCAAGACCAGAGAGCTGTGTAAGGACATCAGGGATAAAATTGTAGACCTGCACAAGGCTGGGATGGGCTACAGGACAATAGGCAAGCAGCTTGGTGAGAAGGCAACAACTGTTGGCGCAATTGATAGAAAATGGAAGAAGTTCAAGATGACGGTCAATCTCCCTCGGTCTGGGGCACCATGCAAGATCTCACCTCGTGGGGCATCAATGATCATGAGGAAGGTGAGGGATCAGCCCAGAACTACACAGCAGGACCTGGTCAATGACCTGAAGAGAGCTTGGTCCACAGCCTTTAAAGAAAACCATTAGTAACACACTACGTCGTCATGGATTAAAATCCTGGAGTGCACGCAAGGTCCTCCTGCTCAAGCCAGCGCATGTCCAGGCCCGTCTGAAGTTTGCAATGACCATCTGGATGATCCAGAGGAGGAATGGGAGAAGGTCATGTGGTCTGATGAGACAAAAATAGAGCTTTTTGGTCTAAACTCCACTCACCGTGTTTGGAGGAAGAAGAAGGATGAGTACAACCCCAAGAACACCATCCCAACCGTGAAGCATGGAGGTGGAAACATCATTCTTTGGGGATGCTTTTCTGCAAAGGGGACAGGACGACTGCACCGTATTGAGGGGAGGATGGATGGGGCCATGTATCGCGAGATCTTGGCCAACAACCTCCTTCCCTCAGTAAGAGCATTGAAGATGGGTTGTGGCTGGGTCTTCCAGCATGACAATGACCCGAAACACACAGCCAGGGCAACTAAGGAGTGGCTCCGTAAGAAGCATCTCAAGGTCCTGGAGTGGCCTAGCCAGTCTCCAGACCTGAACCCAATAGAAAATCTTCGGAGGGAGCTGTACCAAATATTAAGTTCTGCTTTTCTGATGTATCAAATACTTATGTCATGCAATAAAATGCAAATTAATTACTTAAAAATCATACAATGTTATTTCTGGATTTTTGTTTTAGATTCCGTCTCTCACAGTTGAAGTGTACCTATGATACAAATTACAGACTTCTACATGCTTTGTAAGTGGGCAAACCTGCAAAATCGGCAGTGTATCAAATACTTGTTCTCCCCACTGTATTTTTTTTTACAGTGAAATCTCTCAGTAACATTAACCATTGTCACCCCCCTTTTTGAGCATATACATAGATTTAGACTTAAATGGTTGTAATTCATGAATACTTTGGAAAACAGATCTAAGGTTGGTCTCTTTCTAAAGAAGACAGAAGCAGATTATTGCTGAAGTGAAAAAAAAATGAAAATGTAAAAAAGTTGTAGTATAAGTTTACTGTAAAACATACTGTGCTAAACATTTTTATATTATACAAAAAAAAATTACTATAAAATTACTATAAAATGAAAACCATATGTCTAACCAAGTTGTGTTCCAAATTTGAAGTTGATATCACAAAAATTGTAGTTCTATACCAAAAATAGCCACCGGGTTACACCCACATTCCATTGATTTTTTTTTTATATACATGTTCTCATGTCACATATTAATAAACTTCTGTCACATTATAACTTCTATCACAAAACGCCAAATATGGAACCTTGAGTTTCATACCTTTCCAATGTTATGTGTTTTGTCAAGATTAGAAAAAAATGTAATTATAAAATAGTTAAATATGACAATGCCCACTAGGGGGAGGAGCCCGTTAAAAGGTTTCCATGGTAATGCAATGTCCGATTTCAAAACAGTTTTCACAGGATGAATTTTGAGTTTTTAAGCTTTCGAATGATACCTAATTTATGATGATTACTAAAATATGTGATAGGAAAAAGGCTAGTGGGACAGTGACAGCACAGCCCCCCCCCCCCCCCCCCCATTCATTTTTTATTAATAATACTGTTTATTTTTTATAGCGCCTTTCAAGAACCCAAAGTCGCTTCACAAAGTGAAGTTAGACATCAATCTTCTAAGTATTCCTCAATCTATTAATTTTAAACAAAATAACAAGAAGAATTATAAAAGAATGTCTGTTTTCTAATGAATTTTGTAATAAAACCTATAGGGTCACTAGCGACCCGAGGTATGTAATAGTGTAAGAGTATTTTTCTGTGCAACAATAATTGAATCTCTGATGACTCAATAAATGCAATTCACCTTTATACCTCAAGGGGGCAATGTCTGATACACACTGATGAGTGATGTTTCACTCATAATTACCGCAGGGCGCAGGAATAAAACAAAATTATACAAAAGTATTGTCAGCAAAACTTGAAATGGCTCAGCGATTTACTGCAGAGCAAGTACTGAACGTGTCAAATATTAGTGTCATTGTCACTTGATGGTGGATCTGGTGAAGAAGCTGTCAGCGATCAAAATACTGTTTTTGAAGACGTTGAAATGATATTTTTGAGAATATGTTTGTGAATCAGCCAGATGCTGAATGTACTGGGAAATGAGCTCTGACGATGACAGTGATGATGGTATAAAAAATCTGCTCAAACCGAACCCTTCCAATATCCAAAAGGTAATGAAATATGCTTTATAATCTTTTATTAATTCTTTTGTAATCATTAGTAAAATATCAGGAGAGTTTTATACTACTGCGGCAGTTCGAGACCGATCTGGGTAATGATGAATGGCATTTAATGGGTTAATGCATCTAAGGGTTAGCTCTTAAAAATAACATCCAGTTGTTTAGTCGCTGTAAATCGCTGTACACCCATTAGAAGGCAGCTCTAGGTTTAGAAACAGAACCATTAACTATTAACAAAAATGTTGAAAAAAAAAACATTGCGCTTGTGACAGCTTGTCATTGGCTCCTTTTGCATCTCTCAATCGATTTTTCTTTGTACTCCTAAGCATTCAAAGGAAGTAAAGCTGTTCGAACGTCTCAGAACACGTTTGTGCCGGTAGGAGATCCTGTTTTTGTTTTGAACTTCTTCCTTTCTGCTCTTCTGACACGGACGTCACGAGGCAGGAGAAGCTGGGAGGTTGGGGGTTGCGCCACCTTAGTCCATCAGTGTAATTGTTTTGTGGGCTGAAGGATATTTTTAGCCCACCAAAGGTTGGTCCCTTTTGTTATCTCACAAAGGCTCGACAACCCCACTCACAGTCATGTCTCTTTGAAGGAACAGCGCTGTTGAGAATTGCCTCGGCACCATGTCCCGTGTTCTCCTCTGTGGCGAGGCTTTGATCAGAGTGAATCTTTTGGTCCTAACATCTCTTTAAAGCCATGTAAGGTCTATTGCAGATTTGCCACAGACGTCTCCCGAATGCTGCTGCACTTGTCTTGTTGAGTATATGTAATTGCTTTTCCGGCAAGTCCCGACTACCTCGGTTTGGTGGCTCTTAACTTTCTCGCCATGTTAATGCCCTCACGGGATCAACACACAGTACGGTGTGTGTTTCCTTTAGCCTGATGCTCCTTCCTTTTGGAGCATCTATACACTGTATGTGTAAGACAACCACTAGAAGAGTTATCAAATGTGGATTGGATATCTGTTTTTTGGGTACATCATTTGTGTGATATCAATGCATGTACACAATTGTTCTATTTTCCTTTCAATCCAATGCCAATATTTTATAACATCAAGGTCAATATTGATAATTGTTACATGTGACATTATTTTCGACAGGGCATAATTTTAGCATTTAGTCCTAATCAGCAAATAATCAGACTTCCTGTCCAAATGATGTTTCTGCGTGGATAATATTCTTCACTCTCGCTGTTTGAAGTGCTGTGCCTGAACACTGACTGCTTGTCAGTCAGCATTTCTGCTCATGTTCAGATGAGCGGAAGAAGAAATAGTTCTGCTCTCCTACACAGCTATTTGCTAACAGTCCATGTTTTCCACTTCAAAGCTTATGTTAGGCCTACATAATCATTTTCTTGTTAAAATAGTCACTTGTCACAAAACACTTTTCAATATTTTATGTGAGGGATCGATCCTCTCAATACAACATAAATATCTTAAGTATAAATAGAATCATATAGTTACCTTTTAAGATAATTTGAAAGCATTTGAATGCTTATAACATAAATTCAGTCATATACTTTTTCATAGGAAGAAATTTCACTGTACAAATATATTTCCAACATTTGTCAGCATTTAGTGAATGTTACATCATAATGTTCCAAAATAGTGATTTGCTTCACTGATACACTGTAAAAAAAACTATTTTTCAAAGATTATTGGAGTACGTTTTACAAGAACAAACTATTTCTGTCATTGTACTTCAAACTTTCATGTTTAGTTCAATGTGTTACTTGCTGATTCTTAATTAATTGTGAAATTTACAAGAAATTTCTGAGTGGAAATTGTTTCTACATTAATTTTCTTTTGCGTACAACATGCACTGATTTCTCAAATTCAAACTCTCTTTATTAGCATGACATATTTTATAAGTATTGCCAAAGCATTACAGGAATTGCATTCCAACCAAGATGAAACCTCATAAGTGACTGAACAATCTTTATAAAACGGTTAGTTCCAGTCCGTGATTCTGATTGAGTGACCGAGTTGTATTAGTTACCTGCATTTATAGCATTTTCCTTCAGGTCAGTCTTATGTTCATAATAAAAAATAAGCTTGAATGTCCGCTGTGATTTCTTGTCCTTTTAACAGTTAAGAGGTTTTCCGTGTCCTGACAACAATGTCAAAGCATTTGTCAGTTGCGTCTTGTTCCTGTGTTCGCACAACAAGTTTCAGTCCTTTCAATATAAAAGTCTTCACTACTGACTGACTCACTCATAAAGATCTCATCTTCTTTGCCGCCATCTAACGGTGTAATAATGTAACTTCTGTTGCTCAGTCAGGGACTACTTTTTCCAGCGGAAGGAAGGCTTTTAGTGATTTTACGTCCGGTGTAGACACGGTGTAATGCTGTATCGTGAATAAATCACGGCTGAAAGGTGTTGTTAGGTGCGACACGAAGCAGATACAGCACAGCCACTCGTACCTTATTGCTTACATATAGGCAACAACGTTGCACGCAACAAGTTTTAAATTACAGTACAGAAGCATGTTGCTAAGGTAGCAACACAATTTATCACCAAGCATAAAACAGCACACACACACAAATTGTGTGTAAAATAGTTTATTTTGTGATTGGATTCAACTATTTTTATTGATGTTTTCAGTACTTAGTCCATTTATAATCAACTTTTCTTTAGTGTATTTTTTCACAGAGCTTGTCACAATGCATTTTGGGATTGACGTCTCTGCAATGCTGCCATAGTATCTGCCCAAAATACGGTATCTTAAAAGGCAACATAATTATGCTGCCTGGTTTTTGGAAAAGCTAGGAAGTCACCTAAAAATGCCTGGCTTACTAGGTTTTGGAACATTGCTTATACACTCTTAAAAATAAAGGATCTTTATTGGTATCTATGATTCTATGAAGAACATAAAAATTCATGGAACATTTCCATTGCACAAAACGTTCTTCACACTTAGGAAAAAATGGTTGTTTTAAGAACCAGAGTTCTTTGGAGAACCTAAAATAGTTCTTCTATGGCATGTGCTACGAAAACTTAATTTTTAAGAGTATATGAATGCATATTCATAAGCAAAACTGGTTTAAATTACTCTTCATTTATAGAGAAGGGCATTTAGCTCTCCTACAGAAGACATCTGGCATAGGAAGGTTGTCAATGGCATCCTATATCCCAGTCTGCCAGTGGGCCCTGCTCGGAAACGTGCCTGGTGCCACCATGCCTCATCAGAGCTGGCATCAGCCGTCCCTGTCAAGGGTTTGGCACCACGCTCCATTAAAAAGCTTCTGGAATTTCCCACATTTTGGCAAATGCATTGTTTTTTCCCGAAGAGAGTGGCTGGGCCAAGGGAGCACTGTTTGGAGCGACACCGGAGTGCAGTCGGGTTTCCACACCCCTCCCACCGTGGTCTCGAGTCGGCCCTTTAGGGAAGAAGCAGGAATGGAGGATTGTTTCAGGAGAAAGGGTGGTTTAGCCGCTAATATCTTAGCAAACCCTAAAAGACATCAATTAATGGTTGCGCAAAGCCCTGGTTCTCTGGTGTCCGCGCGGCGAGGCCTGCGGGGCGGAGCGGGCAGCCTTTTAGAGAGCTAGAGAAAGCAGATGTCTCTAAAGTGGTCCCCGGACAGACACGCTGATAAATGCTAATGGAAGTGATTACCTCAGACAGCAAATGGACCTTTTTGACAGAGTATCGGCAGAGGCCAAAACAAGCTTATGGGTGCAGTTTGGGTCGGCTGGGAGTGGAGGGGTGGATGGACATAGATTAGACTTTATTGTTAGCCTCAGGTGGACCTTTCCAATAGAGTGAAAGAAAGAGCGGTGTTAAATGTGAGAGTGAATCCATGTTAGATTCAATAAATATTTACATTGCTGGTGCAAGTATTTCCCCAATAATTTAACTACCAATTATACTATATAAGGGCAATAGACATCACTAAATCCCACATTTATTGAATGGTTATGTTCTTATTAATCTTGACTTTTTTATCTGAACTTCACTGATTCATTTAGATTTGTATGGTCACAGATGTTTTTATTTTATTTTATTTTGAAGTAAAAAGTTAAATCGAAACCCTTAGGGTTAGATGACCGCCTCAGAATTGACCCCCAGTGGCATATGTTGCTGATTGTATTTTTTTTATTTGATTATATATTATGCTGGAGTTTTCATTATTAAATTTAATAATTATTATAATTCATAGATCTCCATTATTCATCATAATCTATAAATCAGCTGAGTGAAATAATTCAAACTAAATGCATAGTTTGTTTGTTTAATGACATACTCCAAATGTCAAGCTGTCAAGCGATTACATTTTTTAATCTAATTAATTACACAATGTGGCAATGAGTTAATCTAATTAATCACACATCAAATTTGGCTGAGAAATTACCCCAAAAAGATAATTTAAAGTCATTATTGTGTTAAATGAGAAAAGCATCAAATAGACATTACAAACATTTTTAGAAAGAAATATATATATATTTTTATTCAACATAGAATTTATTACACGTAAACGTTTAGGCTTGGGGGTGAGGGTGAGTAAATGAGTGAGTAAATGATGACAGAATTTTCATTTTTGGGTGAACTATACCTTTTAATGTTTTTTTTTTATTAATATGGAAATATGTTTTTTTTTTTGTTTTTTATGAAATGATAGCCTACTCTAAATAAGAAACTAAAAATGCCAGTAGGTGGCAGTAAATGTCTTGAGTCATTCATTCATTCGATTCGTTCAAACAGCTGATTCATTTAGGAATGAAGTAAATGGCTCTCTTTATGAATAGACCATTGAATCATTGGTTCACCCGATTGATTCGCTCAAAACGTGGATTCATTCAGAAACAAAATGCTGCTTTGTGTTGCTCGGAGACGCACAACAGTTCCGCTCTGGCTTTATAGGTAATGTTTTCGTTGGCAAAATTAAGCAAAAGTAGTCAATATTGTGTCTAAAGTATAACACAATATTAATTTCTTATTTATTGAACTGTTGTATAAAATCAATATCACATTTGCACTCATGCTATTCGGGACAAAACCATCACTCGTGTGATATTGTTCTCTTTACTCCTGTGATATTGCTTAACTATATCATATGATATAAATATGAAACAAATCCCTGATATCTTACATTTTAGGGTTATTCTAACTGCATTCTATAGGCTCCATCACACAGTGAGTTGTTGCCCTGAATCATGTTCGTCACCACTGTAAAAAGTGATCAGTTGACTTAACTTTAAAATTTTTTGAGGAAACCCGTTGTCTTAAAATTAAGTAAATAAACTTTATGCGTAATTGAAAAAAATTGTCAAGTTCACATAACTTATTTTTTTTTTCAATTACCCATGAAGTTTATTACTTAATAAATTTAGGGCAGTGGGTTTCCTCACTTTTTTTAAGTTAAGTCAACTGATCACTTTTTACAGTGTATGAGATGTAAGATGGTCTGGGGTGGGGCGGGTGCGTTAATAATTTGACCAATAATTTAAATTTTTTTTTTTCCCTGTACATTAGACAATTTTTCAAAAATAAAATACAATACAATAACTAAATAAAAATGATATCAGATGTGTTTTACATATTCTGCAAATATCAGATGACATTTGCTTAGACAGAAGCTTCCCCTGAGGGGCTTCTGACCTCAGGTTAAGTAGGGTGAGAACTGAGAAGGTTTTTAATTCAATTTAAGGGCTCTTTTGGCCAGTAAGCAGCAACCGCCCAGCATTGTGGCAGAACTAGCACAAACAAAGATCTAGTTATACTTTCATTATCCCGTGCAGTTTTATTTAGTAACTCCAGGATCTCAACAGCTTTGCTAAAGCAAAAGAGTGTTTATTCCTGCAGATAGTCCATGTAAAAGATAAATGAGACGTGTACCATTACAGATCACTGCGAGACACGACGCAGGGAGGAACGCAATGTTGTGTGGACCGATGGAGACAGCCTCCGCTGTGCATTCAATGACCCTCAAACTCGGAGCACGTACTAACTCCGCTGATCCCGTCTGCACCGCTGGATGCATCGAGAGAGACAGAGGGAGCTGTATCCGTGACCTATAGGAGGTGAAAAATACCCTTGGGATTATCCTCCCTACCCTGTGTGCAAAAAACCCTGAGCTCGGAGTCGCTCGACAGGGGCTCCCAGAATCCCAGAGTATCATAGATCTCTAGATCTTTGGAGCAAACTGAATATGTGACAGTTCCACTCTGGCTCTTTCTGCTGGAAACAATCAATACTTGTCCAGGATTCAACAATTCCTTATGTCTGCAGCATTTGCTTTCCTCTTTTTGGAGTCTTGAGCCCTATTCGGACGGTAGGCCTAATTGTTTCTCGTGGGGTCATAAGGTATTTTCATCATTGACAGGGGCTAGTCAGTGATTTTATTGCCGTGCGAATCCAGAATGTCAATGTGTTTTTCTCCCACCACCCGCATAAAAATCCCCGGCCGAATTACCTACTGTTTTTTGACAAACACCAAGGTTGTGTGGTTTTCAAGAATATATCACTTCATAAATTCACTGTTTATATCCTTTTTGAACACTGCAGAGCACTGTACGGTTGCGCTTCGCTGTAATTTGGATGCATTTTAAAGATCTAGACTTTTATTACTGAAATGCTGGCAAGTATTTACAAGAGCAATATATTTCATCACCGCTCAAAAAATAAAAAGAAGAAAAGCACGTAAACATTTGAAATGGGCCGTTATTACGGCAGCAATTATGTATGTTAAAATAACCAAGCAGCATTATGTTTACCTCATGTAAATAAGAGGCTGTATTAACTTATTTCCGCTCATTTCCATGTGGAATAAAATAACATCCTTTATTTTGAGACAAAATACAAGAGAGAAGGGAACGAGTATTGCGTAAGTTAGCTGACGCTATGGGAAAAACCTTTTCATCCTTTTCTCGAGAATATGAAGTCAAAAATTATCCTTATAATTTTATATATGTAAAACGCAGTGCAGCTGCACAGCAGACCCTAGCAGAGCGTACTAGCGGGCTGATTGGCTGTGCTGCGGCAACTGCACGAACCTATGGCGAGGCGGCTGAGGCGTGCAAACCAATCGGGTCGCTTTGCGCCCAAAGCACATCAACTACCGCCTAAATTTGCATGGCTAAGCTATAAAAGCCCATACTATGCCATAGTATTCAGGTTAAATCGACTGAAGCGATCCCCTGATCTAAGCACAATAGCACGGCGGGTTACGCAAAACTCGTTCCCTTCTCTCAGGGAACCGAGACGTTCCCGTTCGAGAGTACTCTCGTATTGCGTAAATTAGCTTATGCTATGGAAACCCAATTTAAAACGCTGTGCGTGCTTAAAAAGACTTCGCCCCATACTATGGCCTATAGCCCGAGGCCCATAGAAGAGTAAAAGTTATGAGTCCCAAAAAGAGGCCAACGAGTGGTGAGCCTCATATAAGGGTATATGTAGGGAATGAATATTCCTGTCCGCCGGTAGGCGCTGGACAGTGAACGCGCGCTGTGACGTAAGCTGCGCTCTCATCCGCACCGAGTCTATGACTGTTCCCAGAAAGAAATATTCTGGCTGGGAGACAGCGCTGACACCATTGGCGGCTTGTGTAGAGCCGAAGCAGCCTGACCGGCGGAATGGGTGCGTCGCTTTTGACTGCTGTCCCCTAACAGAGGGCGGGCAAAGATGTGCGACGACCGCTTCCTCAAAAGGGGGAAGGACTCTCATAACCTTTTCTCTTCGCGCCGTCGAGTGACGAGAGCACTGAAGAAGCCGAGGATTTGAGACGAGCTGAAAATGGCGCTGGGCGGTGTTATTCGTTAGCTCGTTGTGAACTTTCAGGGAAGAAGGGGGCGGGCCTCTGCAGAGGGGCCTGACGGCAGCCTTGCAGAAACCACTCGTCCAGCCTGCTTCGCGTGGGTTCCTCGGGATGAGACCAATTGAGTCCGAGGACTCGACGGCCCTGGTCAATGAATAAGACCAGCGAAGAGGATTCTGAGAGCGAGACACGCAGGGAGAGCTCCGGTGTGGGCTCGCGCGTCTGCTCTGGCATTCTCTGTCCGCGGCGCTTCTTTCTGCGCGGCCCGAGCGAGAGAAGAGGGAGAGCGGAGGGAACGGCGTCCTCATTGAAGCTGACGAGTCGAGCCCACAGGGTCGACAGCGTCATTTCGTCGCACTCCGGGCAGCCGCCCTTAGAGAGTGCAGCTTCGGCATGGTCACGGCCTAAGCACGCGGTGCAAGGAATGTGACGATCCCCGCCGAAGAGAGGACCTCTGACAGGATATATGAGGCATCTGAAACAACGCCTCAGCTCTTGTGTGTGTTGCAGTGGCGAACACACACACAGTTTGTAAGGATATAAAAGGATATTGAACACGCTGGATGGCGCAGCTGGAACAGCAAGGGCTGAAGGCGGAGTCCAGAAGAAGGAATCCGGCATCCTCAGAGCTGCAGGGCAGGAGCTAGTTCCGCTGAAGGCTTGTCGACGGCGGTGACTTCACAATCCGGAGGTCAGCGAAGGGTGAGTCCGCTGAAGGAGATTAAATCTGAATCCTATGGCATAGTATGGGCTTTTATATCTAAGCCATGCAAATTTAGGCGGTAATTGACGTGCTTTGGGCGTGAAGCGACCCAATTGGTTCGCACACCTCAGCCGCCTCGTCATAGGTTCGTGCAGTTGCCGCAGCACAGCCAATCAGCGCGCTAGTATGCTCTGCTTGGGTCTGCTGTGCAGCTGCACTGCGTTTTACATATATAAAATTATAAGGATAATTTTTGACTTCATATTCTCGAGAAAAGGAGTTTTTCCCATAGCGTAAGCTAACCTACGCAATACGAAAGTACTCTCGAAAGGGAACCATTTTAACTATAATGTGCGTCTATATATCTTCCTATTTTTATTGTAAAAAAATTGTATTGGTTATTGTAGATGTCTTATATTTTTAGAAGAAAAAGCATGAAATGACCCATGGTTATTATAGTTAACTAAAACGTTAAAAAATACATAATAATACATTATAATTGGAAAAAAAAAAAATAATATATATATATATATATATATATATATATATACATACAGTGGGGAGAACAAGTATTTGATACACTGCCGATTTTGCAGGTTTTCCTACTTACAAAGCATGTAGAGGTCTGTAATTTTTATCATAGGTACACTTCAACTGTGAGAGACGAAATCTAAAACAAAAATCCAGAAAATCACATTGTATGATTTTTAAATAATTAATTTGCATTTTATTGCATGACATAAGTATTTGATCACCTACCAACCAGTAAGAATTCCGGCTCTCACAGACCTGTTAGTTTTTCTTTAAGAAGCCCTCCTGTTCTCCACTCATTACCTGTATTAACTGCACCTGTTTGAACTCGTTACCTGTATAAAAGACACCTGTCCACACACTCAATCAAACAGACTCCAACCTCTCCACAATGGCCAAGACCAGAGAGCTGTGTAAGGACATCAGGGATAAAATTGTAGACCTGCACAAGGCTGGGATGGGCTACAGGACAATAGGCAAGCAGCTTGGTGAGAAGGCAACAACTGTTGGCGCAATTATTAGAAAATGGAAGTTCAAGATGACGGTCAATCTCCCTCGGTCTGGGGCACCATGCAAGATCTCACCTCGTGGGGCATCAATGATCATGAGGAAGGTGAGGGATCAGCCCAAAACTACACGGCAGGACCTGGTCAATGACCTGAAGAGAGCTGGGACCACAGTCTCAAAGAAAACCATTAGTAACACACTACGCCGTCATGGATTAAAATCCTGCAGCGCACGCAAGGTCCCCCTGCTCAAGCCAGCGCATGTCCAGGCCCGTCTGAAGTTTGCAATGACCATCTGGATGATCCAGAGGAGGAATGGGAGAAGGTCATGTGGTCTGAGGAGACAAAAATAGAGCTTTTTGGTCTAAACTCCACTCGCCGTGTTTGGAGGAAGAAGAAGGATGAGTACAACCCCAAGAACACCATCCCAACCATGAAACATGGAGGTGGAAACATCATTCTTTGGGGATGCTTTTCTGCAAAGGGGACAGGACGACTGCACCGTATTGAGGGGAGGATGGATGGGGCCATGTATCACGAGATCTTGGCCAACAACCTCCTTCCCTCAGTAAGAGCATTGAAGATGGGTCGTGGCTGGGTCTTCCACCATGACAACGACCCGAAACACACAGCCAGGGCAAGTAAGGAGTAGCTCCGTAAGAAGCATCTCAAGGTCCTGGAGTGGCCTAGCCAGTCTCCAGACCTGAACCCAATAGAAAATCTTTGGAGGGAGCTGAAAGTCCGTATTGCCCAGCGACAGCCCCGAAACCTGAAGGATCTGGAGAAGGTCTGTATGGAGGAGTGGGCCAAAATCCCTGCTGCAGTGTGTGCAAACCTGGTCAAGAACTACAGGAAACGTATGATCTCTGTAATTGCAAACAAAGGTTTCTGTACCAAATATTAAGTTCTGCTTTTCTGATGTATCAAATACTTATGCAATAAAATGCTAATTAATTACTTAAAAATCATACAATGTGATTTTCTGGATTTTTGTTTTAGATTCCGTCACTCACAGTTGAAGAGTACCTATGATAAAAATTACAGACTTCTACATGCTTTGTAAGTGGGCAAACCTGCAAAATCGGCAGTGTATCAAATACTTGTTCTCCCCACTGTATATATATATATATCCATAAAGGTCCATAAAGACATGGATGAGCGAGTTTGGTGTGGAGGAACTTGACTGGCCTGCACAGAGTCTTGACCTCAACCCGATATGAATATGGATGCAGCCACTATAGAGAATCTTTTTTGATTATTATTATTTATTACTAAAGTATCAACTTGTTTAGCATTTACTTTTGTCTTAGACATAGTGAGAAAAATGTCTCTTTAGGGCATAAGACAATCAATAAGACATCTCATATCTCTAATATTCACAGTAATCTAAACATCCAATCCATTGATCCAAAGACATGACTTCTTATTATTCTTTTGACAAATAAACACACACATGAGAATATAAAGCTCTTAGAGATGTACTGTCCCCTATCCAGCGAGGCTTTAAATAGACTCAGTCATGCCCCAGTGATTTACTGGAGATCTGGTACTTGTGTGCAAGGAGTTTTAATATACCTGGAGAAAGATACCATATACTGTACACTAACTCAATGATGCCATCTTTGCTTCATGTTCAGTTGGTTATGGAAATATTTTCACCATAAATGTCATGACAGATCACAAATTACAACGTAAGCTTATTTCACATTTTTATGATTTATATCTAGCTTGCAAAAAGTTTAATTTTGTCAGGATCCTGCTTTTGAATAGCCATCAATGGAGAAACAGGCTTTTTGCTTGCGTAATGATATAGTTAGCAGCATTAGCTAACAAATGAAGCTAACTAGTCAAATGGGGACATTGTGTGTGTGCTGCAGTACATATGATAAGTCCCTTATCTCAACTCAAGAAGCCACTGTGATATATTGTTTATGTGTTCCCTAGTGCCGTGAGGAACTTCAGTGCACAGGACATTCAGCTTGTGTTGGCTTAGTAATGCATCCTTTAGGGAGATTAGATCAGTAAAAGTGACCTCAGCTCCTGCACTGATGTCATTTCCAGTGCTGACTGAGTCCACAGAGGGAAGCCAAGTCTCATCGGCCGTATGTCATCATGCCAATAATCTGTTCATTAAATGAATCACTTTGCAGGAATCATGAACATAATCACCTATTAGCTGCGGCGTTGAAGATGTACCCTATATGTGACCTGTGTACGGGGGGAAACATTAAACACTTCAAATGAAATACATTTTGTTAAGATATGCAAATGTGAACAGTAAAAACAACCCTTAAAATCACAGTGGTGGTTAAAAAAACCAAGTTCAAGCTCGTGTAATTTATAAAAAAAAGTTGAAATTGCTTAAATTATTTTGATGAGTTAACGTAAAAACATAAGTTGCCATGATTCGTCCTGTCATATCGATTAATCGCATCTTAACATAAAAGTTTGTGTAAACACATATATATATATATATATATATATATATATATATATGTGTGTGTTTGTGTTTATATTAGGGCTGTCAAACGATTAATCGCATCCAAAATAAGTTTTTGTTTACATAATATATGTGTATACAGTGTATAATTATTATGTATATTTGAATACACACACATACATCTATTATATTTAAGAAGTATTTTCATGTATATACTGTATATATTTATATCATTTATGTTATATATAAATCTAAATATTTTATAAATTTTTTCTTTAATAAATTTTTCTTCATAAATTTTGTCCTAAAATTTTTTTCTTCAATATATTTATGCATGTGTGTATTTATATATGCATTATACACAGTACACACACACATATTATGTAAACACAAACTTATTTTGGATGCGATTAATCGTTTGACAGCCCTAATATAAACACAAACACTCACACATTATATATATATATGACAGCACTAGTTTATACAGTGTATATATATATACACCGATCAGACATAGCATTATGACCTAATAAAACATTACATGAAACATTATATTCCTAATATTGTGTTGGCACGTCGAGGCATGGACTCCACTAGACCCCTGAAGGTCTGCTGTGATATCTGGCACCAAGACGTTAGCAGCAGAACCTTTAAGTCCTGTAAGTTGCGAGGTGGGGCCTCCATGGATCAGACTTGTTTATTCAGCACATCCCACAGATGCTCGATCGGATTGAGATCTGGGGAATTTGGAGGCCAAGTCAACACCTCAAACTCGTTGTTGTGCTCCTCAAACCATTCCTGAACCATTTTTGCTTTGTGGCAGGGCGCATTATCCTGCTGAAAGAGGCCACAGCCACCAGGGAATGCTGTTTCCATGAAAGGGTGTACATGGTCTGCAACAACGCTTAGGTAGGTGGTACGTGTCAAAGTAACATCCACATGGATGGCAGGGCCCAAGGTTTCCCAGCAGAACATTGCCCAAAGCATCACACTGCCTCCGCCGGCTTGCCTTCTTCCCATAGTGCATCCTGGTGCCATGTGTTCCCCAGGTAAGCGACGCACACGCACCCGGCCATCCACATGATGTAAAAGAAAACAATATTTTTCTTCATTCATCAGACCAGGCCACCTTCTTCCATTGCTCAGTGGTCCAGTTCTGATGCTCATGTGCCCACTGTTGGCGCTTTATCAGAACCAGCATTAACTTCTTGAGCAATTTGAGCTACAGTAGCTCGTCTGTTTGATCGGGCCACACGGGCCAGCCTTCGCTCCCCACGTGCATCGATGACCCTGTCACCGGTTCACCACTGTTCCTTCCTTGGACCACTTTTGATAGATACTGACCACTGCAGACCGGGGAAACCCCACAAGAGCTGCAGTTTTGGAGATGCTCTGACTCAGTTGTCTAGCCATCACAATTTGGCCCTTGTCAAACTCACTCAAATCCTTAAGCTTGCCCATTTTTCCTGCTTCTAACATATCAACTTTGAGGACAAAATGTTCACTTGCTGCCTAATATATCCCACCCACTAACAGGTGCCGCGATGAAGAGATAATCAGTGATCGGTGTGTGTGTGTGTATATATATATATATATATATATATATATACACTCACCTAAAGGATTATTAGGAACACCTGTTCAATTTCTCATTAATGCAATTATCTAATCAACCAATCACATGGCAGTTGCTTCAATGCATTTAGGGGTGTGGTCCTGGTCAAGACAATCTCCTGAACTCCAAACTGAATGTCAGAATGGGAAAGAAAGGTGATTTAAGCAATTTTGAGCGTGGCATGGTTGTTGGTGCCAGACGGGCCGGTCTGAGTATTTCACAATCTGCTCAGTTACTGGGATTTTCACGCACAACCATTTCTAGAGTTTACAAAGAATGGTGTGAAAAGGGAAAAACATCCAGTATGCGGCAGTCCTATGGGCGAAAATGCCTTGTTGATGCTAGAGGTCAGAGGAGAATGGGCCGACTGATTCAAGCTGATAGAACAGCAACTTTGACTGAAATAACCACTCGTTACAACCGAGGTATGCAGCAAAGCATTTGTGAAGCCACAACACGCACAACCTTGAGGCGGATGGGCTACAACAGCAGAAGACCCCACCGGGTACCACTCATCTCCACTACAAATAGGAAAAAGAGGCTACAATTTGCACGAGCTCACCAAAATTGGACAGTTGAAGACTGGAAAAATGTTGCCTGGTCTGATGAGTCTCGATTTCTGTTGAGACATTCAGATGGTAGAGTCAGAATTTGGCGTAAACAGAATGAGAACATGGATCCATCATGCCTTGTTACCACTGTGCAGGCTGGTGGTGGTGGTGTAATGGTGTGGGGGATGTTTTCTTGGCACACTTTAGGCCCCTTAGTGCCAATTAGGCATCGTTTAAATGCCACGGCCTACCTGAGCATTGTTTCTGACCATGTCCATCCCTTTATGACCACCATGTACCCATCCTCTGATGGCTACTTCCAGCAGGATAATGCACCATGTCACAAAGCTCGAATCATTTCAAATTGGTTTCTTGAACATGACAATGAGTTCACTGTACTAAAATGGCCCCCACAGTCACCAATAGAGCATCTTTGGGATGTGGTGGAACGGGAGCTTCGTGCCCTGGATGTGCATCCCACAAATCTCCATCAACTGCAAGATGCTATCCTATCAATATGGGCCAACATTTCTAAAGAATGCTTTCAGCACCTTGTTGAATCAGTGCCACGTAGAATTAAGGCAGTTCTGAAGGCGAAAGGGGGTCAAACACAGTATTGGTATGGTGTTCCTAATAATCCTTTAGGTGAGTGTATATATATATATATATATATATATATATATATATATATATGTATATATATATATACCCAAAAATCTATTGATGGTTTTCAGGGTTTTGGCCCTAAGTACCATGGAACTCTTAAATTATCCTATTCACATGCAATGGTACAACTTCAAAGAATACCATGGTATAGTCCAAAAATATTATTATAGTGTTTTGCCTGGTGACGTTTTATGTTAATATATTGTACTTTATTGTAAGGGAAGGATTGTTCCTGAGATCAACTTTTGTTTATATGTTGCTGTCAAAAGGGTGAATAAAATATAAATCAGTGACCCCAATATTCCAGACCACATTATGTATTATCTAACAGGCATGATTTTAAAGAAACATAAAAACAAACTCTTGCTCTCCTGCCAAGAGCAAATAGACAGCATGATGTACTGTCTGCATATTTAGAGTTAGAAGCTTTACTCATATATGGTAATAGGGTGTGAAGTCTGACTATTGTCTGTACCAGAGATTTTACCTTGAGCAACAAGAGTAGTGCTTCTGCTTTCTGCTGCCGGGACTAAAGTCAAACAGACAAGAAAAGAAAATTCACAGCTTTGTGACCAGACCCTATTGACCTTTGGTAAATTGCAGTGCTAGAAGGGTTTTAGTTATGCACCTACAGGATTCCTCTGTGCTTGTGTTCAGACATGTAATTCTGCAGAGAAAGCTTAAGGTTGTGTGATTTGTGTTTTCGGTGCCAGAACAGAAACAGAAATCTGCAGAGGTTTTCCTCCTGGCCCTGCTGTATGATTAAACTACGGGACGCAGAGATGGGAAAGATACAGGAGGTTTTAAACTAACCTCTGGAGGGGATTTGAGAAAGAATTAGTCTTAAGACTCTAAATTTACAGAACTACTTACGTGAATTGCCTCTTTAAAAAAGAACAAAGAGGTTATTGAATTACGCCACATAAGCAGAAGAAAGTTCTCGTTGCACATCAGCTAATTAACACTGAAAGGCACAGTGGGAAGTGGAAACTTATATTCAAATGTTACAATTCATCATAGTAGTAACTTAACTGCACATTAACAGCAAGTGATCATTTATATGTAAATGTATATGTATAAATGTCTGCTGCAGGGTCCTAAAATTAGTTGAATTTTCTTCATGCATTTCATCATGCTTATATTTTAGCAGTAATGAAAATTATATCTTTTTTTAAAATAATCTTTTTTCCAATAATGAAAAAAATAATAATTGTCCTAAGAATAGGCTTCATTTTTATATTTTGGTTAGTTTAATTATTAGTAGCTTAAAAAGTTAATATCCTAGTTTAGGATAAAGACAAAGATATGGATATTAAAGGGTTAGTTCACCCAAAAATGAAAATTAGCCCATGATTTACTCACCCTCAAGTCATCCTAGGTGTATATGACATTCTTCTTTCAGACGAATAAAAACGAAGTTATATTAAAAAGGTCCTGGCTCTTCCAAGCTTTATAATGGCAGTGAATGGTTGTTTCGTTTTTGAAGTCCTTAAAAGTGCATCTATCCATCATATAACTGCTCCACACGGCTCTGGGGAGTTAATAAAGGCCTTCTGAAGCGAAGTGGCGCGTTTGTGTCAGAAAAATATCCATATTTAAAACTTTTATTTTATAGACTAAAATAACTAGCTTCCAGCGGTCAGCGGAGGCAAGTCGACTTACGGCAAAAGAGTAACCACTGACGCGATGTATAGGAGCATCGCAAGCTTTGACGCCTCTCGCGGATAGAGCTGGGCAACAAACTCAAGCTCCTCTTCTCTTATATCGAAATCCTCCGCCATTTCTCTTTAAAAATTCTCGTTTTAGACTTCTAATTCATGACCGGTGTTTTGTTTGGCTCTATCCTCTGTGCTTCTGCGTTCGTCAATACGCATGCGTCAAGGGTCAAGGGTTACTCTTTCGCCGTAAATCGATGCGTACGGTGGTCCGCCGGAAGTTAGTTATTTTAGTCTATAAAGTTTTAAATATGGATATTTTTCTTACAAAAACACATTACTTCACTTCAGAAGGCCTTTATTAACCCCCCCGGAGCCATGTGGAGCACTTTTATGATGGATAGATGCACTTTTATGGTGCCGAACTCACAATTAAATAACATTTAAAATCAGCAACAAAATCTCACATGAACTGTCCCATAAATGTTGTTTCTTATGCGCAAATAGCATTAAACAAGCTTATTTTTCAGGCTAGACCAGCCGAAGACTTTACCAAAGTCACTGGCGATTGGCTGTTTTAAGGCGGGATTCCGCCATAATGCACATTGCAGTTTCTCCCATTCACTCAAAAAATTATTTTATGATGCTGTTCACTTTAAGCAAAAATTGTGATTTAACACCATTGTATCAGGTTTCTGGTTCAAATGTGATTGCTTCATGTTAAATTGACTTGAAACAGATACTCTTTGACTTGCTCTTTGAAATAACATGTTCAATAAAGTAACCCAATCAAACAGGACTTTCACTTCCCATCATGCTTTGCAAAGGGGCTGAATTAATAGAGTAAATGTTGAAATAAAGTGTTATTTTATGGATTTTTTTTAGCAAGACGAAAAAATGGAGAGACTTGTCAATGTTTAATATTCTATTATGTTGGTATTTAAAAGTTTCTCTTATGTTAGTGTTTCTGGGGGTTACCGCTGTGGTGAAGGGTTGAGCTTGCAAGTTTGAGCTTGAGAATTCAAATGGCTTTAATTATAAAGCAACCACTATGGTAGTGTTTGAATGAAAACCATTTATTTAAGTTAAACTAAACCCATTCATTCAAGTTAAATGAACACCATTGATTCTAGTTAGTTGTACATGGTTGATTGTATTGGGTGTTACTTGTTTCAATCACGTGGCACCGCTGTCCATGATTGAATCATGTTCAGCCAAAGAGTGTTCATAAGTAATAGGAGTGCACTGTCTTTGTATAGTCCAGGGTCCTCGTTTATAAAACGTGTACGCACAGATTTGATCCACATTATAAATCCCTGTTATAAAAACAGCTTTGACGTGGAAAAGTGCTTAGCGACCTGTTTTCCTTGTGGCAGTCAGAGTACTGCAGATATTTGGACATCTAAGCAGCAATAATAATAATAATAATAATAATAATAAAACAGTGTTAGCATAATTACACAGCATTAAAGCTCAATTATTTAGTATGCACACTTTGGTTCCACACTTGCAAATAATTTCAGCCAATCTATAGGCTATGAAATGGCCTATAATGCAGAAATAGATTTCACATCTGAAAGATGTGTAAATTCGTTTTCTCTCAATCACACGTACGCACATTTGAGAAATGATCTTAGATCAAATGTAGGATGGTTTCTACCAGGAACGTGTTACGCAGGTAACTTTTTAATAAAAATTATTTTTTTTCTATAAGCTATTGCTAAACCAAACCTGACCAGAATTTTATTTGATATTTCCGGTTGCCTTCATTCTTCATGTCGCTCTTGACAACAGTGAATCCGCTCACGCCTTAGGTGAATATTATGTCTGCCAGGAGTCCTCAATTTGAGCTAGAACTATCAATGTCAAGGAACCATCACATCCTTAAAAATGAGCTCAACCCTTAATATGGACATGATTCTGGGAAAGCCCTTGGGCGAATATCCACCCCTGAAAAATAATAGTCTGCAATAATCTTCATGTTAGATCTCATAGCTCATCTTATGATTGTAGTTTAAATAAATAAATAGCTAATCATTTCCATCACAAGCCTAACCAAGTTACGTGCTTGCGCACAAAAACATAGTCCCCCTCTGAATCTCTGCGTAAAGTATTTAAATGTGTGTGGGGAGGGGGAATTTGCATATAGATAAAAGCTAGTTTAATATCGCAAATTATCTTTTTATACAGCAATCTTGCAGAGTTTGCTTTAATGTCTGCATAAATGGCTCTTTGTGATTTTGTGAACCTGGCGCAAACAGGAGGACAGCTGAGGAAGGGGGGGTGGGGGGGTGGGGGGGTGGGGGGTTGAAGGAAGAAAATGAAGATATCACAGCGAAGGGTTTCCTATTCAATGTGCATCTCCCTGTAATTAAGAGATTATTTACACATGCACACTCCTGTCGTTCTCTCCCTGAGCATCTCATTAGTGCTCTGACCTCTCCACCTGCTTCCTCTCTGACCACAGGAAGGAGGGGGGCGGCGGGAGATGGAGGACGATATGGGGCGTGAGGAGGGGGAGACAAACCCGGCGGCTGCTGAGGCCTTTTCGAAGCATTAGCATGCGCAACGTCACCGCCCTTCTCAGCGTAGCGTGGCGGGTTGAAGATGGCCGAGACCCCGCTGTGCCACAGAAACATCCTCTATATGTATAGACATTAGCCGATGGGCCGGTGCTTACGAAGAGGGCAGAGCATGTCTGCTCCGAAATAGGAGGACAAACGATAAGAGTGCCTGTGACTAAGTGGAGATCTAATTGCAGGCTTAAGGGGGGTGATTACAAGATTCTCACCTTCTTTCTCTCTCATTCTCTTTTGCAGTGGAAATACACACATTAACTCAGACACTTGATGACCTGGAGTCAGAAGCTTGAGATGACAATCAAAACTGTCTCGGAGGACAGAGATGAGCTTTACTTAGAGTCTACACTGATGGAAGGCACACATCACAGTTCATTAAGGTGTGACACAAGGATTTAGACTTTGACTTACAAATGGACTCATTCATGAAACTGGCCTAATTACGGTATCGCTTTATTTTACAGACATGTTCTGCATGTACATCTAAGCAGCATATTAAACATTGCATATAGAAATGACAATAACTGGGTTATAACTATAGGTACTAACCCTGAACCTATCCCTAAATCTAACCTTATCCCATGCATATTACCAGTACTTTCTTGGGTAACTACACTGTAAGTACATAAAATAAAACAAAGTGTAACCCTAATTTTTATGTAAATAGTTTGTAAACGCATTGAAGACAACAATGTAAGCAAGAATTTTTGTTGGTGCACAATGTAAAAAAGGAATTTTATTGGAAATTAGAAATTAAATGCACCATTTTGCATGTTTGTTGGTGCATTGAATGCAACAATTTATATATGAATATTTAGTCCCACTTTTTATTTGGTGTCTTTAACTACTATGTGGCCTACTAACATTTAAATTAATTATTTGATACAATGCACTCATGTACATACATGTTTTTACATTGTACTGATATTACCTGCATGTAATTAATTACTGTAATTATAGCTATAATTACACTGTTAACCCACCAATACCACTAAACCTGTCCCCAACCTTACCCGTATTCCACCTCAGCTCAGTAGCGGAAAAAGTACTTTGCAATACAACAACACAATAAGTACATTGTACTTACTTTTTGATGGTTAAAGACACCTAATATAAAGTGTAAACGAATATTCTTTGTTGCATTGAATATGTCAGTTTAATTTGTTGAATTGAATGTATCACTTTACATAAGTATGTTTGTTGGTGTACGGATGAATATCGCACTATATGAATATTTTTTGTTGCATTGAACATGAATTATTCGGGGGAAAATATGTGTAAGAAATTACGAAAAATAATAACCTGCTTCATGTTGTGACGGCATTAACCCCTTGGGTGTGCATTATTTTTCAATAATTCAACGGCCAGGAGTCAATTATTCCGCTTATACAAACCCGATTCCAAAAAAGTTGGGACAAGGCCATGTTTACCACTGTGTGGCATCCCCTCTTCTTTTTATAACCGTCTGCAAACGTCTGGGGACTGAGGAGACAAGTTGCTCAAGTTTAGGAATAGGAATGTTGTCCCATTCTTGTCTAATACAGGCTTCTAGTTGCTCAACTGTCTTAGGTCTTCTTTGTCACATCTTCCTCTTTATGATGCGCCAAATGTTTTCTATGGGTGAAAGATCTGGACTGCAGGCTGGCCATTTCAGTACCCGGATCCTTCTTCTACGCAGCCATGATGTTGTAATTGATGCAGTATGTGGTCTGGCATTGTCATGTTGGAAAATGCAAGGTCTTCCCTGAAAGAGACGACGTCTGGATGGGAGCATATGTTGTTCTAGAACTTGGATATACCTTTCAGCATTGATGGTGCCTTTCCAGATGTGTAAGCTGCCCATGCCACACGCACTCATGCAACCCCATACCATCAGAGATGCAGGCTTCTGAACTGAGCGCTGATGACAACTTGGGTTGTCCTTGTCCTCTTTAGTCCGGATGACATGGCGTCCCAGTTTTCCAAAAAGAACTTCAAATTTTGATTCGTCTGACCACAGAACAGTTTTCCACTTTGCCACAGTCCATTTTAAATGAGCCTTGGCCCAGAGAAAACGCCTTCGCTTCTGGATCATGTTTAGATATGGCTTCTTCTTTTCCCAACTTTTTTGGAATCGGGTTTGTACTACGGTTACCACACCTCAAAACATTGTTCAGATGATTCATTTCCAGACATTTGTCAGGTTTTGACCTTAAAACGCTTTTGCGTGTAGGACTAATTTCTTACGCATCTAAACCCAGGCCTTCGTTGCTAATTCCAAAACGTCATTTTAGAGCTAGTAATGGAGGCTTCAGCCATTGATAGCAGACTAATGCAGTTATTAGAGAGAGAGAGAGAGAGAGAGAGAGAGAGTGTGTTCGGCAGCAGCTTCTACTAATATGAAACTGTAAGAACAGCGTCATTATTACCTTGCTAGTGAGAAATGTCATGTAGCTTTTAAGTTGCTAAACTATTTTACTGATAAAATCGTCAGAGCAGTGCTGACAACACGTTTCTGTGTGAGTGTGTGTTTAAGTGGGAGAGAGAGCGGGAGAGAGTATGTGCTTTTCATAAATAAAACAATTTTATGGCAAAAAACATGGAAATAATTTGTCATTTTTATCCTATTGTTTACTATATTTATTTGCTTGTTCAGTGTCGTTGTGGGTTTTGGTTCTTTTGTTGTTGTGGGTTGTAAGGACCTTTGAAATAACTGAAATCATTTGGCGAAGTGATATGGAACTGTAATGCGGTCAAGAGTAATGCGGTAGGAGTTAATGCACCGATTTATGTATGAATGTTTGTTGGTGCATTGAATGCAACAAATATATGGATAATTTTGTTGCGGTGAATACAATTTTACACAGTTTTGTCACACTGATTATAAATTTATGTGAAAATATTTTATCGCACGGAATACAACAATTGAACCGAATGACAATTTACTTGTTGCACTGAATGTGATAATTACAGTAATTGAAATGATTATGTTAGAATACAATATGAATACATAATGGCATTAGAAACAATTTACACAGAAATGAATTCTGCTCGTAAAAGAAACCCAATGAAACTAATCATTGAGTGCCTAAAAGAATATATTCAATAAGCTTGCTGTTTTTAGTCTCTACTAAATCATTAAACAAAACACTTCACAAATATCCAGGAATGCTGGATAATGTACAATAATCTACGGGGTTGCTGAGGAAAATGTTTTTGAAAAAGGGCATCTTGCATGTGTAATTTGATCTAAAAATCCTCCTGTACCACACAAAGCTTCTGACTCTAGGCAAATGCAGAACAAACAGAAGCTAAACAGATGTAATTGTCCAGATGCTGGCACAATCCCACAGTCCCACTATATGCCGAGTGAGTAACATCTCAAAGTAACCATAGCATAAAAAGACAAGCATGTCTGCCGAAGTGAGAAAAAAAACCCACGTACAATCTAAATCGATACTGTCATTATCAGAGGACCCAAGCTGAATTAGATGTCACACCACCAGGGGCAACAGGGTTGACGCACGCTTAGATTATGAGCGCAGGTGATGTATTGAGATGGGCTGGCCCTTTAACAGAGCAGACTTGCCTGACTGCAGCGATTATAGATTAGCAGTTAGACTCGCACAGATGATCAAGCAGTGAACTTAGTAAATGGAATACAATATCACAACAGCAGGCGCTCGACTGTATCTCCATTAAAAGGAAGGCAAACTGAGTTCTGCTGCAACTACGACGAGAGCCACAATACATTTACGACATAAAAAATGAGAAGGTTAAAAATAAGAAAGAATGGAAGAAAAATAACATTTTACAGGAAATTATTCAATAATTTATTCAATTATTCAATAACAAAAATGATAATTAAATGATGACATTGCTGATGAAAATATGACAAGAAAAGAACACTGCAAGATATTAATAGGGTTTTTTTTTTCTTTTTTATGATAAAGTGAAGCTTAACCAATGCACCAAATACGTAAATACAATACACAACATAAACGTTATACATAACATACATAATATCACAACTTACATCTGACACGTATGTACAGTGGGAAGAACAAGTATTTGATACACTGCCGATTTTGCAGGTTTGCCCACTTACAAAGCATGTAGAGGTCTGTAATTTTGATCATAGGTACTCTTCAACTGTGAGAGACGGAATCCAAAACAAAAATCCAGAAAATCACATTGTATGATTTTTAAGTAATTAATTTGCATTTTATTGCATGACATAAGTATTTGATACATCAGAAAAGCAGAACTTAATATTTGGTACAAAAAACCTTTGTTTGCAATTATAGAGATCATACGTTTCCTGTAGTTCTTGACCAGGTTTGCACACACTGCAGCAGGGATTTTGGCCCACTCCTCCATACAGACCTTCTCCAGATCCTTCAGGTTTCGGGGCTGTCGCTGGGCAGTACGGACTTTCAGCTCCCTCCAAAGATTTTCTATTGGGTTCAGGTCTGGAGACTGGCTAGGCCACTCCAGGACCTTGAGATGCTTCTTACGGAGCCACTCCTTAGTTGCCCTGGCTGTGTGTTTCGGGTCGTTGTCATGCTGGAAGACCCAGCCACGACCCATCTTCAATGCTTTTACTGAGGGAAGGAGGTTGTTGGCCAAGATCTCGCGATACATGGCCCCATCCATCCTCCCCTCAATACGGTGCAGTCGTCCTGTCCCCTTTGCAGAAAAGCATCCCCAAAGAACGATGTTTCCACCTCCATGCTTCACGGTTGGGATGGTGTTCTTGGGGTTGTACTCATCCTTCTTCTTCCTCCAAACACGGCGAGTGGAGTTTAGACCAAAAAGCTCTATTACGGGCCTGGACATGCGCTGGCTTGAGCAGGGGGACCTTGCGTGCGCGGCAGGATTTTAATCCATGACGGCGTAGTGTGTTACTAATGGTTTTCTTTGAGACTGTGGTCCCAACTCTCTTCAGGTCATTGACCAGGTCCTGCTGTGTAGTTCTGGGCTGATCCCTCACCTTCCTCATGATCATTGATGCCCCACAAGGTGAGATCTTGCATGGTGCCCCAGGCCGAGGGAGAATGACTGTCATCTTGAACTTCTTCCATTTTCTAATAATTGCGCCAACAGTTGTTGCCTTCTCACCAAGCTGCTTGCCTATTGTCCTGTAGCCCATCCCAGCCTTGTGCAGGTCTACAGTTTTATCCCTGATGTCCTTACACAGCTCTCTGGTCTTGGCCATTGTGGAGAGGTTGGAGTCTGTTTGATTGAGTGTGTGGACAGGTGTCTTTTATACAGGTAACGAGTTCAAACAGGTGCAGTTAATACAGGTAATGAGTGGAGAACAGGAGGGCTTCTTAAAGAAAAACTAACAGGTCTGTGAGAGCCGGAATTCTTACTGGTTGGTAGGTGATCAAATTATTATGTCATGCAATAAAATGCAAATTAATTATTTAAAAATCATACAATGTGATTTTCTGGATTTTTGTTTTAGATTCCGTCTCTCACAGTTGAAGTGTACCTATGATAAAAATTACAGACTTCTACATGCTTTGTAAGTGGGCAAACCTGCAAAATCGGTAGTGTATCAAATACTTGTTCTCCCCACTGTACAAGTGAACTTGATCAAGTCACATGCTAGTCAGAATGTGTTGTGAATACACACTTGTAACACACAAAAAAAATTTTGTAATGTTTTCCCAATTGTATAGCCTACAATTTTATTTCAGGAGCTCACAAGGACAGTTTTCGTGTGTTTTTGTTAAATGATGATGTATGAATACTGTCTAACACTTGATGGCTGCTCTGTCAAGTCCTCGTCGTCAGTTAGGAACCTGGGTGTGCTCTTTGATACCAGTCTTTCTTTTGAAAGCCACGTTTCTAGCATCTCTAAAACCGCATTCTTCCATCTTAAAAATAAATGTAAATTACGACATATGCTCTCAATGCGTTAGTTCATGCGTTCATGAACTCAAGGCTAGATTATTGTAATACTTTACTGGGTGGTTGCCCTGCACGCTTAATAAATAAACTCCAGCTGGTCCAAAACACAGCAGCTCGAGTTCTTGCTAGAACCAGGAAGTATGTCTTCCTAGCATTGTTCGGGAAGCAGACACACTCTGTCAGTTTAAATCTAGGGTAAAAACACATCTCTGGAACCTGGCATACACATAGAACATTATCAATTTCTATTATTCAAATCAGTTAAATGATTGTTAGGCTGCATTAACTGGTCAGCCGGAACGGGGAACACTTCCCATAACACCTGATGTACTCGTTACATCAAAAGAAAAATGGCATCTACGCTAATATTAGTCTCTCTGTCTATCTCGAGGTTTACAGTAGTCTGCCGGATCCAGACCGTATCCAGATCAGATGGTGGACCTGCGCCTAGAAACGACCAGAACGCAGCCCTGAAGGCAGAGACTGTATTATGCAAGGCTGTCATTTTGAAAAGAAAAACTATGCGCCTGCGCACATACATATTCAGATACGCTTGCCTATAGACTAAACAAGTAATGCTTACGTGCATGCCGTCACCGTTCACAGATTCGCCTTTTTTGAAGTTTACACGAAGATGATAACGGTATTGTTTCAAAACCATTTCAAAACCAATTTCAGGGTTTGTGTTCTCTAGCCGCCGGGCGCTGTTGCCATGCGGATGAGCGGCCGGAACGCATTTTGGTTGAAAATGGTGTCGTGTAAGTCCCCCCAAAGTAAATATCTAATGATTATTTACAACGGAAATGAATCAATCAAAAACTTAGTTTAGCTGAACAATAACTTTCAGCCAAATCTCTCTTCGATTAAGTTCCTATTATCACTGTAAAGCTGCTTTGAAACAGTCTATATTGTGAAAAGCGCTATATAAATGAAGGTGACTTGACTTTCACCTTCACAGAGCGCTGTTTTATGCATTTTACACTATATGGTATAAATTCTGTAGAATTTTTTTTAAAGTTGTAGGCCTATATACCGAACAAGCCATCTTTTATGAAATACTTTCCACAAACAATTTTCACTGTCAATTCCAAAATGTAAATCATGTGGGGGGCAAGCTTGTTGACACGGGGGCACTGCCAAAACTTGATCGAAAAGTGGTGAACGAGCAAAACTGCTAACCGACACGTAACTCCGTTCTACATTAAGACATCAGGTGTAAATCTCCTCAACCAAAGGTTTTATTCAGGCAAGAAGGGTTTATATGGAAAACAAAAGGCCAGTGGAGAAGAACACGTCTCCCCCTGTACCAGCATAATGGCGGGTGGATACAGATGTCTGGAGCACATGATTCACGCTCCAGACGAGGTATTGATTTGGTCTGGGTCCCTGCTCTGATTTATTGTGTCATTTTTGTTTATAAAGGTAGATCGAGAACACGAGTGTTTCGATTTAAGTGTGCAAAATAAAAGCAGCGTGGAGCAACGCTGCCGTCTGGCCTGTGATGAATTGCAGCATCCGGAACCCAACTTCGAAACGGGCTAGAGGATTGTCTTCATCAGACAAGGCAAGACAGGACGTCCATCACAGTACGACCGTCCAACAGAGACTCAATAACGGCACGGAGCGACAAAGCGGTGAAATGAAGGAATGCTGAAGGGGGGAGTTAGAAATCCTTTGTTTTAGGCAAAGAAACGAAACTTTTGGACCCATGTGAATGGTGGTTTAAGACGCACAGCCTTCTAACTTAAAGGATACTATGAAATATTAAATGAACATATACATTTTCACATTTAGGTTTTATTGCATGCAACGCAGGTTTGTTTTTCAAATCCGCTTTTTTGCATCAGCATGATGCCAAGAAACTCTTATATAACTGTTCATGTGGAAAGGGTTGGTTTCCAGAAAATTGAAAATTTTGCCTCCGCTTAGGTCTATTATGATATCTCACCCAGAGATTTCATAATGATGCACAATAAAGCGTTACTGTGTTTTTACTCATATATTCATGTACAAGCTGTGTCCGAAATCAATCAATTGCTATTAAAGGGATAGTTCACCCAAAAATGAAAATTGTGTCATCATTTAGTCACGCTCATGTTGCTCCAAACCTGTATAAATTTCATTGTTCTGCTGAACACAAAGGAAGATATTTGGAAGAATGTTTGTAACCAAACAAAGCTCGGCAACCATTGACTACCATAGTGGGAAAAAAATACTATGGTAATCAATTGCTGCCGAGATCTGCTTGGTTACAAACATTCTTCCCAATATCTTCCTTTGTGTTCAGCAGAAGAAAGAAATTCATACAGATTTGGAACAATTTGAGGGTGAGTAAATGACAGAATTTTCATTTTTGGGTGAACTATTCCTTTAACTATATACACACTTAAAAATAAATGTTCCAAACGGGGGTTTTCACAGTGATGCCATAGAAGAATCATTTTTGGTTCAGCAAAGAACCTTTAAGTGAATATTTCTTAAAAGAACCATTTTAATAATCTGAAGAACCTACTATAAAGAACCCAAGATTCCATGGGTGTTAAAGGTTCTTCATGGAACTAGAGATAAAGAATTAAGAATCTTTATTTTTGTGTGTAGCAAACACCACAGTTCACTACATTGGGAAAGAATGAGTGAATTTGAACACTGCACATTATGTATGACATCACATTCTGAATGATGAAAAACCACTTAAAAACAGATCTGAAACAAATCTTCAAAATTCCATCTTCCGATCTGGCTTTGTAAAAGATTACCTGCTATGTTTTGCATTTCAGACTACAACAGACGAACAACTGAGCGGGTTTCAGTCAAAAGACAAAACGATCCTTTGAACACTTGGTCAACCACTCAATAGCACAATTGAGGTAGTTATGAATTGCTTGGTATTACAGGAATAATATTCTAGAACAGGGTTTCTGCAGGTTTATGAAGGTACATTTAAGACCTTTTTAAGACCAATTGAAGGGAACATAACACGTCAATATGTTCTCTAAATGTAAATGTATAAGCACAGAATGAGTTGTATTAGTGACACTTTAAAGTTTGAAAATACAATTTCCAACAGATCTCAACTTTTTAATTACTTTTACAAAAAAAATAGCTTAAAGTTTGTGATAAGAAATCTTGTGAATGTGATTTTATGATTAAAACAAGATCAAATCTGCCAATGGGTTAATAAAAATCAATTGAATTCAAATGTAAGTAATTTTCATACCCAATGACAGATATTTGTTCTTGTTTTAAACTCACTTAATTTTGTTCAATTTCTCAGAAAACAAGACTTCATTTCTTCATTTTGCATTTCATTAAATGTATCGATCTAAGGATGTTTTGAATTTGTAATGGAAAACAAAAATCCTGAGGAAGAACAATTTTTTGCAGTGCATGCAATTTAATTTGGCAATTAAATTTAGGGCCCTATGAAATCTGTTTTATTTTATAGTTTATTCTGTTTGAATTTTTTTGGACTCTGCTTTAATGGTTAGATTAAATTTTACTGACTTTCATTCATCTTTGGAACACAAATGAAGATATTTTTAATGAAATCAGAAAGATTTCTGTCCCTCCACTGACAGTCTAAGCAACTACCACTTTGACGCTTTAAAAAGTTCATAAAGAGATCATAAAACTAATCCATATGAATCAAGCAGTTTATTCAATATTTTCTGAAGCGACACGATCGCTTTATATGATGAAGGAAAGTTGGGTTTGGAACGACATTAGGGTGAGTAAATGAAGATTTTTGGGTGAACCATTCCTTTAAGTGTATGACCTACTCTTGATTTATTCATCCGACATTTTACAAATTCCATGACATTCTGCATTATACAGTAAATTCCATTTTTATGAATGGATTCTGCAATTCCGTCCACATTTTCTGCAGCGCAGAAATCATAGGGTCCTAATTTAATGCCATGATATTGAATTTAAGACTTTCTGATCCAGTTTAAGAAATTTTTAAGGCCTTAAATTGGGGAAGGTCAAATGAAGACTTAAGACCTGCGGAAACCCTGTCGAAAATTAAAAAAGAAAAAAGAAAAAAAAACAAAAAAACAATGAAAACAAACAGATCAGAAATAAAACAAAGGTCATGGATTGTTTTAAAGGTGCACGCAAAACTACAGGTTAGAATAAATGTCAAATTCAGACCACTTTAAAAGAAAAAAGGTCATGTGATTGCTGAGAGCATCACTGTAAAGATCATTGTTTTTAATAATGGAAGGGCAGGAGCATATAAACGTGATACAGAATCAAGTGTCAACTGAAGGGATCAACTAAAAGGCAAAGCAATAATCTAGGAATGATGGATTGGCCACAAGCAAAAAGGATTTACAGGGTGGGAAATTGTGTTTTTAACTGTACTGCCAAACGAATCCAAACATTTTTGACCAAATCAGTTTTCCCCACCCTGAAAAAGAACAAGATGGCAGAACCATAGTGAACAAACAGTGAGCGGCAGAAGAGAGACGGAGAGAGAGTGAATGCAGAACTACACCAGTGTTTATTGAGCATGCTATGGATAAAAGCAGAAAATAGGAAGGAAAAAGAGAAATCAAAACACACAACCAAGTCAATCTTCCCGCTTTTGTTAGAATTTTTTTTTAATTGTGCCATATCCAAATTATGCCGATTAATACATTCCTACAGATGTTTAAAAAAATACACAAGATCCTTTTGTCCCTCTAAAAAAAAACCATAGTGTGGATTGCCAATCAATATTATTTTCTCAACCCTTCTCACAAGCCTGTTCATGGGTCTCCTCTCTTCTGAAAAGTGAAGTAAATTGCTCAATCATGGAGTAAATTAAGACTATAGGCACATACACTTTGGTCCCTTCTACTGTAGTTGTCTTTCCAAATCACACAAAGAAGTGATTTCCAATCCATGCAACACTAGGAATAATGACTTCCCTTCAAATAACGTGAGGTTTGGCTGGATTGGTGAGTTAAGAGTGGGAACACTAGAGAATCACAGGTTTATTTACAATTCTTAAATCAAAACATCACAGCCATTAAGAATTGAACAAACATAAAATGCAAAAAAAAAAAGGAAAACATTTCAAAGGCTTTTACACTATACAGGTCGAACACAAGAGGGGAATTTTTTTTGTGTAACAAAGCTTAGTGTAATATCTCACCCTCAGAGGACTGCCAGGGTTTGAGAAAATTAAGTATGAAAAGATTTGTAAGGCACATTCTTTTCTGCTTATTACAAGAGGTTCAGCCTTTACACCACAACACCCTTCCGCCACTGAAGAGTATATGCGTCAGAGCGCCGATAAGAGGGAAACGGGTTTAAAAAAAAAAAAAATGTCCTTGAAAACAGTCACATTGTTTCCTTCTTTCAACATCTTGAGGAATGAAACTCAGGAAAAAAAACTCAGAATTGTGGTCCCCAGTGTATTTGAACAGTCAACAGGTAACACAAGAAAAGAAGTTGGGAGCAAGACCTTTTGGGTTTCTTTTAGATGGTTGATTTGGAGAAGGAGACCTTCAGGTGGTGGTTATTACCCATGTTGTAATTGTGGAGGTCGATCAGGCATTGAATAGCTTCTTCGATGGTTGTCATCTGAATTAGGGCCATTTTATGATCTCTGCAGAGATAAAGCCCAGCAAAAACGGTCACACTAGTGAAAGAAAAGCTAGAATTGTCTTTTGATGAGGAGCTAAACGGCGACATACTTACTGGAAAAACTTGAAAGCTTTCACAGTGCCACCGGAATTGGAGAACAGGACTCTGAGGTCTTCTTCAGTTATGTCTTGCCTTCAAAACATGACAGAAATATGACATAGCTCTGCGACGACTGACACAAAGATTGACAAGTGCCGAATAGCACTTTTACTCACGGGATGTTTGACAGATGCAGCGTGGCAGAAGGAGGGAAGATGTTCTGAAAGTTCTTGGAGCCAGGCTTTTTGAAACGATGCAGTGGTGAGTTTGTGAAGTCTTTTGTGAGACCCTGGTCATCTAAACCATCTCTCGGTAACTGAACAGTCTGATGCTTCGACATCGTAACGCGAATGATCTTTGAATACATCTTCTGACCATTTAGATGGCTCATAGCTGAGGTACAACCAAAGAGAAATGAGAAAGACTTAGAGAATCATGACGTAATGTGCAGACAAACCGTTTGAGGTCGGTAAGATTTTGTTTGTTTGCTCATTAAGACAGCATTTATTGGGTCAAAAATACAGTAAAAACTTATTTTTTGTGAAATATTTAGTGCTGTCAAATCGATGAATCGCATCCAAAATAAAAGTGTTTACATAATGTGTGTGTGTGTGTGTGTACTGGGTATAATTATTATGTATATATAAACACACACATGCATGTATACATTTAAGAAAAAATTGTTGTATTTATATATTAAAGATTTATATATAATATAAATGATAAATATATATACAGTATATACATGCAAATATTTTTTAAATATATACACATGTACGTGTGCATATTCAAATATACATAATTATACACACATTACGTAAACACAAACTTTTATTATGGATGCGATTAATCGCGATTAATTGATTTGACAGCACTAGAAATATTATTACAATCTAAAAAAAAATGTTTTCCATTTTTAATATATTTTTTAAATGTAATTTAATCCAGTGATGGCAAAATTAAATTTTTATCAGCCATTACTCCAGTCTTCAGTGTCACGTGATCCTTAATTCTAAATAAAGTATTCATTTATTTAAAAATCTTACTGGCCCCAAACTTTTGAACATTAATATATATCAAAAACCCCACCAAAAGTATTAACATAATATAGATTCTTAGAAGCATTCACAAACATTTAACTTCTGGAATGTGAGTGAAATTCAGAGGTAATAATGTGGGCGGGGCCTGATTTTATCCATCAGGATTTGATTGCATTCTTATTGGTTAATATTAATAAGCTCCGCCCACACTGTCTTGGAAAAAGCTGTTTATGAGGCAGCAAAAGCTATTAGGTTTTGATGAAAACATTTTCATTTTGAATTAATCTTGCACAATTAAACCAAGGACATTTATTCTGAATGAAAATATTGTCATCTTTGAATGCAATTGTATTTGACTGGCGTGTAAACTTAGGATATTTCAGTATGCATCTTACCAAGCTGAGCCTGGTTCATATCAGCCATCTGTATCAGTGCGCTGTCTTTCTTATTAAAAAGAATCTTCACCCGCTGCACGTCCCCATAAACTCCTGCGAACAGAGCAGCCAGCAGCCAGAGAAGAAGCGAGAGAGGGAGGAAAAAGTGAGGAGTGAGAGTGGAAAGATAGAACGACAGACTCAAAGAACGTTCATCGAAATGGAGAAAACTAATCACAACCTGACAGAAGACTCGGATATATACACCCTCAAATTCAAAATAAATTAAGAACTAAGATGGGACATAAAAAACTGTGCAAACTGAACCAAAGATCACATGCACTGAAACAAATTATATACTTCAAAAGACAAAATAAAGAAAATAAATCAAAAGACTTTTACTCTAAAAGCCAATTAATGCTAATGGTTTAAAGTCAACATGAAATGGCATTTACAATAACGTATTTCCAAGAACATTCAACAAGAGAAAAACAAATTATATAGGGCTGGATTTGAATCCATTCAGAACTGATTAATAATATAAAGTGGACGTTCTATGCTAGGACAGCATCTGAATGGGAGTTCAGTCGATTGTAAAGGACTGCACAATCACCAGTACCCACTTTTGAGGCTAAATTTAAATGTAAAGTTCATTGTTATTGTGAAGTTAAAAGGATAGTTCACCCAAAAATGAAAATTCTGTCATCATTTACTCACCCTCAAGTTGTTTTAAACCTGTATGAATTTCTTTCTTCTGCTGAACACAAAAGAAGATATTTTGAAGAATGTCTGTGACCAAAAAGTTGATGGGCCCCATTGACTTCCATAGTATTTTTTCTCTCCATACTATGGAAGTCAATGGGCCCATCAACTGTTTGATTACCCATAATCTTCAGAATATCTTCTTTTGTGTTCAGCAGTTCATACAGGTTTGGTAACGACTTAAAGCAGTATTAACTATTGGTCAAATTTTAGAGAACTTCCCTCAACAATGAATAAACAGCTATTTGACTATTGGTCACCAATAATAAACCAATAACAGGTTTTGACCATTATTTTTAACCAGTATTTACTTAATCAGCTCTTTAACATAGAGTTTACAGATAAAGTTAGACATTAATTATATGTCCAATAAATATGTCCAAAATTGCATACGGGTTATCAGACATCTATAAATAAGCAATGGTCAATATCTACAGAAACATGTAATATTGTTGTCAATTTTCATTTAATGTTGACTTTAAATAAAATAACTAAAAGCACATGAATAATAATAAGAATAACAGAAACCAAACGAAAAAATGTAGAGCTAACGAGAACATACCGAAGAGGGTAAACAGACTGTGGGGCGTAACCATCTTTAGAAGGAGAGAGGAGCAAGCGGACAGAGAGAAGAGTCGAGGAAGAGCAGAGATGAACAGATCATCCATAACGGAGAGTGGTTTCCGCAGAATGGTGAAGTGGTCATGGATCATGGTTCAGGGCGGTTAATTGGGGGGTCCGAAGTTTTGTTCAAGCAAAAAAAAGCATGAACAACGAGGTGTGGTCAAGGCGTGGCAAGAAGAAGGGACCAAAAAGGAAAAATAAATAAATAAATAAAAAACAGTATATGAGGGGGAAAAAAGAAAGAGAGAGAGAGAGACAGAGGGGGAGAGAGACAGGATGGAAGAGAGGGACAAAATCAAAAATGGAGAAAAGAGGGGGAAGCAAATGCAGAATATAAATAAAGGGGGGACAAAAAATATAATACAGGTCAGTACACAGGAAATGCAGGAGTTTGGTCAGAGAATGGCTTCTTTATGCATTTTTACATTATACAAGCAAATCATTATGCCAAATGTAGTTACCCAGTACCAGGGTAAGGATACATTCATACCAAAAAATAAAGAGGAGAATTTGATAATGATAACAATGATCTGAACAACGGCAGAGTTATGAAGTTTTAAAGATGCATGCAGGAGATTGAAGATCAGGAAAAGCCAAAAGCATCACAGTTTCAAGCATTTGGTTTTACCCGGTTCTTTGTGATTGCCATGCTTGTGTGGACATGAAAACCACCTTTTAAAGTTATGGTGTGAACAGACAAAGTCACAATTGACCTCACAGCAATGCATGCAGTCTGACGTTTAAAAAAAAACTAAATTTGTTGATTTTATCTGATGAGCAGAGGGTAATGCCACATCCATGGTTCACTAGCTTTCACAGAGTGAGAGACAGAGAGTTTATACAGAAAAGACAGAGAATGAGACGCACTGTGGAACTTATAAGGTGTACAGACAGAAAGCTATCAAACCATACAGAAACAAGCACTAACAGATTCAGATAATACAATTAATGAGAGTTTGTTGTTGTTATAATAAACAAGTGGGTTTAAGAAAGACATAAGTGACAAAGAACTCACAAAGAATTGCCTGGGTCATATTTCACCCCAAAATGAAATTAAGCCTATTTAAAAGAAATGAAAATTAAGCCTTTAAGACCACTAAGTTGAATTTTCCTTACAACACATACCATGCTTGAAATGTACAATTATATTTAAATTACAAGCAATAAAATACACAAGTAAATACACACACACACACACACATACATATACATACATACATACATACACACACACACACACACACATATATATATATATATATATATACACATTATATATATATATATATATATATATATATATATATATATACATATATATATATATATATATATATATATATATATACATATATATACATATATATATATATATATATATATATATATATATATACATATATATAAAAAAATAAATATAAATATAAATATATATATATATATATATATATATATATATATATATATATATATATATATATATATATGTGTGTGGTGCAACGGATCACTAAACTGTTTTTTTAGATCAGCAAAAAAAAAAAAAAAAAAAAATGACATTGCTTTTCTTTTATTACTTAAAGCCCACTTTAAGAAAAAATCTAGCTTTTAATAATAAAACATTATTAAAGACAAGTGAACAGTCAGTAATAAAATTACAAGCATAGATAAATACAATAGAGTAAAGTTACAAATAAAGCAAGGTCTAACAGTAGTATTCAGGTACAGAAATGTATACTGTAAAAATTTAATAAAGATTAATCTTTGTTTAAGATGTGTTTTGTTGTTTGATTACCATTAATGACATAGACAGCAGCAGATTTTCATAGGCTGCTGTCACTCTTAGACCTAATAAACTGATCCGATTTAATGATACACAGCCGATTTCTTTCTCAACTGTTTACGTTCACTTAAGACATAACTGAATTTACGAGAATACTTGCAGAGACGAGTATTTTAACATAATTATGTTTGTATGTGTCCATTAAAGCGCAAGGAGACACGAGAATGAGGAATCAATTAATCTGAAAAGCGTCTCTCTCTGTGTGTGCACGCTTCGGGTGTGTGGCTGTGCAGACAGATAACAGCGCACGATCGAGTTCTCTTTCGCCTCTTCTTGCACTTGAATGGTTTAAAATTGAATGTGTATTGAATGTGTAAATTGTCAAGAAAAAACATAATAAACTTTCACTCTATGATGGTTAAACTTAGCAATTAATATGCGAATACGGATCACAGATCAACTGCAATCCATTGCACCTCTAAAATAAATAAATAAATAAATAAATAAATAAATACACTAGGGGTGTGACGAGACACTAGATTGGGTTCACGAGAACGAGACAAGATGAGATTTTTGCACAGTATTTTTAAGAAATCCTCAATGACAAAATTCATGACTGGAAAAATAGTCTGCAGGTGCATTTTGAAATGTTTTAACTAATCATCTTGTAATGAATGTAATTTCAGTTCTACTTTCTGGGTCTGAATTGTCAAATGCATTGAAAGACAACAATATACAATCACTGTAAAAGGTTTTGCCACAAACTCAACTGACTGGCTTCTAGTCCTGTATGATTTCTCATGAGTGTCTTCAGACCTTACTGTACATGAATTATGAGCTTCCAGAACTTCTGACTGATGCTGTGTGAGACCTCCTAATTCAACTCCTTTCCACAAATTGAACAGAAATAAAAACAGTATACATAAAACTAAATAACAGTTTTTTCTTAGTCTTATTAAATGCAAACAATAAGTGCAACCATAATAAAAGTACTCTCTCAACATTCAAAGTGCAAACAGAGACCAGAGCTAAGAGGAGGTAACAACTACACAGCCCAGCCTAAGATAGCTTTGATATTGGGAGACAGGCTATTGTATGTCGCCTAATTTTTACTTTCGCTTTTGATTCACGATCGCACATACTCTGTCTATAGGGAGGGGCGGTGCTGAGCGCACATTCCAGATAATAAGACATTTATCAGACACTCTATCAGGCTCTGTTGCGCACAAATCTTCCGCTATGGTCCTGTCAATCATCTCGATCTCACCTTACTCTCGTCACATGATCAGTGAACTGTGATTCCTGCAGCAGCTCAGACGCACACAGTGCAGAACAGACGTTTACAATAGTTTACAACTGAAGCGACCGTTATCCAACTGAATTAAAAGGTTTTTATTTCTGTAAAAAAAGCTAAACGACAGTGGATGATGTAATGTAAACGTAGCAGTGGCATATTCTATGCTAATTTCACCCTCACACTCCGTCATGGCGATATCGTGAGACAGCTTTTCACTCAACGAGAAATCTCGTCGCATTTTAATCTCGTGGCACGAGATTCCGTCACACCCCTAATATACACACACACACACACACATTATAAATATATAGTTTGGAAACAGTACTATTTTGATTGTTTTTGAAAGAAGTCTCTTCTGCTCACCAAGGCTGCATTTATTTCATCCAAAATAAAGCAAAAACAGTATTATTGTGAAATATTTTTACAATTTAAAATAACTTTTTTCTATTTGAATATATTTTAAAATGCAATTTATTTCTGTGATTCAAAGCTGAATTTTCAGCATCATTACTCCAGTCTTTAGAGACACATGATCCTTTAGAAATCAATTCTAATATGCTGATTTGATGCTCAAGAAACATTTATTATTATTATCATCAATGTTGAAAACAGTTGTGTACAATTTTTTTTTTTTCAGGATTATTTAATGAATACAAAGTTCAAAAGAACAGCATTTATCTGAAATATAAAGCTTTTGCAACATTATAAATGTCTATACTGTCACTTGATCAATTTAATGCATCCTTGATTAATAAATGTATTAATTTCTTTAAGTTCTTTCCCAAAAAAAATTCTTACCGACCCAAAACTTTTGAACGGTAGTACAATGTTACAAAAGCTTTCTATTTCAGATAAATACTGTTCTTTTGAACTTTCTATTCATCAAAGAATCCTAAAAAAAAAAAATGTTTTACACAACTGCTTTCAACATTGATAATAATCATAAATGTTTCTTGAGCAGCAAATGAGCATATAAGACTGGAGTAGTGATGCTCAAAATTCAGCTTTGCATCACAGGAATAAATTACATTTTAAAATATATTCAAATAGAAAACAGTTATTTTACATTTTAATAATATTTCACATTATTACAGCTTTTTTTTGTATTTTTAATAACATAAATGCAGCCTTGGTGAGCAGAAGAGAATTCTTATATATATATATATATAAAAAATTAAGGCTTTTTTATTTTTGGGTTTAAATATGACCAGGGAATTTCAGTTAAGTTTTGGTTAAGTTTATATATGTGCAAGGAAAAATGAGGCTACAGCATTCTGCAATTACGAATTGAACAATTTTATAGTTTATAAATAAAGGAAGTGGCACTTTCTGAGTCCAAACATATGGCATATGGCATGACAAACAGAAATGTAAATGTGAGGGAGAGGCTGAGATGTAATAGTACACTGACCTCTTCGTTTAGATTGCTAACGAGCAGCACTCCGCCGGACCCCGTGTGCCCGGACAGAGCGACTCTTCCAGCTGCAGCGGCAGCAGCCGCGGCCGCACTCAACGGGCTCAGAGCACCTGGAATCACACAGGTAGGTATAAACAGGCATTCTAGTCCAGAAGTGATATTAAAGTGATATTACACACATGAACTGCGAAACTTAGCCATCATCCCATGTCTGTTTTAGCTGTGACAGCCAATAAAGGCTGAATTACACAAAAGGTAAAACATATTAGTTCTTTATCCTGATGTGAGAGGGACCAGGTTAAGACCACGTGGGGTTTTAAAACCTAATCATTTTAAGCCTAATATCAATAAAATACCTGCTTGATTACGTGGCAGGGGAAATGTCAAATTGCATTTTAAATTAAGAGGCCTTATGAGCAGATCTCTGAGAAAAGGTCACTCAAGCACTCAGAGACACAGGCCTACATGACATTTTACAGTACTTAAGAGCACATTCCAATTATATTCAGTCTTTCATAAACACAGCTTTCTATTTTCATTTTCACACTATTCAGACGGAGTTAAATCAATGACGCTGATTGAAATACTGTCCTTATTCAGCGGCGCTCAGAATCAATCACGTCTTAAATGGATGATGGTTTTGGTGACAAACAATGTTTAGAATTGAACGGACAACCAATGATCATTTTGTCTACTTGAGTACTCAACAGATAAATAGACAAACATCCTTGGGAGCTGCATCACGTCTTGCTGTTTTTTAAGCATCTCGTGCCATGAGAAAAGACACCTTGAGTGAACACCCCAGTGTGTTTAGCATAGCTCTGGACTGAAAGTCACTGCTAAGAGTGTTCATACAAATTTAATATTGAAAATAATTCATTTTTAATGACAATCGGCTGTATTAACAGTTCTCAAATGTCTATATTCTTCATGTCAATGTGCAAAAGGGCATGTGAATGAAGACAATAAACTGGATGACATACAAAAAAATAGATAGTAAAAAAAAAAAAAAAAAAAAAAAAAAAAAGTCAAGTACCTGGGATCTTACCAAGCAGGGAACTGGAATCTTTACCCAAGGCAGCAGTTATAGAGGGATCCAGAGAGGGCTGCCCATCTCCAGCAGGAAGCTCCGGTCTGGTGTAGTCCCTGCTCTTATCGTTATTGTATTTCACATTCAGGTTGACGAGTTTTGAGTAGTCTATACGAAGAGTACAGCAGGAATTGTATATGTTCTGACCATCTAGAGCCTAGAAGAAAACAGAAAAAGATAGAAAAAAAGAGCAAGGTGGAGAGACAGAGAGAAAGAATGTGTCGTCTTCGTAGAGCACTAAAAACGTGCTTGTCACATGAACTTCCGCTGAGAGCAAACCCACCACTTTAGCTTGCTGCGCATTGGTTGGATCGTTGAACTGCAACAGGGCCTGAAACTGATTGTTCTTGGTGAATGTGATGATTTTCATGACGGTGCCAAACTTTGAGAAAATCTATTGACAGAGAAAGCAGAGCATTGAGGGGAGCTATCAACAGAGGGAAAAAGACATTACAAAAAAAACAAAAAACAAACAGCATTAACACACAGCATCAATAGGACATCAACCTGTCACCAATATAAACATTGAATAAGAGGCTTATCCAAACTGTGGCGTCCCCCACCTGCTGCAGCACATCCAGGGTGACGGGGTAAAACATGTTATCAATGATTATTCTCAGTACTGGACTGGAGGGCGCACCGCCACCGTTGCTAGAGTTGGACCCTGATGTGAGAGTACCACCTGACTGGAGATCAGACAAGCACGATTTAAACACACAAAACACTTTTCATAAAACGTTCTCATTGCAACTCATTCTGGCCAAGAAGTGCCCATTACGACATTACATGTAAAGTGACCATCAACAGATTTGCCAGATAGGGCTGTTATTATTTTAATAACATACCACAACAATAGGCAAACAGTCAAAAGTTTGGGGTCAGTTTTTTTTGGTGAGAAATTAACTTTTATTCAGCAAAGATGCATTAAATTGATCAAAAGTGACAGTAAAGACATTGAGTCTCATTCACTAATAATTGCGTGGATTCCTTCATATTTGTACGCACAGGAGAACTTCTCACGAAAAATCTCCGCCCGATTCACAAAACGTTCGTACGCACATGAATTTGTTCTTAACCTCGTTCTGATGTTAGTGAATTTGGAGTGTTCTAAATGAAAGGCTGCGTGCACGAGGTTAGTCATTTGCATAAAACACACCCAAACCATCTCCATACAAGGGCTTTCCGCACACGCTTTCCTTACAGCCTTTCGTCACACTCGTCAAACTTGCCGCTGTTCGCAGACGCGCTCTCGCCCGGATCCTCGAGCAATGCTAAGTGTGCCATTCTCACCAATTCTCACAATAAACAGCTTTTATAAAGACCCAGATTACAGACTCTCATTAGCCAGCTGTACATGCGTATATCTGCGTAATTCAGAGAAACCTCGCAGCTGAAGCTATAACGCAGCTGTATAGCAACTGTATATGATCGAATGTATTTAAGATTAAATTAAATTGTATTATTTAATAAATTTCATTATATAATTGTATATATGGATTATATATTACAATTAATGCAATGTAATTATAGTCATGTTAGGATGAAATATAACTTCTTAACACGATTATAAAGCCATACAGAGTAAGTTCTTTTTGCGTACGTGTGGTTTCAGTTGTTCCTACATTTTTTCTTAAATGTAGAAAAAAAATTATTACGAAATCTTTGATGAATTGTGATTTGTTCTTAAAATTGTTCATACGCACATTTCATGCACAAATTTGTACGCACACATGCTTAGTGAATGAGACCCATTAATTTTTTGTTTTTTAAATTAATTATCTATTCAAAGAATCCTGAAAAAATCATGTTTACACAAAAATATTAAGCACTACATCTGTTTTCAACATTGATAATAATGTGTCTTGAACAGCAAATCAGTATATTAGAATGATTTCTGAAAGACCATGTGACTCTGAAGACTGGAGTAATGATGCTCAAAATTCAGTTTTCCATCAAAGGAATAAATTACATTTTAAAATATATTCAAATGGAACACAGTTACTTTAAATTGTAATAATATTTCACAATTATTACTATATTTACAGTATTTTTTGATCAAATAAATGCAGCCTTGGTGAGCATGATAGATTCTTTCAAAATCATTAAAAAAAAAAAAAAAAAATGTACAGATCTTACAGTTTTGAATAGTAGTGTAAATTCAAACAGTGGTGCAACAGTCTCCATGCACACCATAAATAGCAGAAAATGTCTGTTGACTGTTGTTTGAAGTATTTTGACTTAATGGATAAGTTAGGTAATTCGTTACCTGGTTTGAATTGTCTGTCTTGAGTTCTTTGTGATTAGAATACTGTATGTAGACGGGCATGCTACGGACGTGAGGCGTCACAGCCGAGTAATAATTGACCATTGTCATGGCAGCTTCTTCCGTGCTGAGCTCCAGAAATGCCTAAAGACAAAGATGATTTCAGTGAAGAGGTAAGATGAAATAGCAAATCTCTCTCAAGAACCAACTCTGACAAAAGTGAAATTGAAAACATTTCAGCTGGCCACGCACTTGGTTTTTGCCTTTCAGCGTGAGGATATTGGTGACCTTCCCGAAAGGAAGCCCCAGGGCAATGATCTCTGTTTCCGAGACATCGTTGGGTAACTTTCTGATGTGGAGAACGCGTGACGGTGGAGCATCGCCGACTCTGTCTTCAACTCGAAGTTTTTTGCTGTCACTGCCATTGGATGTCGTATCTGCCAAAGGTGGCCAGAAAGTGGACATTATACAGGGAAACAAAGAAACAAAGATTCCCTTAATCGTGTAAAGTTTTTCCTGCACTGAATAGGATACTGAAAACTATTGTTGGAGAAGCTGTAATAAGATGCAGAGTGCACATAATCGCAATTCCGGTCACATGCTTTTAAGCGTGGGTGCCCACCTACAAGAGATCGTAAGGTTATTCCCAGATAGGATCTTCTCAAATCAGATATCACGCTAAAACATTTGTTATAATTTGATCGTTTTAATGCGGTTCATGGTCGAGAAAACGGCATATTTTTGGGATGAGGGAAGTCAGGGACACTTACCGCTGATACTGCTCAGCCCAGAACTGGGGCTGTTATACATGCCGCCGGACAGCAGCTCATCTGATCCTCTCTGCGGAGACACACAAAAGAGAAAGATAAAATCCCGCCCTCCAATAAAGACATTCTCCCTTCACAATCCCCTCAACCAAACAATGAAATACAGCTCTCTGTGGACAGCTTAAGGAATCACGGCACATAAAACACACGTCCAGGCGCTCCCGCCTTTCCGCCTTATTTTTCTAGATTGTTGCTTTAATCTTGTTGAGTCTAAGATGTCAGACACTGTCATCTCATCCTGAGCTGCCCACGTTCCCAAAGGGCCCCGGCGCGATCAGGCCGCCGCTTGAAGTGCAGCTAAAAGTGAAGGATGGGATGGCAGGCAAATAACGAACCGGCGCAAACCAAACTTCCTAATAGGATCATCTCAGGTTCGTGCCTCCCAAAAATTCCACCGAATTGTTCTTTATGGACGTGGCTTTTACGGCGCCAATAAACTCGCCGCCGCGCCTGCCTTCTGGGCATCGACACTACAAACAATCAAGGGAATGGTGAAGTTTCACATCAAAACGACAGAAAGCAGAAGAATGCATTAAGAGATGGCAAGGTCTTAACAGACAAGCCTCAGCATCAAAACTGATTAGAAAGGAAGGAGGAAAAAAAACATAACTTTAAAGCAATAAGATCAAATGCTTCTTTTTCCACCTGCTTTCCCAGAAAGACTGGTTAACATTGTTTTCCGGGGAGGAAAATTCTGTTGTTGGCAAACAAACCGAGTTAAAAGGCCTGTGTTCAGAAGGCATCTCTGAGAAAGAACAAGTTCTTCTCTAACTATCTTAGACATAAACTGCCCCCATTCAATTACTACCAGCCTAATTTTATGAAAAGCGGAGATGGAGACCTGTAACAGGCCTGTATCTAATATATAAGGGACAATTCTACATTTCCGCACAACACTTTTCTTTCAGCGACAAAGAATCAGCCACATAATATCCAATAATGCACTTAAATGGCTTGGCAATTCTTTGTCCATTCAAAAACAAATTATGTTTGCATCACCCTAGGCTTCTTTGTCTTTTTTCTTGTGGGTTTGACGCCACACAATACACAAATAAGTAAAAAAAAAAAAAAAAAAGACAAATTATGCCCCTGACAGCATTACTTAAAAAGCATATATTATATTTTTGAACGAGGTGAGAGTGAAATTGGCAAAGACATATTCTACCCTATAGCTTACAAATCAGCCAGGACAGCAACAATTAAAGACAAAACTGCATATAGAATCATAATAACACTAACAAATAAGGCCCCAGCCGACACCATCCCATTTCTACCCCCCAAAAATGTTTGCGAGGGAATGGCGAATATATTAAACGTGAGAACAGGCTGGTGGAAGACTAAAGTTTATGGACTTGCAATGTACTGATTGTAGATCCTATCCTGGCTGTTCATTGGAGACTATGCTAAGGTTGCCATAATTAGCCGAATAAGAAAGAGTGAGGTATCATCTCCGAGTAGGTCTTACTAATAAATTACTACTAATTTTTCAGATATTGCCATCCAAACAAAGGAAATTTGAGCAAATATGGAAATGGCATGAAATGGATGTAGTGTGGGCACTCAAAATTCACTTTAATTCATCATCAACATGATTTACAAGCATTTACAAATGTAATGACTGGGTTTAATCAGGCAGCTTTAAAATTACATTAAAGTGACCAATTTAATACTATTACATAATATTCCAATATTTAATAAAAATAATCATCATCAATATTATATTGTTAAAATATAATATTAAAGGGATAGTTGTCTCAAATCTGTATGATTTTCTTTCTTCTGTTGAACAGAAAAGATGATATTTTAAAGAATGTTGGTAACCAGACAGTTGAACCAGTCAATAGCTAACGTCATTCTTCAAAATATCTTCTTTTGCGTTCAGCAGAAGAAAGAAACTCATACAGGTTTGGAACAACATGAGGGTGAGTAAACAATGACAATTTCCATTTTTGGGTGAGATACCCCATTAAGGGTGGTTGGATTCCATACAACATAAATGGAAGAGGGGACAAATGTTAAATATTTGTACATTTTAATGTTGTACAAAGCCTTGTTCAACGTGAATATACGACTTCTACAGGTGCATCCGCAATTAAGCTTAAAATCAAATCTGACACTGTTAAAAGCAATTAGTTGTATGACAATTCTATATATATTGTATATTTTATAAACACGACAGCCCTATTATGAAATGTTTTATTAATAAAAATGCCCTACTTTGCTATGCAACAGTGGTAGAGGAAACTCCAGCACTGCTCTGGTATCCATGGGGTCAAATTTCTGTTGTGGTTTCCACTTGGTCTCACCAGTGCAACAGACAGACATCTATTAAAAACTAAATTCCACAACATTATGATCATATTCATAGTAATGTTGTACTGTTTCCTTTGCCAGGTTGTATCTCTGTATGTATTCATTCATCCATCCATCAGCCAGACTACATAACTGAACAAAGGAAACTGAAAACAGTGTTTACCTTTACACCAACTGCGACATCACCAATGCTGTTGAAAACAGAATGTGAGATTTGATCAGACAGATACTAAACACCAGGAATATACATGCAAGTTCAGGGCTGAAAAAAAGAGGGAGGGATTGAAATCCTTTAATCTGAATCTTTTTAAATCCCCTCCATTATTCAATGACAACAAATTAAGATGATGAACATTTCACCAGTTCATCACTGTATCCTGCTCTTCCTCCAACAGGCCAGGAATGCACCATGATATCCAAAATGTAGTCTAGGTAAGTTAGGCAGGTTACTAGGTTTAGGGACAGTAATGTCCAGAATGCAGTCTAGGTAACGTTAACAACCAGCTCACTAGAGAGTACAGACTAGTTGGTTAAACATGACTAGTCTTTAGTATCAATATTTCTACGTTTTTCCGCATTAAGTTTTATAAGGTTGATTGATTATATTAGTTTTATACAATATATACATATTTATTTGCAGGTGTAAAAGCTAACGTGAGGCTAACAAACGAAACATAATTACAACCTAAATAAACCCATAATGAGGTCCACTGGGAAATTAAATCCCATTCTAGCACATTAATATATTAATTACAAATCAAATTAGTAAAAAGGACTTAATTGAACTCCTGTTTAATTGTGTGTGGACAACATGAGCAAACAAACAGCTAGTGAAGCTAACCTGCTAACGCATGCTTGTTGTTTTGACCCATTTTTGTTGTTTACTAATTTAAGGTCTGTGCGGATTATATCTATTGACATGTTGTATAAAACAGTACAACCGTTACAGTGAGATTATAAATCTACTATTGTTTAAGTGTTTAAGTACAGCGTTAGCGTGTTAGCAGCGTTAGCATTTCAATAAGTGTGAATACACTCTTATAATTCACATTTAAATTATTATATTATATACATATAAATGAAGAGCGTTTTAATGCTCACCCGTCCATTTTTGGTGATCTGTGTAAAAATAAACCCGCTGAAGAGTGAGTGTGTGTGTGTTATTCCTCCTCACTGGCTTTAGCTCAGACACACAAACACACACACACACCAGTGACAAAATGGAGGCGGAAACTGAGACATGAGGATACAGATACACACACACACACACACACACACACACACACACACACACACACACACACACACACACACACACACACACACACACACACACACACACACACACACACACACACACGATATGAGACACACACACCTACTGTAAACTCAAAGACCATTTATTGTAAGCCTGTATAGCCTATATAAAATAATGCAGGTAATATTGAGCACACACACTACTGTAAATACTGTAGATAATATTTTATTGTAAACCAGTAATACATAAAAAATAACGGTAAAACATTTTTTTCAAAAATTGTTTCATAGGCCTAATTTAATCTATTCATATATACAATTTAGATTGGACAACCATCAAATCTGATGAGAAACATTTTGAGTTCATATTGAAATTTCTCTTTTTTTCTCTCTTTTTTTGCAGACATGTCTTGAAACTCTACACATGTGAGACTACTCAGGAGAAACATCAGAATCATGAGACCTATAAGCAAAGGTCTCCATTTACTTTCCATTAATTTTTATTGCTGTCTAGGAGAAAAAGTTTAGGAGATCTTATCTTGGTGAATACCAAGAGATCTTATTTCCCATACAGTATATGAATATATATATATATATATATATATATATATATATATATATATACAGTGGGGAAAACAAGTATTTGATACACTGCCGATTGTGCAGGTTTGCCCACTTACAAAGCATGTAGAAGTCTGTAATTTTGATCATAGGTACTCTTCAACTGTGAGAGATGGAATCTAAAACAAAAATCCAGAAAATCACATTGTATGATTTTTAAGTAATTCATTTGCATTTTATTGCATGACATAAGTATTTGATACATCAGAAAAGCAGAACTTAATATTTGGTACAGAAACCTTTGTTTGCAATTACAGAGATCATACGTTTCCTGTAGTTCTTGACCAGGTTTGCACACACTGCAGCAGGGATTTTGGCCCACTCCTCCATACAGACCTTCTCCAGATCCTTCAGGTTTCGGGGCTGTCGCTGGGCAATATGGACTTTCAGCTCCCTCCAAAGATTTTCTATTGGGTTCAGGTCTGAAGACTGGCTAGGCCACTCCAGGACCTTGAGATGCTTCTTACGGAGCCACTCCTAAGTTGCCCTGGCTGTGTCTTTCGGGTCGTTGTCATGCTGGAAGACCCAGCCACGACCCATCTTCAATGCTCTTACTGAGGGAAGGAGGTTGTTGGCCAAGATCTCGTGATACATGGCCCCATCCATCCTCCCCTCAATACGGTGCAGTCGTCCTGTCCCCTTTGCAGAAAAGCATCCCCAAAGAATGATGTTTCCACCTCCGTGCTTCACGGTTGGGATGGTGTTCTTGGGGTTGTACTCATCCTTCTTCCTCCAAACAAGGCGAGTGGAGTTTAGACCAAAAAACTCTATTTTTGTCTCATCAGACCACATGACCTTCTCCCATTCCTCCTCTGGATCATCCAGATGGTCATTGGCAAACTTCAGACGGGCCTGGACATGTGCTGGCTTGAGCAGGAGGACCTTGCATGGGCTGTTGGATTTTAATCCATGACGGCGTAGTGTGTTACTAATGGTTTTCTTTGAGACTGTGGTCCCAGCTCTCTTCAGGTCATTGACCAGGTCCTGCTGTGTAGTTCTGGGCTGAACTCTCACCTTCCTCATGATCATTGATGCCCCACGAGGTGAGATCTTGCATGGTGCCCCAGACCGAGGGAGATTGACCGTCATTTTGAACTTCTTCCATTTTCTAATAATTGCGCCAACAGTTGTTGCCTTCTCACCAAGCTGCTTGCCTATTGTCCTGTAGCCCATCCCAGCCTTGTGCAGTTTTATCCCTGATGTCCTTACACAGCTCTCTGGTCTTGGCCATTGTGGAGAGGTTGGAGTCTGTTTGATTGAGTGTGTGGACAGGTGTCTTTTATACAGGTAACGAGTTCAAACAGGTGCAGTTAATACAGGTAATGAGTGGAGAACAGGAAGGCTTCTTAAAGAAAAACTAACAGGTCTGTGAGAGCCGGAATTCTTACTGGTTGGTAGGTGATCAAATACTTATGTCATGCAATAAAATGCAAATTAATTATTTAAAAATCATACAATGTGATTTTCTGGATTTTTGTTTTAGATTCCGTCACTCACAGTTGAAGTGTACCTATGATAAAAATTACAGACCTCTACATGATTTGTAAGTAGAAAAACCTGCAAAATCGGCAGTGTATCAAATACTTGTTCTCCCCACTGTATATATATATATATATATAATGTCAGAGATAAGTCATGCATTATAAACATTAATAATTTATTAAATACATTATATGAGACAGTTTTAATCCACCTTCAGTAAACATGCAAAACTAATTCTTGTCAATACTATTATTATTTAGTTTTAGTTATCACTTTTGTTTTCATTAAATAATATTAAGAACATAAATGTAACATGAATTACCTAGCTTAATTAAACTGATTATGCATAACACTATTAACACTCAACAAGTCAGTCAAAACCGCTGTAGCAGGCAGTTAGATATCATTGACTGTGACAGACTTACATAATGGTATTTTAGCTTCTTGTTTGATGCCCCAGGTGAAATTAAAGTCTAACAGCTTATCTTAAAGAACCTGGGATTTAATTAAAATTGACATTTCCCAAAACACTTGGGTCTAGTTTTGCTTCTGAGGCTGCCATGTTGGAATTAGATTCCAGGATCCCTCTGAGCAAATCTTGAATTCTGAGGAAATAAGAAAACTGTCATCTGATCACCAAATCTCAAACGTTTATCATTTGGCTCTTGGAACAGCCTGGCGGTTCTTGACACCAAGTCCCAGCTGCCATAAAACAAGCAACATTCCTTTTAGCAGAATCAAGCAAATGGGAAATGATTCCCAATCCCAACACTTTGATAGGTGTCCTCAACATTAAAATTATAGGTAAAAATGTAAATGAATGTATAAGAGAGAGTCATATTTTATTTAGTTGCTGTAACTGTATACCTATATATAATTTTTCCCCCACCATTTTTTTTTTTACATAAATAGCCATGCAATGTGACAAATGAATTTTAATGTACAAATATTCCATATATTTGCTCAAATAAATTTAAGTCATAAAACAGCATGCATTACAGTTAAAATAATAAAATAAGAATAAAGAAAATGAATTTAAAAAAAGACAAAATTTGTGTTTAAAATTATTTTAGATCTCTTATTTTATTTTAGTCTTCATACCAGGGTTTGTACGTTATCTAACACTATTAAATACATTTTTGTTAACTGAAATAAAGTTAACAAAATAAAATAAAAGTGAAATAAAATAAAATATGAATATTAGATGAAAAACCTAAACTGAACAAAAATTAGAAATGTTGCCTTGGCAACTAAATAAAATAAGTTTAATATGAAGCACTAAAATTAAAAGCTGCAAAAAAATACTAAAACTAAAATAAAAATGTAAAAAAAAAAAAATGACAAAAGCACATAATAACATGACTAAAAATTAAACTAATATTAAAACAAAAATTGAGAATATAAAAAAGAATTAATTAATTAATTAATAAAAACTATAATGATAAAATAACTTTATTTGCTTTATGCTAGTGCTCTCAAATCAATTAATCACATCTAACAAAAGTTTGTAAATATATAATATATATGTTTGTGTGTATATTTTTAAACTTAGATGTTAGATGCGCTTAATCATGATTAATTGATTTGACAGCACTACTTTATACACAATAAATATAATAAAATAATTTTAGATGGAGTATAGCATGTCACACTTTATTTTCCAGTGTGGCCAGTAATCCTACTGAGGCATAACAGAGCTTTTTCAACAGATGTGCCACTGTCATGTTTTGTCGGGCATGATGTCATTCTTCTGATATCATAGACTGATGTAGTCAGGAGTGATAAAACTGTGACCCCAGTGTGAAATGTGCTCTGAACTGACAGCCTCGGGTCGAGATACACACACAAATTGTCGACTATATGTTAGCAGTCTTATCCGGTACATCCTTTTAGTTACCTTACATTGCGGTGAAAGCTGACCAAGATGTGGAATTCACCTCAAAATGACTTAACTACATCGTAAGGTGCTCAGAAAGTGAATGTTAGATCGCAGCAAATCACTATGTAATTATAATATACATTTTGTGCAAGCAAATTCTGTATCAATCATATGACCAAATGAATAATGACTGACAGGTTTATAGATTCATAGATTTAATAGACTAATAGACCTTTTTGACTGTTCTCCACATGACTACTACCTCAGACCATTCTACGTTAATGGCAGCGTGATGCCTGCCATTTTGTTTAATTACCAAAGCAGCACTGCTTCTGCAATATTAAAAACTTGCATTGATTTCCATTTTTCTACATACATGTTCTTGTATCTCACCTGCTTCCAGAATGCAGGACTGCCATCTCGGTCCAGCTGTGCCAAATCAATGTCTTGATGGCTGCAAAACCTGCTAAAGTTTCAATTTAGCACTCTATTGAAAATCTTGCAGCCGTCTTTTGGAAAGGCCAAACTCATCCCCATGGCTCTGTTTGTGTGTTCGATCATGTTGTGTGTTTCTTATAAAGCATTCTGATGAAAATGGCTTTTGAGTGCATTATACACCAGGCATAGAATTGAACAACACCATGCAGTGACTACTATTACCTAGTATGGGTATTTTCCACCAGAACCTGAATGAGTTTACCTTTTGTATGTTTTTGTTTTTCTCCTGGGGTGTATGTTAGAGAAATGTAGAATGTTTCATGTATTTAATACATTTTTACCTAAATACAATATTCATAGGCTATATATTCACACCATGGCTCAGTGTGGCCCAAATCTGATTTTTGGAGACATTTTCTGGATGACAGCAAAAATGTAAACAGCAAAACCATACTAAATTAGACACATTTTTTTATTCCAATCTGGGCCATTATCATATGTGGAAATTGGATATGCTCAGCTGCTAAATGCCAAGACGTTAGACCTTATGGATGGATGGCATTTTTAAAGTGATATGGATGGATGGATGGATGGATGGATGGATGACTCTAAAAAATGCTGGGTTGTTTCAACCCAAATTGGGGTCAAATATGGACAAACCCAGCCGTTGGGTTAAATTTTCATATTAGATTTTTATCCCAACGGTTGGGTTTGTCCATATTTGACCCAAATTTGGGTTAAAACAACCCAGCATTTTTTAGAGTGATGGATGGATGGAAGGATGCATGGCTGACTCTAAAAAAAAAATGCAAATATGGTCAAATATGGACAAACCCAGCCGTTGGGTTAAATTTTCAAATTATATGTTTATTCCAACGGTTGGGTTTGTCCATATTTGACCCAAATTTGGGTTAAAACAACCCAGCATTTTTTAGAGTGGATGGATGGATGGATGGAATGTAGGATGCATGGCTGACTAATGTAGGTCAAAATATGGACAAACCCAGCCGTTGGGTTACATTTTTAAATTAGATTTTTTTTTTATCCCAACGGTTGGGTTTGTCCATATTTGACCCACATTTGGGTTAAAACAACCCAGCATTTGATGGATGGATGGATGGATGCATGGCTGACTCTAAAAAATGCTGGGTTGTTTCAACCCAAATTTGGGTCAAATATGGACAAACCCAGCCACTGGGTTAATTTTTTTAATTAGATTTTATCCCAAAGGTTGGGTTTGTCCATGTTTGACCCACATTTGGGTTAAAACAACCCAGCATTTGATGGATGGATGGATGGATGGAAAAAACTTTTTTATCTACATACAGTGGGGAGAACAAGTATTTGATACACTGCCGATTTTGCAGGTTTTCCTACTTACAAAGCATTTAGAGGTCATAGGTACACTTCAACTGTGAGTGACGGAATCTAAAACAAAAATCCAGAAAATCACACTGTATGATTTTTAAATAATTAATTTGCATTTTATTGCATGACATAAGTATTTGATCACCAACCAACCAGTAAGAATTCCGGCTCTCACAGACCTGTTCGTTTTTCTTTAAGAAGCCCTCCTGTTCTCCACTCATTACCTGTATTAACTGCACCTGTTTGAACTCGTTACCTGTATAAAAGACACCTGTCCACACACTCAATCAAACAGACTCCAACCTCTCCACAATGGCCAAGACCAGAGAGCTGTGTAAGGACATCAGGGATAAAATTGTAGACCTGCACAAGGCTTGGATGGGCTACAGGACAATAGGCAAGCAGCTTGGTGAGAAGGCAACAACTGTTGGCGCAATTATTAGAAAATGGAAGAAGTTCAAGATGACGGTCAGTCTCTCTCGGTCTGGGGCACCATGCAAGATCTCACCTCGTGGGGCATCAATGATCATGAGGAAGGTGAGGGATCAGCCCAGAACTACACGGCAGGACCTGGTCAATGACCTGAAGAGAGCTGGGACCACAGTCTCAAAGAAAACCATTAGTAACACACTACGCCGTCATGGATTAAAATCCTGCAGCGCATGCAAGGTCCCCCTGCTCAAGCCAGCGCATGTCCAGGCCCGTCTGAAGTTTGCCAATGACCATCTGGATGATCCAGAGGAGGAATGGGAGAAGGTCATGTGGTCTGATGAGACAAAAATAGAGCTTTTTGGTCTAAACTCCACTCGCCGTGTTTGGAGGAAGAAGAAGGATGAGTACAACCCCAAGAACACCATCCCAACCGTGAAGCATGGAGGTGGAAACATCATTCTTTGGGGATGCTTTTCTGCAAAGGGGACAGGATGACTGCACCGTATTGAGGGGAGGATGGATGGGGCCATGTATCGTGACATCTTGGCCAACAACCTCCTTCCCTCAATAAGAGCATTGAAGATGGGTCGTGGCTGGGTCTTCCAGCATGACAACGACCCGAAATACACAGCCAGGGCAACTAAGGAGTGGCTCCGTAAGAAGCATCTCAAGGTCCTGGAGTGGCCTAGCCAGTCTCCAGACCTGAACCCAATAGAAAATCTTTGGAGGGAGCTGAAAGTCCGACAGCCCCGAAACCTGAAGGATCTGGAGAAGGTCTGTATGGAGGAGTGGGCCAAAATCCCTGCTGCAGTGTGTGCAAACCTGGTCAAGAACTACAGGAAACGTATGATCTCTGTAATTGCAAACAAAGGTTTCTGTACCAAATATTAAGTTCTGCTTTTCTGATGTATCAAATACTTATGTCATGCAATAAAATGCAAATTAATTACTTAAAAATCATACAATGTGATTTTCTGGATTTTTGTTTTAGATTCCGTCTCTCACAGTTGAAAAGTACCTATGATAAAAATTACAGACTTCTACATGCTTTGTAAGTGGGCAAACCTGCAAAATCGGCAGTGTATCAAATACTTGTTCTCCCCACTGTATCATATGAGCATGTCATATAAGCGACCTAACCAAAAAAGCATGATTTGAACATAAAATCAGAATTGAGCATGTCTAATTTGCTGTGTGAACATATAACCATGGAAATATGAGTGACAAAACAACACATTTTGGTCAAAGACTTTCAAAAACATTTAATTATTGTCTGTTGAGTCAGTTTAGTCAGAAAGACCTGGCAGCCTCGCTGTTTGCTGAATTTAATCACGCCAGTTTTCAAGCTGTGTGGGAGACGCACAGCATGGCTAACATGGGCTATTGGGCAATGCATGTTGATATCTACATAAACAGAACATATAGCAACCTTGCTGATGGTCCAAATTATAATCAGTAATCAAAAGTCCAGAAATATGAATGCTTTCATCATAATGTTTAGTGTGGCTGTGCAATATTGATACATTGACCTAACATAAATATCTTCCTGTTCAAGCCAAGATTTGTAATAAAAGCAACCACATGTCTGTACATAAATTAAGGAAATTTAAATGTTGCATAGAGGAAAATAAACAGCATTAAAGATCCCACACATAATATTTCTGAACTATTCCATTATTTCAGCAGTGACAAAATTATAAGAGGGAATTTAACATCCATTGACGAGTAATAAACAGCCAGTCGTGATCACAAGGTCATATGCGATCAAATATCAATGTGCCACTTTTGCAAATGAGACTATTGTGTTGGTCTAAAGGACATTCTCACAGTTTTCACCTCACTGATAAATTCCTCTGTGTGGGAACAACATGTTTATACTGTTATATTTTTTAAAAAAAATTAAAAAACAGACACATATATATTTCCCGTTCTATTTGAAGGCATTACATTTTTGGAAGAAGATGAATACAAATACTGCTATCTTGCTAGTCTGTTGCAAGTAGTATGAGGGGGAGGGAGATTCTCATTCTAGAGAGCATCTGATTGGACAGAAATCTTTAAAGTGGTGTAGGGGTGTAAAAAAGTGTCTCTGTGTCCAAAATCGCATATTGTCTGAGTAGGTACTACATTTGAATTTGAATTTACTTCGCGACCATTAAAAAAGTATGCTCTATATAGTATGAATATGGTAATGAAATTTGGACGTACTACATTCGCCATGTTGTTACTGTCACGTGACCTACCAGCGTCAGTTGCGTTGCTTCACTTCCATTCATACATATCCTCCCGTGGCCTCACGGGATAGTAAAGTGTCCATCGTATGCGCATTTCGGCGGAACTAGTAGGTCATCCAGGGACTTTTCGCCTACAGTTTTTCAAAAACAATGTATTCGGACATACTACTATTTTGGCATACTGTTTTTCGCATACTATATAGTAGGGAAGCATTCGATATCCGACGCAGCGTGTGTGTTGTTTCCCTTTTTTATTACCCATGAAGCTCAGACAAGGGAATGTTTGAATGGTGGAGGGAAATAGAATTGGGCCCATTTTTCTAAATTTGATCCAATTTCTATGATTCTCAAGTCTCCATTTTAGCCGCTCATTTAGTTCCATGCAGAGCCCAGACCTGGACACTTCCTCTGTAATATAATCATGTTTTCTCCCAATGTGGCCCACATAATATTGGCACAGCTGTAGCTCTAGGATGCCTTATGATTATGAAAATGGGATGAAACGGAGAATAGCAAGCTGTCTTGTGTCTCTTGCGGTCCATCACCTTCATGGCAGACACGCTGAGACCAGCACCAGCCACTAAACCCATGCCGGTGCTTCCTGGTGTTATTGTTCTCAACCATTACCTTACCCTCCATGTTGCCTTTTATTGTCTTTATAAGCCATTTGCCTGTGGTGAAAAGCCCGGTGAGTAGAACAGCCTGTGTGAATTTCACAGCTGATAAGTCTTGCAATGAGACGAACAAGTTGCCAGCATTAACTCGCTTTCGACCTTTTTAGGGGTAGGCACAGAGCAGAGTGTTGATGAGCTTCTAGTAAAGTTAAAAGGTTAATAAACAGATCCATTCGTTGTGGTAATCCAATGTGGTTCTGAGCAGGTTAGCAGTTAGCCCCTGCAGGAAGATGCCATAACTACACCATTTTGCATGCAAAAAGCCTGCAAGAAACATATAAATACAAAAATTTCATTAGATTAATGTTCTACTAGGCATGATTAGTTTTAGAAGGCTCTTAAAAGTGTGAAATGACTTTTTGATGCTGTTCACTTTAACAATTAATTTTGATTAAACACCATTGCATCAGGCTTCTCGTTCAAATGTGATTGCTTCAAGTTAAAATCTTTGGCTTAACTCAATGTTTTCATTTTGAAAGAACATATTTTAATCAAGTATAGCTTGATCAAAATGGGACTTACTTCACATACTGTTCTTCCAGGGCTGCATGTGCCAGTCAAGCCATTGCCATTTAGATGAATGGAAACAGATGGGAAAGTAGTAGCAGCACATCACATGTGAAGCTGACATGTCACTGACAGGAAATTAGATGTATCCAAAGCACGTAGGAGTGAAGCTCAGCAGAGAGACAGAGAGCCCAGCGAGTGGATCCAAACAACGTGGACGATAGATGAGGCCAGTGACCCGTCAAGACCTCCCTAAACTCAGCAATCAAAGATGAACCAGGGCTACAAAAGCTCTCATCACCTCTACCCAGAGCTCTCACAACACCCATTTCTGTCCACCAGGTTCCACCATTTTCATCAAAATTTTACTCCTTTCAATTCATAAATTTAAATTTAAATTGGTCACATGATGCAGTTGTACAGAACACAGTCACACACATTTTTGTTACACTAATTGTGCTAATTTATTACAATACAGCTGATTATAAATATTTTTAAAAGCAGCTTTTAATTTTGTCATACAGTATCAACTAAAAAATTGGTTAATTTATTAAAAAATGTAATACAAACAATTTATGTATTGCATATATTTATAGTTTAGAATTTATTTTATATAAATGCATAGATATAAATTAAATACAAAATAGTATAGGTGGCATTTCAAACATTACTTATTAATATCATCTAATGTAAATATCCCATATGTTGTGTCTATGATGACATTTCTGGGAAACAGAAAAAAGGTATTTGAGTTTATATGAATTCTGAATCCTGCATTAAAAAGGCAGTTCGATTCAGTTCTTAATGGCACAAACCCATTTTTATAGATAGCTGGATCGAAAGAAATGTTTCCCATCAGAGTTTTTCTCTTGTTGAGGTCACATTATTTACACAATATTTTCATACACAGTAAACAAAAACGTTGGGTTTTGGGGTTGGGTTACACATATTGGGTCAATATGTTGGGTTATTTTACAAAAATGTTGGGTCATTTTAACATCGGTTTCCGCAGCGACGGTTCAAATTTTAACGGTCCAGTGACAGTCAACATAAGAAGCTGCTGCAGCGCCTGATTATGAAAGGAAATATAAGTCATATCGGGTTTTTTTTATATGTATACAACTCTTATAACATTATGTATTGTGTACTGAAACGTTGAATATAGCCTAAAACTGAATTTTATAGTTTTAAAAAACGAAGTTTCCTTTAATCAGTTTTAATGCTCTCAGGAAAGTGAGATCGATTGAAAATAAACCCTAGCTATCCCAGTTAGCTCGCTAGCAGTAATAAAGTAATTAAAACATTATTCTAGTGAAACTGTTTAGAAACTCTTTACGGTGATAAAGTAAGTTACGTTAGGCCTAGTCTGAAATCACTATCTAGCATTACGGCTGTTTTACGGTCTTCGTAATCGTGAAAGTCTTTCACAGCTGAGGCAGTGCACCGGACTGGTACTTTTTCGTACAGGTGCGACTACAATTTGTTAAAGGTCTCACTAGAACAATAGTATCCAAATGCGGAACGAAAGAGCGCTACTCATCTGAACTGTCCGTGCCGCACGGGGCATTGTCAGCTCGGCCCGTGCAGCGCGAGCTCAGACACGGTCACACGACACCACAAAAGAGCTGTGAGATCCAGTGAGAAGCGTTTGAATTCGCCGAAATTTCTGTTGTAAGATGAAAGAGTGCATATATTCCCAACAGCATTGATACAGAAAACAGGAGAAATATTGTGCAACCAATGAAAGATTAGTTCACGATTAGTTAACGACAGTTAAAATGTTTTCCAACCCACAAATGACCTGTTTTACTGTAGTAACACAAACTGCAACTATGGTATTTTGGCAGAAATGTGGTATATTCATAATGAATGTTGTCATATGAATATAGTCATGCATGTTACTATTAAATGTATTACAGGAGTAGCTAAAGCATCCAATTATAGTATTTCTTTCTTATGAAGATATGACAGTTTTTGCCTTTATTCTAAATGTGTTGTACCTGTGTTTTAGACAAATGGATTAATTTGTGAAGCAAAGGCTACAACAATTGAACCTCTGCCATTTAATTAAAGGTGAGTAAGCTATTGAAATAAGTTGTACACAAAAGGCAATTTCTGCAATTTTTTCTTTTTTTCTGCTTCATTCTAATGCAGAGGAAGGAGTGGATGAAAGGTTTACGCTGCTTGATGACAGTGGTTCTCGACTCTAGTCCAGGAGTATCCCCAATAGTACACAATTCGGACGTCATGAATTTGATTCTCTGGAACAAAAACTATTGAAGAAATGAGTAGAGAACATCCCAGACTTCACAACTATTCTGGAATGGTGAGTTTAATGATGTTCATTATAGGGAAGGGGTGTCTTATTTTGGAAAATTTGTTTTGGTTGTGTCTAAGTGCATATGAAATTAGGTCCACACACGTGGTATAGGTGAAAGCTGTTTTTTCTTTTTCTTTTTCTGTAAACTTGTCTTTCAAAGATGACCATGGAGAAATTGCCTTTAAAACCATTCCTGCCATCATCACCATACCTCACAAATGGAAAAATGGTGTGTCCAACATATACTGAAATGAAGAGAAGCTTAATGACATTCAGCCTGTAAGTAAAAGCAACACTATCAAATGAGCTTTGATAAAGTACATTGCTCTGTGGCTCATATGCATCCATTTATTCTTTCCTGTAGTGATTCTGCTTGTTAATGGGGTAGTTCACCCAAAAAAATTAAATTCTGTCATTAAAGGGAAAGTTCATCCAAAAATGAAAATGATCCCATAATTTACTCACCCTCAAGCCATCCTAGGTGTATATGACATTCTTCTTTCAGACGAACACAATCAGAGTTATATTTAAAAATGTCCTGGCTCTTCCAAGCTTTATAATGGCAGTAAATGGCAGCCCAAAATTTTAATTAATTCATTTAATTACTTTAATTACCCTCATGTCGTTCCAAAACTGTAAGACTTTTGTTGTTCTTCGGGACACAAATAAAGATCCGTTTAAAGAAATCTGAGAGATTTCCGTCCCTCCATTGACGGCCTACGCAACTACCACTTTCAAGGCCCAGAGAGGCAGTAAAGACATCATTAAAGTAATCCATGTGACTCCAGTGGTTTAGCCTCAATTTTATGAAGAGTGCTTTGTGCAAAAAAAACATAATTCTTGCGCTCTCATCAACACAACAACGCATGCATCGAGGTGCTCTCGTGAACATGCATTGAGATTAATATTTTTTAAATAAAGTGGTAAATTATGGTTAAGGGATAGAATATACTCACGTCGCTTCATAAAATTGAACTACTGGAGTCACATGGATTACTGTAATGCCTTTCTGGGCCTTTCTGTGTTCCGAAGGTGAACAAAAGTTTTACGGGTTTGGAACAGCATGAGGGTGAGTAAATTATGACAGAATTTTTATTTTTGTGTGAACTAACCCTTTAACAGCAGGTGTAATGACTAATTAGAGTGACCATTTTTTAATTCAGTACAGCACTGCTTCATTGTAACTTTTACGTAATTACACACTGCTGATGGTGTCACAGTGCATGCCAACTGAACTTTATTTATTCTTTTAAGGTTGGAACTAACATGGTGCATTACCTGAACAGTGAAACAAGCCAGGATCCACATGACGATGCTTGGGGGCAAAAAGAACTCGCAGGTTTTTTCATTTTCAGTGTGGAAGCAGTTGAACAGAAGACCTTATTTCAAGCACTGGATGTATGTTTTAGGGAAGGGCATTTCAAGCAAAAATAATATTCGATGATCGCTGGGAATTATTAGATTATTATTCGAAAATCACACCCCTCCCCTGCATGCACGCAAGCTCGCATGTATAGGCTACACACACATAGAGAGAGAGAGAGAGACCATTCACATTTTCAATCTGTATGATAACAAACTTATTAATTAATTACAGTATAGGCTATCTTAACTCAATCCATTTAATGATTGTAACGTGCTCAAACATTAATATAATAAACATAACCAAATGACGGCACTTATTAACACAACAGTCCGACGATCAGCTGCTCGTAAGGCTATAGCATTTCCACTTCATACATTTCATAGCCTAGATTGTATGTATTTCCATTAAAAAAATTAGCATGAACATAAAATAATATTTAAAAAAAAAATCAAGAGAGTTAATTGATTCATCCATGAATACCTCAAGCCATAATGATTTTAGGCTAGGCTTTAACGCGTTAAAACATATTGTGAACAGCTTGAATGTAGGCTAAACACTAACGGCACTAATGTGAACATTCATTTTAACTTCTGTCTTCATAAGTTGGTCATAACAATAACCCATCTCATAATTTTATTCAAAAAAATGAGCATGTTCACATGTTCAGGGTAAAGACGGGAGCACAATCTGTTCATGATTAGTCCTGCCGCAGAGAACACCCTCTCTGATGGCACAGATGTTGCAGGCACACGCAAGTAAGTCTTTGCTAATTTGGCCAGTCGGGGGTACTTGTGGTCGTTGGTTTTCCACCAGTTCATGGGGTCGACGTGGATGGGTGGGCACATGTCCTGGAAGTGCTGATTTAGTTCGGTTGTGTCTGAGATTTGTACGTTATAGTCCTCACCAAACAGGACTGCGATCGCAGATGCAGACAGCGAATCACTTCGCGGCTTTTTGGCCAACGGTTGTGTTTCATCGGATTCCGTTAGGCCTATCTCTTCCTCACTCTCTGAGCTGTTCGAGATGAGATCACACACCTTGGCCTGCACAGCGCGCTTAACTTCCTCAGTTGCGAACCTCAGGTGTTTGTCTCTAGGATCCAGGAAGGATGCGATGTATGCAACCTTGCAAGCGCTGCTGACATCTGCAGGTGCAAGTCGCCACTCCAGTGACGTAGACACTGTTTGCTTGAACTGAGAGACTTTGGGAGACTTTCCTGGGATTTCTTTGAGGTGTTTTGACAGAAGAGTTGCTGTCACTGGGTAAACCATGGAGATGGATACTCCGGATTCTCCACACAAGGCAGTGGTGGCACATTTAAGTGAGTGAAGCACTGGTAAGAGTTCCTCCATAACTCCCCAGCGATCATGAGTCAGTTCGAGGGTTTGTGCATCTGATAGTTTAGTGAAAGCTCTGTCTGGTAAGACAGCAGATATTGCCTATCTTTGCTCTAGTAAGCGCTCGAACATGTCATGAATAGAATTCCACCTAGTCCGGCAGTACTGCATTAATTTGTGCTCAGGCAAGTTTTGCAGTTGCTGCTTTTGTTTCAGCGCTTGTGTTGCAGTTGTGCTGTGACGGAAATGAGAAACAAGACGATTGGCAGATGCAATTACATGGTTTATGTGTTGAAGCTTGAAACCGTCATTTGTAGCGAGTTGGAGTGTGTGTGCAAAACAAGGCTGAGAATCCCACTCTAACCATATAGTGTTTGCAAGCACCATGTTACTCGCATTGTCATGCACGCATGCTGTTATTTTTCCGCTTGGTCCATAGCAGTGGAAAGCGTATTTGCCAGATTTTCAGCAGTATGACGCTCTGGCTTTGGTCTGCAGAACAGCACTGCGCATTTCCCAATCAAGTATATAATGACAAGTGACCGTGATGTATGATTCAGTTGTAAGCGCTGTCCATGAATCTGTCGTCAGTGCCATTTTTTTCAACACTCACTAACTGAATGCGCGGCTCCCTTACATTGTCATCAAAAAATTTCTCCAGTCTGGCAGTGGTAGTTTTTCTAGACGGGACAGTAAACTCTGGGTCTACAAACTCCATAAGACTTCTAAAACCCTCTCCTTCTACAAAGCTGATCGGAAGCATATCTTTAGCGATCAAACTAGCCACTGATTGCTGCTGACCTGTGGATGGACCTGCTGGGTGCTTCGCCCTCAGATGACTGTGCATTGTAGTGGTTGACCTATGATAAGCAAGCTTCGCATGGCAGAGTTTGCACTGCACTTCTTTTTCATTCATTTTATTATAAGAACTCCACACAGAACTCTTATTCGACATCGTTAACGGAAGTAGTGCGTGTGAGACGATGTGTTCTTCTTCTGTTGTCTGAGAGTTGATTGACAGCTTTTACGTGCTTTATTGGCAGCACGCGCCACCCGCTGGTTACATGAACACGTCACCACCGCATCAGCACCGAAAACGTGGATTTTTTTTTTAGACGACAATCGCACAGCCTATTCAATATTCTATAATTAAATCAACAAATTTTTGAAAATCGTGACTCATCCCTAGTATGTTTCAGATTTTTTTATACATCTATGACATAAACTATCCAAAGACCTCTGCCCCCATTTGGGAGTTTTTGCAGCATGCAAACTTTAATATATCCAGAGGAGTTCCTTCAACACATTGCTGCCTCATTAAGAACTTTGATCATCATCATTTGTATTTGTTTTGCTACTTAAGGTATGTTTTCAACACATCAATGTGTACAGTGTAGATTTTTTAATAAAGTTTATTTCTGGAAGGATTTAATGTTATGAATTTGTGTATTCTGTCAATATTTGTATAGGTTTTGAATTTAATATTACTGTACACTTTTGTGTAGTTTTAAGTAAGTTTAGTGTTCATTTTTAATTTTTTGTGTTGTATGTACACATTTTATGTATGTTTACTCTATGTACATTTTTGTGTAGGTTTTAAATAAAGGTTTTGAATGTGTACTGTTTGTAAAAATGTTATAGGTTTTGAATTTATGTGCTGTGTATTTTGAATTTAATACGTACACATTTATGTATATTTACATTTACATTAAATGCTAGACTCCCCAATATTTAGTTTGACATTTAAAATATATTTTTTAAAACATATGTATTGTTTTATACAAATAAACAAAGTGTATTTTATGTATTAAAATAATGACATGAATAAAAATAAAAAATTAACCCAACTGGTTTTTAACCCAATGCATTGGGTTAAAATAACCCACAGTTGGGTTACTTGGGTTATTTTTAACCCAACATTTTTAAGTGAGTATAGAAGCTTAGAGGCATAAAGCATGTTTTGTCTCAAATGACACTATTCATGGCTTCTGGGTTTCTCAGTGTCTCACGGCTTTCAGTTCTGAGATAGATAGATGATGTGCTTTATTGATCCCTGGAAATTCAGGAAAATCATTGTGTGCAGTATATTGGGTCTGTGGAGTTTAACGTTTGCACTTTCACCTATGGGGCATTGCTGCCAAGGGCAGGGTGGTGTTAAAAGTCAAAGGTCAATTATTGTTTCAGTGGGTTAGGCACACACAAAAACAGAGGCAGCCAGGGGTGGAGTTATTTCACACTTCGTGCAAAGTAAGAAAATGAAAAATCTGGGGGAAAACTCTGTTGAGTTGAGCTGAAGCTAGCAATATTTTATTGTGCTTCTCAAGCTAATTCTTGGCAGGGATGATCAGCGATTAGGTCAATTGCTCTGTTTTTAATATTTAGACACATCTAAATACCAGTTAAAGGGTTAGTTCACAAATGAAAACTCTGTTATGATTTACTCACCCTCATGTCGTTCCAAATCCATAAAACTTCCATTCATTTCCCCTAACCATAATTTATCCCAAAAAACAGAGGGAAATTATAGGTGAATAACACAGATGTAGAATCAGTTTTTACATCCAATTTTTATGAGTTATGATGTTCCCAATTTTAAGTAAGCAGAACTATCAAGTTTTGAGTTTTTAGTGCTCATGCATGTTAATTGCTCCTAACTTGAAGTACTGAGTTAGCTAACTCATATATTTTGATAGCGATTAACATAAAATATTTAGTTAATTAACTTTTTTATTTTGAGTTCTTGGAAATCAAATGAGTTATTTACTTCACTGTAAACCCTAAAAAGTAGTCAGAGTTGAATGTTGAAATTTTTTTTTAAGTTAAGAAATATTTCGCTAGCTATAACAAACTAATTCAGAAAATGCCAATTTGCTAACATGTTAACAATAGCATGGTATAGAATGACTACAGGAACTTAAAACATGTAACTCACCTGCTCTCAAGCCAAGCAGCATGCACCACAACTCTCCAAAAACCCACATTACAGAAACTCTTCTAAATTAGAATAACAAAACATCAATCACTTTCTCCCTTACCCATAATCTTGCACAAAAAAACATTATATAACACTTAATTTTAGCATTGACTCTCCCTTTTGAGTGCCGTGGGCAAAGCATGCTGGGAAATAAAAAATCCCAGCCCAGTTTCAGTTAGTCTAAATTAAAGGAAATTAGTTCATACAACTCAAAACAATGAAACAGTTCAGTTTACTTGTAATATGTAAGTGCTGTGAACTCAAAAGAAAAAAGTTCTAAATACAGTTAATTTAACTGAACTAATTTGTTTAATTTAAGGGCGAGAGCTGTGAGAGAACGGTGCGAGGCCGGTGGCGTGATTGCAGTGGCGTCACCTGCGCGTCACACCAGTCTCGTATCTCACAGAGGAGCTTGGATGCATAAAAGGAGTAGCGACGACAGTGAAAGATGAGAGAGGACCAGGCCTGGACTTTTATGTTGTGTTTTGTTTATGTTTTATTACATGTTTTATGAGTCCGTGAGGAGGCTGCCGTTTTTACTTTCAGTTTGTTTTTATTATTTATTAAAGTTGTTGAACGTTTGCCGGTTCCCGCCTCCTTCTTCCCATAACAAAGAAGTGTTACATTGTCGTACTCAAACCAATTAAGTACTTTGAGCGTTAGGGTTTACAGTGTGGTTGTAAGTTGACATAAACTGTAAACTTGTTCCTTAAATCTGATTGGTTGATTGGAATGTTGTTCCAGGAACAAGAAAGATGTTGATCCAGGAACATGTTGTACTTGGTGAAATCACATTCACCCAATGGGTCAACAGAAATATCTCATATAAATATTTGAATATTTCATTAAAAATGTCTTCATTTTTTGGTTTGGAACGACATGAGGGTGAGAAATTGATGACAGAATTTTTATTTTTGGGTGAACTAACCTAACTAATTGTCAACCTGTGTCTATAAAATAAGAGTTGATAAGGATATAAAAGTTACTTCAGAAGGTTTTGTAGTTCTCTTCTTCCTTACGAAGTCTTTTTCCATTTCCTGCACAGAACAAACAACATGTCAGCTTTATTGTTGTGGAGTGTTCCTTTTCTTTGATGGTGTAATGGCTGCAGGAAGAGTCTGAGGTAATTTGACACCGCTGGTTTCCCCAGACTTTCTTTCCTTCAAGAATTGTTCTGTTGTGACAGCAATATAATTTCACCACAATGTAACCAATTCAGTCTGCATTTTCAACTCTTTAATCTGAGTGGCAAAGACATGTGGTTTAAACGTTTAGAGTAATCTGCATATATGGTCAATGTGCCTCTAAAATCATTCGCATTCAACAGGCATATTTTATCTAAGTGACTAACAGTCCTCAAATTGCATGGGTACGACTGCTGGTGCATCCAGGGGTTAAATGTTTTGCTCATAGACACAGTGATAAAGTGAAATCATTCAGCTAAAGCTAGTATTCAGATTATTTTCTTCAAAATGTTTTCATCCTTATTGCCAGTTCATAATCTTCACCCCAGAGGATGATTTTATTGCTTTAAAGTTGCTCCTTTATAGCACACTACTGGAGTTACTTACTCAAGTATCAACTTTATATCCGATGTTTTCACGTAGTACACTGCAAAAAATGATCTTCATCCTCAGTATTTTTATCTTGTTTTCCAGCACAAATATCTAAACATTCTTAAATCAAGATATGTTTACTTGAGAAGCAAAATGACAAGATATTAAGTCTTGTTTTATGCATCAAATGTATCACAATTAAGTAAGTTTTTGCTTAAAGCAGGGGGAAAAAATATGCCAACAGGGTAAGAAAAATAATCTTGTTTTCCCTTTAAATCAAGTTTATTTTTCTGACCCCATAGCAAGATATTTTTTTCTTGATTTAAGCATAAACGTATACATTTTTAAAAAATCAAGACTCAATATCTTAAGTCATTTTGCTTCACAAGTAACTATCTTGATTTAAGAATGTTTAGATATTTGTACTGGAAAACAAGACAAAAATACTAAGGAAGAAAATAATATTTTGCAGTACGGCTGCATGGGTAAAAATATACATTTTCTGAATACTGTAATTGAAAGAGCTTCACTCTAAAAAAAATGCTGGGTTGTTTTCACCCATATTTGGGTCAAATATGGACAAACCGAACCATTGGTTTACATTTTTTAATTCATTTTTTAACCCAATGGTTGGGTTTGTCCATATTTGACCCAAACATGGGTTGAAACAACCCAGCATTTTTATAGTTTTAACTAAACCGTTACCAAGTGTTTCCTACACCGCTTTTCATGCACCCCCACAGCAAGAATAGTCCTTAACCACGTTTACAGACTGAAGTGACTGACCCAAAATAACAGCAAGAAAACATATCTTTCAATTGAGTTATCCTCACAGACTGTGCGAAATAACGTACAGTGTGTCGAGCGTGACTATTGTGGTCTGATTCACAAACAAATGGCTTTTATGAACCAGTTCAGAAACATTCAGCACAAGCAGCGTAGTGCGTTTCATGAAAAAACGACTTCTATGAACTAATTCTTTTTAGTGAATCAAAAACATGCAGCACAAACAGTGAAGTCTGATTCATGAACAAACGATTATTTTGAGCCGGTCCTTTTAATGAATGATTCACAAACTAAGGAATTACCATTTGAATCAGTCTGACAAATCCTTCACTGAATCATGCATCAACAAAATGGCCATTACCCAGCAAGCAATAGCCGTCATTTCACCGTCTCGGTTAACTATATAGACCTGATATAGTCCGGTATGAGTAACCCACTTCTAGCCAAAATAACCTTAAATTTGGTTACATTTCGTTTTTGCCAAAATATCTTGCGAGATGTGTGATATTCCATCATGTAAGCAAAGTCAACAGTGATTACAAGGTGTTTGGTTTCATTTCTTTGACATGTTCATGTTCTAGATGACTATTCTTGGGCTATGGTTAGACGTCTATTAAATTTTCACTGACAGCCCAAATTTTGCCTTGTTTTACCCTAGATGTCAGGGCTGTGTTTGGATGGCTATTAGACGTCTTTTAAACGCAAAATTGCTTGCTGGGTATAATATACCTAAATAAATCAAAATAAAATCAAAACAAAATCGAATCGAATTGGAAATGTGTATCAATACCCAGATCTAGAGGAGACATATTACAGATTACAGAGTCTTTTTCTCAGAAGAAAGTCTCATTTTGTACTCTCATTTAATCTCTTTGCTATATAGAGCCCAGTTTACACCTGGTATTAAGATGCGTTTTGTTCAATCAGATCACAAGTGGACAACGCTAAATACAGGTGAGCTTGTCTACTTTAGACCACTTTCAGAGGTAGTCGAAAACCCATTTGCCCAGATTGCTTTCGTAGTGTAAACGCTCATGTGGTCGAACAGCCGCAAAAGAGCCTACTCTCCACCTACTGACCTAACGAGTAAACATTACGGGAAGTGCGCTAGCGAGACGGGATTTAAACATTGTTGGCTGGAGACCCAAGTTTGGCTTGAAGACGAATAACGTACCAAGCACAATGTTCTCTCACCATTACTGATTTCTAACATGCACGTGGTCTTGTGGCTGTCAGAGCACAAATGAAAGCTGCTGCTCTCTGTGTGTTTTTCCATCATCTCCAGTCGTGTTCATATATAAATTGCGTGATCTTATTTTGTCCATTAGATCAAAAGATCTGAAAAAATCCATACATTTACCCACCCATAGACCCTCCATTCAAAACAATCTGGACAGAAGTGGTCAAAAGAGGACAAAAGAGACAGATTAAAACGGCAGGTGTAAACGGGTATGTGTCTCCCTCGTCTACTTGTGATCCGATCGACCAAAACGCATCTTAATACCAGGTGTAAACAGGGCCTATAGTGGTGTATCATCACAAAAAACTATACTTCTGTCATGAAAACTCTCTGAGTGTTTGGCATGGTAATGGATATGACAATGTTGATATGTTTGGTCTTGGCGGTATAGATCTGCTACGCTTCTGCTGTTATTGCTGCTGTAGAGCAAGTACGGGACTTGCTACTGCCAATACACACAAAACACACTGTTGTGAGCAAGTAAGACATGCTGCTGTACAATATAGCATACATGAAAAACCCATAGCAGATCTATACAGGTGGAGCTGGGGAAGGTGGATGGTTTATGAAAGTGCGCTGCAAGTGCTACAGCAAATGCTGACCAAGTATTTGAAGGTTGAGCAGCGAGCTCATTGGCTACGGATACAGCAGGAACCAATCAGCTGCGCCCTATAGAGAACGGTGTAATTGCAGCAGATTGAGTTAAAGCCTATCAGCCTGCGCCATCTAGAGTTTCATGACAGAACTTTGTATGTCTCTACAAATGAGATGAGTCGTAATAGGGATGAACACAACCAATGAGATTTGATGGCATAATGTGTATTAAAAGTATGTGACTGTTGTCTTTACACTGCTCAAAATTCATCTGAGGACCAGTGTGCAGTTGGATTCTTCACGGGCAATTTAAGTGACTCAGATGTCTTAACAATAAGGAAAAGAGGACAGAGAGAATAAAAACGTCCTTTTGATTAATGAAAAAAATGAAATAGGAAAGAAGTAATGGAAGAATCTGTTTCCTTTCAATATTTCGTTTTTACTCTATAAATAATGGGCACTAGGGCTTGTCCGTGCAGGACTGGAAAAGACAAACTTATGACACAGTCTTCAGCAACAGTGTGCAGTGAATGTACTGTGATGATGTTTATACACTGCAGTGCTTCAGTCGACAGACTGCTGGAACCAGAAGTCAGCGCTGTGTTTCACAATTCTGTCCGGCTCCACAGAAGCCTGTGATTAATCAAACATCCATCTCGGCTTGGAAGAGACGAGACACTTTAATCATTCCACATACTTGTGTGTTTAGCTGTAATAATTTGACTCTATCATGCTAGGACAGTTCCTGCGGTGATTTATGGGCGGCTCTCAACTGCCGTAGAATAAAGGAATAAAGCTCTCTCTCACTGCATTTTCCTCTCTCTCAACTCACGGCTCATAATTTTTATTCATTCAACAGGAAAATAAACACTCTGTGTCCAAATATGTGCACACTACATTGTATGCAAAAAGCAGTATGTTAAACGAGTAGGATGTTCAAATGAATCACTTGATCTACTGAGGGTCTGAAGTGTGCAACCAGTGGGCATTTGAGAAATGCATTGGGCCAGATTGAATGTGCGGCCTTCATCGATTGACCTACAACAGAAATGATTGAGAGAAGTCTGTGTTTTTCATGACAGATGAAATAAACGAATAAATGGACAATTAAGCAACTCTCAATGTCTTAATTAATCAAATGCCGTCCATGTTTGAACCGAAGTCCATTCTTCCACTAAACTCAAAGACTCTTCTGTATATAACAGGATGGTTCTTTATTTAGCGTGATTAGAAAAAGATTAATTTCTGTGCTCATTTGCAGTGTTGTTCTTTGATTAATTAAGCTTGAAACCCAAAGGGGTTGAAAAATGTGAGAAGCAACTGGCTGACAGTTCCACCTGAGTTCTCACTTTTACGACATGCTTGTCACATTATTATATAGTAGAATGCTACTATCATTGCATTCATACTGTTAATGTTAATCTAATCATTTGTACAATTCCTATAATATATACTGTATATGTGTGTGTGTATATATATGTATATATATTATATTATTAAATATTAATAAATAATACATAAATGCAAATATTTATAATAAAATATAATGCTTCTAAAATAATATTTTATATTTATTAAAGCACAAATACATCCAATTTCACTGAAAAACAATGGCATAAAAAAATTGACTGGCTAATTTTTGATGCTTATTTATCTACAAGTGAATGTGGAGGTTCATTCGCATGTGCTAAATAAAATAAAATAATAAAATAAAATAATAAAATAAAATAAAAAGGAAATGAAATAGTAATAAAATAAATAAATAAAATATAAAATAAAATAAATAATTTAATGTGGAGGTTCATTCGCATGTGCTAAATAAACTAAAATAATAAAATAAAATAAAATAAGATAATAAACACTGTAAAAAATAAAAACGGAAAATGTACTGGTAATTTTCTGCCAGGACATTATCCAGTAATTTCACGGAAATTTCGATTAACCCTTAAAACACAACCTAATGCAATGCGTAATTCAAAATACAGGTAAAACACCTGTAAAAAAATAAAAATAATAATAATAATACGGAAAATTCCTTTATATTTATACAGTACATTGTGCCCTATTTTTATGGACTTTTTTAACAGTGAACAAAATAAATAAATTAAAAAATATATTATAATAATTTTATTGAAAATGACAATAATGGTTTCCTATCATTTTTTACCAGCTGGTTTTTGATGCTCATTTATCTACAAATGAATGTAGAGGTGCATGCATATGTGCTTATAAAATATACACACCATAAATTATGTGATGCAAATGAAGCCTTAAAATCCAATTCATTCTGACAAGTCTTTTGCAAATCCCTGCTGCAGTCTGACACAATTATCCCGAAGTAGCTCCAACAAGGTAATGGCAGCGGTCGTTCAGGCCTCAGGAGTGAGAATGTGATTAAACAGAGGTTGTTCTCCCTGTAGCTTTAGGGGGTTGAATATACTGCCTGCCGAATAAACAAATGCTTAGTTTAACTGAGTGGCCTTTAACAGAAGAGCTTCCTGGTTTACGATTTGGCTGTTGGAAATGTCACGGTAAAACTGTGGTGTCTGCTCTTGTTTATCTGACCATCTTGAAACATTCAGCACCGAAGCAGGTTTGCTGGCCCTGAGCTTTACGGGCTAGTTATGGGTTGGCCTTTCCGTTCCCGAGCCGCGCTGCAATTTCGCGCACACTGACTTTTAAAAGCACATGACGGATAGCTTTGTTGCCGCTGCCCCCAAAATAAGCTGGAAACGTATCGCTCAAAAGTTTTCTGTATTAAGCAAATAGGCTGCTAAAGCATAAAATGGATGGCAGGGGCTCTGCAGACCTCCCAGTGAACCCGAGCCCTGCTGCTACAGATTTAAATTATGCCACACGTCAACGTGAAGCGGGCTTCTCTCTCCGCTGCATCTGTCTGAGAGCGGTCTGGAAACAACAGCAGATCAGGCTGCAGACAAGACGGTCGGGACAGCTTCATTCAAATGTTGTTTTCAAGTTGTTAACCTTTTAAGAGGGCTATGGGAGAATTTTCTCTTTTATATTTCGGATACAATGAGACAGAAAGGCTGTTTTATTACCAGCCTAATAGTTTGTCTGTCAACTTTTAAAAAGCAGCAAGCGCAACTTCTGTAATGTGTAGATGCAGATTGCTACCGAAATGACAGAAGTTCAACAACGTGAATGTAAACCCACTGAACATTAAACCAAATGGTGCATTTTAAATGTATCTGAAGTATAACACATTATGTTGTGCCCTCAAGATAAACATTGTTTCATAATACTAAGTTTAACCCTTTAGAGACCCTATGAAATGGCATTCGCAATGCATTTAACTTCCATAACATGATGAATTTCTGAGTAAAATAGAATATTAGGTCGGAAATAATTTAGGATGGGACTTAATTTTATCTAGCATTTAATTAGATCCCATCTTTAATCTATGGAAAGTCTGTTTCCACTTCAGAGTAAAAAAAAAAAAAAAAATTTAAAGGCACAATATGTAATTTCCGCCGCTAGAGGTCGCTTATTCAAAACAAAGGTGTTGCTTGATGACGCATGATTTCGCGGAATCATGGGAGTTGTTGTCTTCACCTCTACAGCCGGTGGAAAATAATCTGACGGGACTCGGGCAGAAATCATGTTCATGGATGAGCTAATGTATTAAAGATTTATTAACGTTACTGTAATATGAAGCAAGGTGGGGCTGAAAGCCGTTGGAGCGGAACGAGGCCGCTGGAGCGATTGCTAATGAGAGACGAGCGCGAAACACGGCTCGAGAGCTTTTATTATGCCGCAGACGAGTGCTTCCGCTTCTTCCGCTCATGCGTATGTGGGGTAACGCAGCGCTGTTTTATCATATTACATACATTTGAGTGTGTTGAAAGTTATGTTATAATGCTACTCTGTGCGTTCGCTCGGCAGCTACTATGAGACACTTGTTGCTCACTGCAGTAAGCTAGATTGATATCAGTCATGGTAAAACATGGTACTCACGGTAAATCATGAAAACGAGATTTAAACAATAAGACTAACTGTGTTGAGCTGTATAACAATCATTAGTTTTCCGGCGATGAATGTATCCAAACAGTTGCTCACCTGTCTAATAAAACACATAATATAGTAAAGTGTCTTTGGTGTTTCCATGGTTTCTACAAAATAAAACCGAAAATCGAGGGTAACGCGGGTATGATGTCATTGATAGGCGACGCACAGACACGGTCCCTGTCCTGGTTAAAATTGCTTATTTCTCTGGATTTAAACATTCTTGGAAACATTTGGGATAATACACAAGTCAACAAAATATATAACATTATTCTAGTGGTTTTTGGATATTTTAATCTGAAAAACCTTACATATTGTGCCTTTAAGCTTGTTGTGACTCATCATTACTTGGAATAAAATAAATTATAATGAAGTAATAAAACTTAAAAAATTCTCATTTGCATTTAGTTAACTTGTAGTAAAATATCTAAAACTGAAATTAAATTAATTAGAACTAATATATAGAAAAAAACATATATAGAAAAAAATTATATATATATATACATATATATATATATAAATAAAATAAACATTATGTACAATGTCATACTGTGAAAATATAGTCAATATGGGATATAAAGTTATTATTATTATTAGTTGTAGTAGTAGTATTTTTATTATTATCATTTACTGGGGAAAGGCCTGCACAGCCTTGGTTAAAGGAAGAAAGGAAAATATATTTTAGAGGCACTGTTATAATATTTTAATTAATAAAATTAAATATGTTTAATTAGAAAAGTGTGCACAGAAAAACAGGAGCCTTTATTAAATCTTGCAGTTTTTCTATTCTAAAATACTTGTTTGTAAATGTTGCAAAATAAGGTTGTCACTTTAAGAATTCGGAGCCTCTGTTCAGTCGTTCATCCATTAATCGAGTGATCAGCTCCAGAACACGTCGCAACACTACAACCTCAACAAATCGAAGATGAGCCGCCTTTGAGAGCATCATCTCAAGGGTGCGACGACATCTGTGTGATTTATATGCATGAGGTGGGAAGGAAGAGGAAATGGGTGTTGTCCATCTCATTTGATGCCCATTGATTCACCAGAGGGCAAAATCACTTTCTCTGTGAATATGACCTGGAAAACGCAAGTCAATAAGTGCTCATAATAGCAGCACTACTCTGCTCGCTTTAATCAGCTACTACACAGTAAAAAAAAGACAATGGTGCGCAACACAAAATCATGAGCATGTTGTTTTTAGCATTCACAATCAAAAAAAAGACTCAATCATCAGCTTAAATGAAGCCATTTCTCAGCCTGCATGTGGCGGTGGGAGTTAACTGGCCCTCAATCTATTCTACAGCAACTGAATATACAGACTAAAAATGCTGGGTTGTTTTAACCCAATTTTGGGTCAAATATGGACCGTTGGGTTAAAATTTTAATTTGTCCATATTTGACCCAAATTTGGGTTGAAACAACCTAGCATTTTTTTTAGAGTGTGTGCTTTACTCAGCGATTTAAATGCATTTGTCTTCCTCTTAAAAATTAAAATTCTGTGATCACTTTCTCACCTTTATCTTGTTCCAAATGATGTATGATTTTCTTTCTTCTGTGAAACACAAAAGATGATGTTAAAGGCTGTTCACACCATTGACAATAACTATAAAAGCTTAAGTAATCATTCTAATTCTATGAAAACAGGAAAGTCCACACCACAGCTTTAACGACAATGAGCACGTTTACATGCACACCAATATGCTGATAACTACCAAAAATCAGCCTAATGAAATAACCCGATCAATAACCTGGCAATGCAAGTAAACCGCATTTACAAGACTGAATTAAAAGGTTATTGCTTGGTGGTGACATTAAAATGTAAGCATCCATGTATTTCACTGAGTATTCTATGTATTATTGAGATGTTAAATAAAGCATTGAAAACCACAGAGTATTTCAAAATGCACAGACTCATTCTCCGCTCTTATCTGAAGTTTCTACAACTGTACTACTTGTCCTTTGGCTGCACGCGATGAGAACACATTTCTTGGGTCAAGAAAAAGTCAGGTTGTGATATATTTCTCCTCCCCTACTGCAAAACACTCGCTGTGACTGGATGCGCTTGAAGGGATAGTTCACACAAAAATTCTGTCATATACTCACCCTCAAGTTGTTCCAAACCAGTGTGAATTTCTTTCTTCTGTTGAAAACAAAAGAAGATATTTTGAAGAATATGGGTAAGCAAACATGCACCTCATTGACTTCCATTGTATGGGAAAAAAATAGGCCTACTATGGAAGTCAACGGGGCCGATCAACTTTTTGGTTACCGACATTCTTCAAAATATCTTCTTTTGTGTTCACATGCCGAAATCGGGGTAATGGGCACAAATCTCGCTCTGTCGATCGGTTTATTCTTAAGCCGGAAAACGGTTTAACGCATTTACACGACCACAACCGTTGTCGGCTCATTAACCATAATCGGTTTAAGAATGTGCATGTAAATGCACTAAATGGAAAAATATCACTGGAACCAATTTAAGAAAGTTTTTTCTAGCTGATGAACAATAAAAACATTGACAGCCAATTAGAATCCACCCAACTTTATGTTCATATGATCCAAAATATGATGACTCCTTTGAGAGAAATAAAATATAATGGAACATTATTAAACATTATTGGAACATAATTTCATTCATTTCACCCATTTATACTCTGTGAGAAAAATATTAAGCGTTATATAGAAAACAAGCTGTTTCAAAAACTGTACAAAAAGCACTGCAAATCATTAAAATATTATCTAGTGAATATTCAAATTCAAAAACTTTTTAATCTAATTATGTATGTAAATAATTATGATTTCATGATTTTTAAGAAAGCATAATAAAATAATAGAAATATCAACAAAAAATATTATGTTAAACATAAGTAATATTTGAAGTTAACACTGTAAATCTGAAAACTCAGAAAATGCTCAAATTTTTTGCAGACCTCTAAACACCCCTTATGACCCTTCTGGGGGTCCCGGGACCCTACTCTAAAAATCCCTGGTATGGGATATTTGCTTTTTGTCATACTGTAGCTAGCGTCAACAAGCGTCAAAAAGTAGCTTATATTCTTCTTAATATCTATATTCCACAGAACAAAGAAAGTCATACGGGTTTGGAGCAACAGTAAATGATGACAGTATTTTCTTCTCTTTTTTTTTTTTTTTTTTACAAACTATTCCATTAATTTCAAATGAAGTGAACAGTGTCTTTTTTTTACACGTGCAGTCTCTGAAAAGCTCCCCTACAGAACAGCCAAAGAAGTAATTTTTCACACAATTTTTCTGCCGATTTAGATGTTTGGGGCTCTGTGGGAATGGAGGCTGCTTTTACGCACTCTCTCAGTGGCCCAGCTGTTATCTCACAACCATTGGGATAGAAGAAGTGTCCCCCCCCCCCCCCCCCCTTCCCCTCTCTCTGTGCCTCTGGCAACAGTAAACTCACCTTCTCTTCATGAAATGCTGCTTCTGTTTTTGAGAGGCTGTGGAATTGCTCAGGGGAGCAGCACAGGACCGCAGCACTGCCACCACAACTTTACAGCCCCATTTTTCACCCGTGCAGAAATAAATGAAGAATCAGAATCGCGCATGTTATAAAAATGAAAGGAATGGAAAAAGATTTCCAAGTCATTCAGACTCTAAAGCAGGGAGACAGAGAGCGAGTGAGTGCCGGGGTGAAACTGTCCTTCAGGTGAGTAGTGAAAACAAAGTCGGCTATGTGTCCTGAAGGCCAGCGGTGTAGCCTACCGTAATTCTTAGAGGCTCCGCCCACAAGCATTTATGTCATCCACAAGAGTTTGTATCTGCATTAGTGAAATAGGGTGGTGCGGGATTGACATCAAAACGGAAGACTAATTTGCCACTGGTTCCCTCAAGGTTTTCCCACATAGGTTTTTCAATTTATGAGTGAAATAAGGTCTGTGGTAAACGTAAACTGCACACACTCACACCCCAAAGGTTCTTATCTAGTTACAGAAACATGTTTTTTTTTTTTTTTATAAAAATAACAGCTTCAGAATACACATTTTCAATATGGGTGTGTGTAATTTACAGTGTAGAGCAAAACGTTCAAGTATCGTCAAGTTATGTTTACCACAGACCTTATTTTACTCATAAATTGAAAAACCCCATTATAATACCCTTGTAGTTTGGTTCGGTTGGTTCGTGTGGTCCGGACCAAAAAAAAATATTTAATCCTGGTCCGCTTAGCGTTCACATTAGCATTTTAACACCGAACCTAAAGGCATAAGGCTTTGTTCACAACCTGATTGGTCGGCTTTTATTACAAATATTTCGAGACGAAATTTACCGAACATCCAAAACAATGCTGTGTGTTGGCCTAAATGCGCTCGTTGTATGTGCGTAGCCTACATGTGATGGTATTTTGACCAGCTGAGAACTCGTGAAGAGCTTATAAAATGTGTAAAGGACTCAAAAACAGCGGCAGGAATCCCTCCGTCACACACAAACGAAGGAGACGTGGTTCTGATGCCTGTACCGAACTGTGATGGGCGACATTGCAACTGTGACAAGAAAAAACAGGTATTCTTGAGCATTCTGCCCTTTTTAGGGTAACATCTTGTGACATCATGTCCTGTTTTTGGTTTGTTTACATGTCTTTGGTCTGTGTTGCATTCATGTTTCATTCAAACAGCACCAGAGTTCGTTTGGAAGCGGAACGAGACCCGTCTTTTCAGCTTGTTTGGAGCGCACCAGATTTCGGACGGCAGCATTCACACTTACTCAAATGGGCCGCACTAACAGAGCAAACGGTACAGGGTTCATTTTAATCGAATCAAACATGCCAAGTGTAAACACAACCTCAATCTTCCGGGTTTTGACGTCATCCCTGTACCACTCTTGCAATCATATCATGTTATTTTGGACTATTTTATGAAATACTTTTCTTCTTTGTTTCCTATTATTTTCTGTTCATCTTCTAGATTTCTTTCCTTCAAAAACCACAAATCGTCTATCTGGGCTACAGCAAATCTATAGCGGGTCAGAGGTGGAAATTTAAATTTTAAACCCATCAGGAAACTTCTGACATCTGAAATGAAGGGCTATGAAAATATCATACACTCTGCGCAATGCGACGCCAGGCGCGACGCAAGTGTTTTTTGCTAGTTTCAGCCCGACGCAGTTTTCATTTTCACGTCCAGTGCCACATTGTTTAAATAGCAAATGCACTCGCGCCCATCTGTTCACCCATGGCATGCTGGTCTGAAAACGAGGTGTGTTCAGGCGCATTGTTGGCGCGTTGCTATTTTGAGGCAACTGAAATAGACTGCGCCATTGACCAACAAAAACCTGGTCTAAAGTCAATAGCGCAGTATTTTTTGTGTTATTTAAAGGGCACGTTAGTAATATGCGCCTATAGGCGGGTGCACAACGAGTGTACACTCTGCTTATTACACACAGGGTAAGGGGCGGCAGCACACAAACATTTTTAAATATTAGAAATAAAAGGATTCCTCTCTGGAGAAGCGTTCAGTCTTTCCACTCGCAAATTCCGTCATGTAAATAGCGAATCCGCCATGGCGTGAGCGTAACTGGTTTTCAAAGGGAATGGGAGATGAGACTCTGATTGGTTTATTGCACGTTACGCCCAAAACACACCCATGACTCATTAAGAGCGCTGACCGTTTTTTCCATCGTTAAACTAGCAAAAGTGGATTGAGCCATGCGCTTCGTCATGTCAATCAGTGCATGTTTTTTTAGTCCGTAGTTTTCAGTTAAGTGTTTTGTATGCAAATCATTAATCAATATTCAAGCATATGACACACTGTTTCTTGTTTTTTTGATGCATGTGTAAATACATGTATCTCCATCAATTCGCTAACTTATATTGCTCGCTTATCAAATTTAATCATAATACTGTATAATTGGCTCATACTGCCGTGGGCCTGCGGGGGCGTCCCGTGCACCAATGCTGAGGGCCTTGAGTTTGGATGAAAAGCCGAGATCTTCCAACTACAGGGCAAGAATTATGAAACCCCTCGCTCGCTTTACCAAGGAAACTGAGATGTGTTTGTCTTTGGGCCAAAACACAGCTGGCATCTTAAAATGCCTCCTTAGCCAAAATCAGTTTTAAAAATGCAAAAACTAAATCTTTTTCCCCCTAAGAAATTTCCATGCTGGACAGACAAAGCCATAACCCTGAGGCTTCTGTTTATTTTATTAAAATAAATCGGATTCCACTGGTATAAGAACAAATTCTTGTGAGGTACCCATCATAATCTACGGGCTGTGACTGGATGAATATAAAAAAAAAAACATATCTCACATATTTCACCCTAAAATAAATAAATTATATTTTACATAAAATAAATTATGCATTTCATATAATACATTTTAAATATATATTTTAAACAAAATAAACCATTTTTTTAGGACACTTAAGCATAATTAAGTGTCATTTTAATTTTGAAAAATCCTAAAAATGTGTTTCATTTTCTTTGGGTGAAATGTGTCCTGGACATGATTTGTGATATTTACCCAATTTGTTCTCCTGTCTGGTTTTGTAGCTTTCCCTCTGCTGCGCATCGCCATAGGAACCAGGAGCAGCAGACATATGACATCACAGTGGATCAGCGTGCAACACAGGGCCACCAATCAACATGAGAGATGGACCAGGAGACAGAGCACTCTGGGAAAGGAAGGAGAAGGAGCGGGCGAGAGGGTGCAGGTTGGTTGGTTCCTATGTGAGCGTGTGCATGTGGTGTATCTGGCTCCTGTGTGTGGGTTGAATCAGCTGCAAAGGCCTGTCATGAATTCTGTTTTCCTCCCACTGTCTGTCTGTTGTAACACACTCCACACACTTTAGCCTCGTCTAACCACGTTAAAGACTTGTTTATTTCTTTTCTAAGGCACCAGGTTTTAGTTGGTCAAGCTGATGACATTTCCTATCCTAAAACGTCTTCACTAGCTGATTTTAATTTACAAGATGACCTGTGCACTGTGAGATGCTTTCATATTAATTTGTGGATTGCAGAGATATCTGATGTGAAACATATCTGCAATAATTTGGGGGGGGGGGGGGGGGGGCAGACCATACCCCAACAATCACAACACTATATGTATTCATAAATGAATATAAATGTGAGTTTAACTTTTTTTTTTTTTTTTTAAATATGTCTTGATATTTTATTTATTCAATATATATATATAATAAATTATTTAATTATATGTATATGTGTATATATATATATATATATATATATATATATGTATATATATAAATTATACATCATTTTAATGCATATATATATATAATTATTCTTAAATAAATATAAACGTGAGTTTACATTTTATTTTAGATATTTCTTGATATAATACTTCATATATATATATATATATATTATTTAATATATAAACATTATTTCAATTTTATATATATATAACATATTTTATCAATTATTTTATTTTGTATATATATATATATAATGTATGTATAATTATATATATAATTGATACATCATTTTTAATGTATTTATATTTATAAAAATATTAATATAAATATAAGAACATATAAATATAAATGCTAGTTTAAATTTTATTTTAGATATTTCTTGATATACTATTCGTTTAATAGTATAACTCTGTAAAAAAACGCAGAGTTATACAAGCGCTAGTGGTAACTTAGAAATCCAAATATCAACTTGGAAATAAAAATATGGACTCATGAATATCTATTTATTTTTTGAGCGCTATTAAGTGACAGTGACACAAACTAGGCTGGACACAATCTGGACCGTGCATAGATTACAAACATTCATTTTTACATTTTCAATAGTCTTGCAATGAAATATTGGCCACTATATATATAATCCAATATTCGAAATCTATCCAATTTACCTGAAATATCAATGATAGATTGGATAGAGGATTACAACGGGGCTTCCTTTTATGTTAGAGAAGCATGTTATCGGTGTTACTCTTCAAACAAAGAGAGGGAGTGTGAGGAAAGAAAAAATAAAAACACATATAGAGAATCAGTGTCATTGACCTTAAATCACTCTCTGGTGTCTCCAGGGAAAGGCCTTTATAAACTAATGGATGAATTGCCTCATTTTTTCACCACGGCACAATTAAGTTGCCTGAAGCGCAGCGTGGCTTTTCCAGCAAGAGCCCCTTTATAGCTCTGAATATGAGGGAGACTTGATTTATTCTGCAGAAAATGTGTGGAATATGAAACGCTTTAGTTGCCGACAGAAAAGGAATAAATATTAATTGTCTCTCATTAAAACGGCGACGTGAGAGATTGTTGTCGTGGAGATGACAGTAATATTTATCATGAACATAAAGATATGATTACGGTCATGCTAACTTACGTAGCCTTGAGTGATGGCTTAAAAGCGCTGAATGCTTCGAGTTCAGATTGTTCTGAAGAACTAAAACCTTTTTTTCTGTCTGTCATTGACGATTCTCAGTGCGCTTTGTATTGCATATTAACAGTGGAATCGTTTGAAGCATAACACACATTAGCCTGCATGCTAACCCATGTATTTATTAGCTACGTGTGGCTGCATGTGTGTCCCTGCTGAAAAAGAAACAGCTTAAACCAGTCATAGCTATAGGCACCAGAACAGTTTCTACTGATCCCAGGCTGGTCTAGTCTGCTGGCTTTAGAGAGGTTTTGGGCACAGAATAACATCTAAAGTCATGGCCATCTTGGAATTAGACCACCTACGCACTGAGATCATCCATTACCAGATAGAGGAGAATATGCAACTGTTTGGGGACATCAGTGCAAGAACAGGGTTAGAATTAGAAAAGTCACATTCTTTTCCCACATATTTTATATTGTTGCAGCACCTCTCTTCCCAGTCTGTCTGTAATGCCTGCTACAGACTGTGTGATTTCGGAAATCTATAAGATCATTACAAATCACACTGTACGACATGGATCTAATAAACTTTGGTACGACATGTATCTAGACTGTACGATGATGACACCTATTGAATCGTAGGCTACGACGCAAGATAGTATAGAAGAATAAAATGCCATCAGCATGCGCTAGTGGTAAACAAATAGAGCAAGATGAAACGCACTTTGGCAATTGTGTTTTTTATGTGTGCTGAAAAAAAGAGGGGTAAGCGAAATAGGAGAATATGACTTTCACCCTAGTCATTGCTAGGGGAAAAGAGGCCAGCTTAGCATGCCAATTGTGTAGATGGAGCTTGAGGTAAGTAGTTTTAAGTTTTAGCGCCATATCGCGTCGATCAATACGCCATTTCATGTTGCATTTTTATTGGCTAGTCAGTAGACGTAGGTCATGGCAGCAAACACACTGTGAGATGATCATGCCAAATTTTTGACACTGTCAGAAAATTATTGCAGACTATCTTTGGTTGCAAGACTGTGACAACGGCCGTCTTTGAACCTCTCTCACTGTATGATGTAGGACCACCATTTAGGAGCCACGACCACAGAAATTGCCACAATTGGTCAACTTTCGCCTGGGACAGCCCAAAATTGTACAATGTGTGCCAGGCACAACGCTCTGGGGTGTGTTTCCCAAAGCCAACTATGGTCACAAATTCCGTCATTACCAACAGAGTTCAATGGAACTTGCGACCATAGTTGGCTAACGATGCTTTTGCGAAACGTACCCTTGTGTAGTTCCTGTCTCTGTGAAGCCCCTCCTTCAGCTCAATGTGCTCAGCTCTGATTGGTCAGCTGAGCCAGTCTATTGTGATTGGTCAACTGCTTAGAGCATGTTTCGAAACGCCACGCCCCTTACCATAACTGTGAGTTTCAACAAACTACTAAGGCTGGCCACACACTTGAAGATTTTGACCTGATTTGCAACCACCAACAATCTGCGGGGTGTGGCCCGATTCAAGGCTTCTCGCAACCGACTTTTTGTCCAAAAAATTCTCAATTGTGTGGTGTCATTAAGATTATTTTACTGCTCCCGATCATGTCGGAGCCCACACGATCCCAAATTCCCAAACTCTTGATCGTGACGTGATACCGGCGATAGCCAATGAGAGCGAGCAAGCTTCACCAACTAGATGCGTGCTTCTATAGCTGAAATTTGGCAGCCACAAAAGTGAAGTATTGAGAAAGAAAATCACCCATATTCTTTGTTTCTCCTTTGAACCAGCTGAAGACATTGATCGAGCTCCATTTGTTTTTCTTCTCAAGTCACGTTTGATCTCGCGAGTCTCTGTGAGATCTCGTCTTACTGTGAAAATGTTACATTTGACAGGTGTGTGGTCTCGTGTTCTGGACGAATCTTCTAGTGTGTGCATTCGAAGGATTATGATGGTAAAAATGTATTGAAACTGCTATTATGTCTGTCGTCTCCCACAGTTTTAAAATCGGTTAAGATTTGAAAATCATCTGGTTGAGCTCAACTCAACCAGGCCTCGTCCCCTTTTTTTGCTGTATGTCTTTGGACAGGAAATATTTAAATGAGGAATATTGTGACGTGTAACATTTATGGTCAACATCACATGACACAATGTACACTGAAAGTCAGGCAGTAAACATCCCCCTCACTCTGCTGCTTATCTAACCCTGCTTCAACCGTACAACACCATCTCTGAATCAGATCAAACAAAAACCCACTTATTGAAAATGAAACCAAACAACAAAGCAAATTCATTTCATTAATGCTAGAACGCCTAGGCTGAAACGAATCGTGACGGATGATTTAGTCATGAAAAGGAAACCAAAAAAGACCTTTTATGATTGACACAGTCCTTGTTTGTACATGTAAAACCACCCAAATCTAATACATACAGATAAGGAAAGAAAGAGACAATTACGGAAAGCCACGGTGGCGTGAACGCCGATTTAATATTCCACTTTAAAGAACAACTTCCGCCTATGAGGAATGGCTATTTGCACAAGCAGAATGAAGCATCATTAAGACAGAGGTCAGGCGATGCTGGTCGTTCCATAACAAGTACGCAGCAACACAGCTGAGAAAATACTTAATGAACCATAAATAGTGATCTAAAGAAGCTGTCTCGTGACGTACAGTGTGTGACTCCGCGGCTCTCTGCAATGCGGCTGTGGGCTGTTTGCGTCTCGCCAAGGGTCAGATCTCTGTTCTCACGCGGAAATCTGATGATCTATACCCTCTTTTTTTTCTTTTGTTTTCTCTTCATCTTCCTTTTCACCTCTTCTGATTGTTTGCTTATTTGCGTTCTCTTTTCTAGTTCCCGATATATTCTCTCTCTCCCTCTCTGGCTTGTTTTTGCTTTTAATATAATAGAAATATGATGTCTTTTCGGTTCTAAAAAGCACAAGGCTGCGCTGCCCACCTTCACATTTTAGTCTGATTCCGCCAATTGTTTAATGTAAAAAAAAAAATGCATTTCTCCATGAACGAATCCCTCAGAGATGCATCAGCGAATAGAACCCCAAGGCCACATTCGGAGCCAGCAGCATTAACTGATGGTCTTATTAGCGTTTACAGCCCTCTGTCGTTCTCAGAAGTGCCATGACAACATGTGTACGTCCTAATGGGCATCTGTATCTTTCTATGATTGCTCCCAGTGACTGCCAATCAGCTGAAACGCAGCAAGAGCCTTAATAAGTACAGCGGGCTATTTACCAAGCACTGGGAGCGGAGTGACGGATGGGTCGTAAACGCGTACCTTTCGGATCCATCATATGGAGATTTTCGTTTGATCGCATGAGGGCTGCCTTTATTTGCTCTCCGAAGAGCCATGGGGCATAAGTGTCAGGCCTGAGATGAGATCCACGGAAGATACGGATGGAGATGGAACGTGTTTGTGTGTTTTCTAAAAGGGAGAGAAAAGCGAAACGCCGCCTTTGTGTGTGTTTGTCGCGCCTTGAGTGAATCTCCTCTGGGCCTGTCATGGAGTTCCTCCGGCAGAACACACAGTTGGTCCTGTGAGCTGCACTATTGATTTGAAAATTACTGGCCTGCATAGTCACACCATCTGTTCTGTTTACTGCAAATGCCAAGCAACATTTCCACAGCAGGGAGGAGAAGCTCTCGTTCTTTACGTATCTTACGAGCATGCTTGTCTGTTCGCGAGGAAAAGTGGACAAACAAGCCAAGTGGACAAAGCAAATACGCATATACTGAAGGGTTCTGGGGTTGTTTGCTTTTATATTAAAGATCTGCGATGCCAATTTTAGAGCATAACAATACAAAAAAAGCTGTTCTCTGATTTGCTTTAGATATAAATGCCTGCCAAACGCATACATGTAAATGCTTTTTGATTATTTGTGCATAATGTTTTTTTAGAAGGTCCTTTCAGTGTTCGGACTCACAAAACCACAAGGTTTTTGCACATAATACACACACACACAAAGGGTGAATAAGGCTTCACATTCACATGATCGCACTAAAGAGTGTTTGTGCAGTAAATGTGCTAATTATAGGGATGCATGACATGTTAAGATTTTTGAGGGGATTTGGAAGTAAATAATATCTGGTTTGCCTTATTTTTTGTCTTGCTTGATTTCGCTTTTAATATGATAAAAAATAAAATATTTTTGGTTCTAAAAAACACAAGGCTGTCCACCTTCACATTATAGTCCAATTGTTTAACGTAATATACATAGTATAATATTTCTCAATGTTAAGTGGTCTCTTAATTTTTTCCAGAGCTATTAATAATAATCAGCAAATAGAAAAAGGGTGAAAAAGATTAAAAAGGGGTCACATGAGGTCACTAAAGTGTGTGCAAATGTGCCAATTAGTAGGGATGCATGAAATCTTAATGTTTTTGGCAGGATTTTTAAAGATTTTGCCTTTTTTTTTCAATTCAAACTCTTTTTAAACTCATTTTTATTAATTAAAATGTTTTCATACGTTACAATATTTTGATGAATGTAAAAATTCAGATTTAAATTGTTTTTTAAACCGAAGACATTATACTGTGCATTTATAATAATGGTCAACATTGGGCATTTTTTATTCATTTATTAATTAAATATAAGTATTCATTTTCCAGTTTAAAAAAAATCTGGTAACACTTTACAATAAGGTTTCTTCAGTTAACATGATCTAAGAATTAACAATACTTCTACAGCATTTATTAATCTTAGTTAATGTTAATTTCAGCATTTAATAATACATGATTATAATCAAATGTTGTATTTGTTAACATTAGCTAATGCACTGTGAACTAACAAAGAACAGCTGGATTTTTATTAACTACCATTAACAAAGATTAATAAACACTGTAACAAATGTTAGTTCATGTTAGTTACCTTAAACCTTATTGTAAAGTGTTACCAAAAATCCTAATAAATGTATGTAACACTGCATAAGACATTATGACTAGTTTTCAGAGACTTTATCTTTTAAGTTTCTTACTTTTAGGTATAAACAAGTCAAAAACAAATCCTAACATCTCATGCAGTGTTCATTCTGAAGTAAATCAATCTTGTTTTAACGATTATTAGATATTTTTAATGGACTAATTAAAAAACTCATTAAGAACTAATCTTTTTGCGGCGTAAAGACCAACATTGTCTTGAATCACGTTATTTACACAGGTGGGCCACATGAAAGTTCATGTTCTCTATGCAGCACACACTTTTGACCGTGTGTTATGCAAATATGTTGTGTGTGTGTGTGTGTGTGTGAGTTTGTGGACGTGTGTGTCGTCTCTGTCACTTTCTCTCTCCTCGTGCCCCCTCCTCCTTTCAGCAGCAGGCTGGCTTGTTATCCGCTGGCGTGAGGCGGAGTGTGACAGCGTGATAATCCGTGCAGATATGTGCCGCTGACCCCGAGATGTTCCTGCCTGCTGAGAATACTGGGGGAACTCGGCCGTCTCCCACTCTCTCGCTCTCTCTCTCTGCCCCTCTTTTTCTTCTGCTACAAATATTCCAGCGGACATATGCTTCCCCAGTTCACTGCAGAGCTTATGGTGTTTGTTAGTCTGACACATCCAGGCTCAGGGTGTGTAAAAGTGATTTGATCTTCCGCTCTGGAAGCTTCATTACCTGGGTCACAGTCCGACTCTACGAGGTGTGATGCTGGATCTCCAGCAGGTGTGTGAAGAACTGGAGCATCATTGACACCAGGTCTCACTGACTTCGTCTGACACAAACAGGAACTGCTCCCGTCCTGAGAAACGTGCTTCCATGTGACAAATCTGAAGACGAACAAGGAAAAGTCCCACTGTCTATGTATTAGTCGGTAACATGAATTCTACATGATCCAAAACGATTATTTATCAAGTCAAGTCACCTTAATTTTTATAGCTCTTTATACAATACAGACTGTTTCAAAGCAGCTTTACAGTGAAAAACAGGAACATGATTCAATGATGCAAATATAATTAATTTCTGCTGTAAAGCAGCTCTTTAGTTGAAATCCATTCAGTGCTGATTCAGTTTGGTTCAATGTGCAAAATTCATCAATTATGGAACGAGTTCAATTCATCTATAAATCAGCTCTGGAGAAAACAGTCATGTCATCATCAGCTCAGTTCAATTCAATAGTGTCAGTGAATTTATGGTCATTAGTAGGGGCCAAGCTGGTCAAAACATATTATTGGTGGGTATAGCTAGTAGACCTGGGGTGTGCTTCCCAAAAGCATCGTTAGCCGACTTTGGTCACAAGTTCCATTAAACTCTATTGGTAACGACGGAATTAGCGACTATAATTGGCTTTGGGATATGCACCTCTGGTTGTGGCCTGCTTAGTCAAGCTGGTTAAAGATAAAACACCATAAACAAACCAGGAAACATGTTCCAAATCCATCATAAACTGCCACAAGCAGTTTTTTTCCACCAAATAACTACAACACATAATTAAAAACCAATAATAATATATTATTGGCAGTGTTGCGATTAGATATTCAAGATGTTTACATAAAAACACCTATACACTGATCAGGCATAACATTATGACCTAATATTGTGTTGGAATACCGTTTCCATTTAAAGGGTGTACATGGTCTGCAAAAATGCTTAGGTAGGTGGTACGTGTCAAAGTAACATCCACATGGATGGCAGGACCCAAGGTTTCCCAGAACATTGCCCAAAGCATCACACTGCCTCCGCCAGCTTGCCTTCTTCCCATAGTGTATCCTGGTGCCATGTGTTCCCCAGGTAAGCGACGCGCCCGCACCCGGCCATCCACGTGATGTAAAAAAAAAAAAACATGCTAACATGATGGTAGTAATATTTAAAAACCATGTCATATGAATATGGTAATAAAATAGTAGGCTACTCTGATATTACCATAGTATTGGCGTGTTTGAGTGTGTATTAATGTTAATACTATTGTGTTTTTGGACAAATCGTGCAAAAACATGTTTTGGACACCAATGTGATAAAATACCATGGTATTTAAGTACTTTATAGCACCATTTAAATACCATGATATTTTAATCCTAAACAGTAACAGTACGCTACTATGATATATTATATATATCAACGTAACATGGTATTACCATCTGGTATCATAAGTGAACCATGGCGCCGCCATAGTATTTTTTTTATAGTGCCAACAGCCCAGCATCACATTTCACACATTTTTCTAAAACATGGGCTGAAACTGGCATAAAACACTCCCAAAGACACAAACACACCTCTCCAGAAGAAAGACATATCTAGAGCTCCCTCTTATGGCCACCAGCTGTGTCGAGCAGCAGGTTAAATAAATCTCCTCCCATCCGCTCGTGAAAAGAATGAAAAAGAGGGATCAAAATCCCCCCTCACTCCAGCCCCGCTGAAATGCCAGACATCCAGAGAGAGGCTGCGCGAGCACCTGAGATCCACATTACAGTACCTTCACAGACTGCAGGCCTTACCCAACATCTGTCCACTAATCACACACAGATGACAGTAATGTTAATTAAAGTTAATGTAATCAAACTCCATCCATATGGCCTTGTCCCTGATTAGTAAGAAATGCTTTTTTTTATCCTGCTGTAACTTGTTAGATTAGCGCCACGCTTCATCACAATGAAGTCTGGAACCAAACAACACACAATGGGCCGTATTGAAAGTTTTGTTAAAGACTTATTGAAAGACTTTTAAAGATTAAAGTAAAAAGACGCACAGAAACAGACAGCAACAAACTGTGAGCACATTTAATAAGTATTGTGCAATTAATAACTGTGAGCATATTTAAGGCTTATATTATGTAGCCGAATGTTGTATTCTTACTGTTTTAGATGCAATATATATACACACATATACATACACACACATACATACACACACATATATATATATATATACACACACATATACATACACACATATATCTATATATAGCACACACACACACACACACACACACACACATATATTTTACTATATATAAGCTTTATAACTTTATATTGTTAATGTGTATATATATATAATTATATATAACTGTATTGCTGTTTAAATAGATATTTAGAATTAATAGATATTATAAATAGATATTTATAATAAATAATAAATAAACTATATATATATATATATATATACTAAATAATATATATGTATATAAAATGATATATAATTTTATTGCTGTTAACCATATTTTAATTTATATAATGTAAAGAACATAATTAATAAATAGATATTTATAATAGATATATAATAGATAGGTCACTGGATATTTACAATAGTCCAGTGACCCTGGACCACATAACCAGTCATAAGTCGCACTGGTATATTTGTGGCAATAGTCAACAATACATTGTATGGGTCAAAATGATTGATTTTTCTTTTATGCCAAAAATCATCAGGATATTAAGTAAAGATCATGTTCCATGAAGATATTTTGTAAATTTCCTACCTTAAATATATCAAAAAATTATTAGCAGTAGTAATATGCATTGCCAAGGACTTCATTTGGACAACTTTAAAGGCGATTTTCTCAATATTTAGATTTTTTTGTACCCTCAGACTGCAGATTTTCAAATAGTTGAATCTCAGCCAAATATTGTCATATCCTAACAAACCATACATTAATGGAAAGCTTATTTATTCAGATGATGCATAAATCTAAATTTCCAAAAATTGACCCTTATGACTGGTTTTGTGGTCCAGAGTCACATTTAGATATTTAGAATTAAAAGATATTATAAATAGATATTTATAATTAATAAATACATAAATAAATATACATTATATATATAAATTAACATAAGTAATAATAACTAAATATTAAATAAATATTTTATATATTTTATAAATTATTTAATATATATAAATAATTTACATTTCCAGATCTTGTACATTAAAAATGTTATATATATATATATATAAACCCGATTCCAAAAAAGTTGGGACACTGTACAAATTGTGAATAAAAACAGAATGCAATGATGTGGAAGTTTCAAGTTTCAATATTTTATTCAGAATACAACATAGATGACATATCAAATGTTTAAACTGAGAAAATGTATCATTTTAAGGGAAAAATAAGTTTCATGGCATCAACACATCTCAAAAAAGTTGGGACAAGGTCATGTTTACCACTGTGTGGCATCCCCTCTTCTTTTTATAACAGTCTGCAAACGTCTGGGGACTGAGGAGACAAGTTGCTCACGTTTAGGAATAGGAATGTTGTCCCATTCTTGTCTAATACAGGCTTCTAGTTGCTCAACTGTCTTAGGTCTTCTTTGTCGCATCTTCCACTTTATGATGCGCCAAATGTTTTCTATGGGTGAAAGATCTGGACTGCAGGCTGGCCATTTCAGTACCCGGATCCTTCTTCTACGCAGCCATGATGTTGTAATTGATGCAGTATGTGGTCTGGCATTGTCATGTTGGAAAATGCAAGGTCTTCCCTGAAAGAGACGACGTCTGGATGGGAGCATATGTTGTTCTAGAACTTGGATATACCTTTCAGCATTGATGGTGCCTTTCCAGATGTGTAAGCTGCCCATGCCACACGCACTCATGCAACCCCATACCATCAGAGATGCAGGCTTCTGAACTGAGCGCTGATAACAACTTGGGTTGTCCTTGTCCTCTTTAGTCCGGATGACATGGCATCCCAGTTTTCCAAAAAGAACTTCAAATTTTGATTCGTCTGACCACAGAACAGTTTTCCACTTTGCCACAGTCCATTTTAAATGAGCCTTGGCCCAGAGAAAACGCCTGCGCTTCTGGATCATGTTTAGATAGGGCTTCTTTTTGGACCTATAGAGTTTTAGCCGGCAACGGCGAATGGCACGGTGGATTGTGTTCACAGACAATGTTTTCTGGAAGTATTCCTGAGCCCATGTTGTGATTTCCATTACAGTAGCATTCCTGTATGTGATGCAGTGCCGTCTAAGGGCCCAAAGATCACGGGCATCCAGTATGGTTTTCCGGCCTTGACCCTTACGCACAGAGATTGTTCCAGATTCTCTGAATCTTTGGATGATATTATGCACTGTAGATGCTGATAACTTCAAACTCTTTGCAATTTTTCTCTGAGAAACTCCTTTCTGATATTGCTCCACTATTTTTCGCCGCAGCATTGGGGGAATTGGTGATCCTCTGCCCATCTTGACTTCTGAGAGACACTGCCACTCTGAGAGGCTCTTTTTATACCCAATCATGTTGCCAATTGACCTAATAAGTTGCAAATTTGTCCTCCAGCTGTTCCTTATATGTACATTTAACTTTTCCGGTCTCTTATTGCTACCTGTCCCAACTTTTTTGGAATGTGTAGCTCTCATGAAATCCAAAATGAGCCAATATTTGGCATGACATTTCAAAATGTCTCACTTTCAACATTTGATATGTTATCTATATTCTATTGTGAATAAAATATAAGTTTATGAGATTTGTAAATTATTGCATTCCTTTTTTATTCACAATTTGTACAGTGTCCCAACTTTTTTGGAATCGGGTTTGTATATATATATATATTATTATTATTATTTATTTATTTATTTATTTTTTAATATACAAGATCTGGAAATGTTGTACGCCAGACTTGAATTTGTGTTATCATTGAAACCACTGTTCACTGCGTCACGTGCTAAATACTCTAGGATACATGACAAAATAAAAAAAGTAATTTGTTATTTAATTTGCATTTTATATTCTTAGCAGTAAATAACAGTATTCATAACAGTGAATGTGTAATTTTGTTAAAACATGCTAAAGATGCATTCAGTCGAGTTTTGGAACTGGAAATACAGATTTCTTTTACACTACACATCAACTTAGGCTTCCCACAACACAAAGTGACAACCAGTGTGGATTACACACGGCCTACGGGTTACAAGCTCTTGATCGCCTACTCCGAGAGGGTTTGCCAGGATTTCTGCAAGGACGCCCACTCTCTGACTACAGAAAATATTGTGCATAACCGTGTAAATGAAAACTGAAATCAGTGAAATGCAATTACGGCTAGAGAGAAACAAATAAACACATCCTGCGTGGCACGTGTGTTAAAAGCAGTCGAGCAGGGAGATTTACGACACGGGTGGTGAATTAGAGCAGCCTCCAACCAGTGGCCTGTTGAATCGACCGTCCATTTATTGGCCATAGAGAAATGAGCCCCTGCTCCCTCAAGCTGTCAGTAAATTTAGGACCTCACTGGGGTTGTAAAAGACTGTGTTGCTTGTCATTGTGTCATTAGGCTATTATGAGCCTATTTCACCCCCTTTTCAGTCAGAGAGTTTAAGATGTCTTCTCTTACATAAGACCTATATTGATGGAAATTACGTTGAATGGAATTCAAAAGGGGTCGGTAAGACATTTGAATGTTTTCGAAAGAAGACTCTTATTCTCACGAGGTTGCATTTATTTGATAAAAAAGTAAAAACAGTAATATTGTGAAATATAATTTTCTGACAAAGCAACATTTTTAGCATTACTCTATAACCTATAACTCTGTCACATGATCCTTCAGAAAACATTCTAATATGATGATTTACTGCTCAAGAAACATTTTTTACTATCAGTGTTGATAACAGTTGGTCTGCTTAATATTTTTTGTCGAAACCATAATATTATTGCTGAGTAAAACTATTCATTTCTCTTTTTTTTACATCACTGACCCCATTTTTTTGAGCATGTTATGTATATATACAGTATACACACACACACACACACACATATATATATATATATACTGTCAAACTAAGGAAAAACAACTATTTTAATATGGAACTAAAAAAAATACACTTTTACTGTTATGAATACTGTTATTTACTGCTATGATAAAATACAATAAATTATTTTTATTTCATTTTTTTTCATGTTACAATACTTGCTTCCAATTACTTTCAATTCCAACTTTTAAATCTGAACCAAAAAGTGTAAATATTGTTGCGCTTTCAAACCCGACATAGCAACATTAGTTCAACCAATAGTGTGAGTTTGAGGGCGGGGCTATCTGTTTGGCTGGCCAACAGCAGAAGGGAGGCGTGTTCCATTTAAAAACAAGCGCAGAAACAGCTTTAATGTTGGACAGATGGATTTTTCTAATTACATTACTCTTTATTTAATCCTAAGTATTTCCAGTTTATTTACCTAACCTTTTGTTTTCCCTTTTTGTTTTCTCCTGTTGCATTTTCTGCAAGGCCTAATGGTCAAGGCAAAAGACTGCATAGATTAGGGTACGTCTGGGTCAGGTCCCTGTATCTGCGTGCTGACAAGATGAGTGACAGATGATTGACTTCTGCGATTGATGTTCATTCCGTTAGTGCCACGTGGCTGAGCCCTCAGCTGGGTTAATAATGCCTTCAGTCCAATCAATAGATGGGAAGATATTACTAAACAAACATCTCTGTTTACCAAGGAACAGTAAAACAATCACCGCAATTTGATTTTTCGGTCATTACTGCAAATGTTCTTGTCTCTGCCGCTCGCCGACGGTAATGTGGAGATTTAGAGTAATTGGAATCGATGAGCACGTCGTTGCACACAGAGTCTGTGCTCAACAGCTTCTCTCAGCAGAGATCAGCATCCGTGGATGCACACGTACCGGCGTGCTACAGATTACGAGATTGCGCAATCGTCGCAAACCACCATGTTCGGCTGCCAGACAATTAAACAAAGCAAATGTTTTACATGCTTCCCGTTGGCCTAGTAAAGTAAAGAAGGTCTTTTCAAACATTTCAGAAATGTATTTGGCTCAACACTGTCATCTCCAATGACCCTTAGCACTGCATCAAGAAGGAAAAAAGGACAGAGAATAAAAGCGAGAAGAAAACAAACGTGTTTCCACTCAGTCGTCCTGGTGTCTAACGTGCTGGGTGCACTGATGAGCTAATAAAACTGAGCAAAGTTTTGGACCATTTCTGAAGATGATTGTGCGTCTGTAGATGAGGCTCGGTGCGAGTGTGACACTAAGATGCCCCGGCTCATTAGGGGGTGGCTTCTCTACCCACCTCCCTCTGCAGGAGGGAGGGGGGCGCCCCATGCCAGGGCCCCTATCTACGACTCCCTTTTGTTTTTTAATGTTCAAAATCGATTAAGAGATGATCTGGCCCGGCAGCTAATTAAAAAGGAGCAGGTGCCAGAGTGTAAACAGCCGTGGCGCCAGGAGCTGACATAGAGCGGCACAATTATTCATCCCAAACGTTCAGACCTCATAAAGGCGAAAAGGCACAAAGACAGACTAATGGAGACTGACTCACCCTCTAACACACTCACATTCTTCCTAAGAGTCTGGAGCAGTGTGAGGCAAGACAGCTTAAATGACAGTGACGAGACTGAGGGAAACGCATACGCCTCTCTAGGTCATTCCTACTATCCTACAGTACATTGTCATGTTCTCATCATATATATTATATTAAGGGTCAGATTTGCTAAATTTTGAAATGGCATGAATGGTGAATCAGAATTTTCATTTTTGGGTAAACTATCATTTTAAGACATTTAGGGCCAGATTTACTTAACTGGGCAAATTAGCTTGAGAGCGCAATTTCATAAAAGAATTCACTGATGGGAGTGGAAAGTTCTGCGTGTGATGCATTTGTAGTTAAATTTATGGGAGGAGAGTATTTAAATGAATCACGCAAGGTGATTTACTTCTCAGTTTACTGGTATTTGCGCCATTATTTACTGCCCAAAAAAAGCATGTATTAACCCATTTTGTGCCTGTGTTGTTAGTAGATCACCCGCACCTGATTATTAGCGGCTCTGCTTGTTTGCGACTAATTTGCGCTGCTCTTGGTAGATTGCGTTGGTCATTAATGGAAATGATCCCTTGATCTCCTTATCAAAACACATGCGAGGAAGATGTTAAACAGCATATAAATCAAAACTGCCTAATGTTACTGAATGAAATGTCGACCCAGGACAAGCTATAGGATTGTGAACAGGGGCGGACTGGCCATCTGGAGCACCAGGAGTTTTCCCGGTGGGCTGCTGTACAATGTGGGCCGGCCCATTGATACGTACATATATATAAAGAAAGAATTATAGTAAATTTACGTAGCCTATATCCTTCCGTTTTCTGTCAGCCCAGACTAATGTCCCATGCGGCTCACTTGAGACAAAAATTCGAATGAGTTTAGCGTGCTCACACAGTTCAGCGGTTTAAAAGGGCTCATCAATGTCAAAATGCTTGAGATATCCAATCAAATCAAAGAAGGTGGGATTTACTCTTCACGGAAGCCGAGCAGCGCGGCGCTTTTTAACGCTTGAAGAATACTAGCCGAGGTAAGATTCAGCGATAACTGTTTACGATTAAAAAATGTTAAATGATCGATGGCGACATTAATTTCCAGGGTTGCAAACTACTACGGACCTTTTTGAATTTCTCGGATTTTAATCACTGATCTATATAATTTAATTGATTGACAGCACTAATATTCAGATATTCATACAACAAAACATTCTGGGGGCCATGAAAGTTTTGTGAAAATGATCAAATCTGGCCCTAAATGTCTTAAAATGATAGTTTACCCAAAAATGAAAATTCTGATTTACTCACCATTCATGCCGTTTCAAATCTCTATGACTTTCTTTTTTCAGCTGAACACAAAACAATATATGTAAAAAGTTAAAATGTTAAAAACGTTTTTGTCCAAGTCAATGGAGTCCAATGATGTTTGGACCCAAAGGTTCTTCAAAATACTTTCTTGTGACGAAAGAAAGTCATACAGGTTTGGACCAACATGAGGGTGAGTAAATGATCTTTCAATTTTGGGTGAACTATCCCTTTAACATATTGGATAATAAATGAAACTCATATTTTTTTTTTAGGATATGAAGTTAGGATATGACATTATTTCATTTTCTTTGATCACAATATCACAATTAGGTGAACATATGGGTAGTTTTGAAATAGTTTTATATTTTAAATGTCCCTAGGTGCTATACATCTCTTAACAATTTATTGCAGTTTATTTATAAATGTATAAACTGGCAATTTATTTTGAAATGAAGTGTTTCTTCATTTTTGGTTTCTGTAAACAAAACATGTTCCAATTTCTTGGGAATTTTGCTGTAATTGAAAATTGATGCATCCTCAATGCAGGGTCATAGAAATTATCTGAAAAGTGGGCAGGGCACATTATTATAAACATGTCTCATGAATATTAATTAGGCAAGGTGTCATCCAATAGTCCTGCTGAAAAACAGGTGAGTAATAGCCATCTATTTAAACAGCTTTTTTCCCCTTTCACTGAGCAAAACTAAATGGTATAAATAAATACACTCTCAATCCCTCATTGAGTTCTGACTAACTCTAAACATTTTCTGAAAGTCTGTTATAAAGTTCTTTTATAGAAATACTTACTTAAGTTACAAGACAATTATATTGATTTTATAAAGTTATAGAGCTCAAAGGGTAATGCATAGCAGGAATGAACAACGGCACTTTGGAAATGCGAGTTTGGCCTGTTCTTATTGTCTCCATCTCATTATGACTGAGATATAATAAGAAACAATGCTACCACGCTGGGCTGGCGCATGTCACGGTGTTACCAGAGCTATCTCCATCTTATTGACAGACAAGGGAAGGGACATGAAATTTCATTAAAGTGTAACATAGCAGAACATAAATCAGTGCCTTTGAAAACACACATGAGAGTGATAGACAATGGAATAACTCTCTTTGACATGTGAGTTCACAGCCGCACTGGGGATAGTGGGGGATTTCAACGGAGCCATCAAAGAGAGCCATCCAAGATTTGTGGCCTTTCATGTGTCCCTATGGCAGCGCCACAGCGCTAACCGTGAAATTTAAACGGGTTACTGTATGGTGCCTCTGAGTCACTTTAAATTAAGGGTTCTGTAAGGATGAATCTGACAGAAAGGAAAGAGTGTCGATACTGTAGGCATGTGTATGATAAATCTTTGACTTGGCTATTCAGTCTCTGTGTGACCTGTACTCATAGAAACCATTAAGCAGAGCGAGCTTATAAAATTCATACAGAGTTGAAGAATCAGCCATGGTTTTCTGAGACCACGGTAAATGGTTCTTAATGGCAATCTGAAACCATTTACGGCTTGGCTCGAAGGCCAGCGCATGCTGTGCGGTGGTTTGCTGAAGGACAAACTTTGGAAAATGCTTTTCGAGAAGCCTAACAATGTCACTAAGCTCTTGTAATGCACAAGGACAGGTTCATGCACTTAGAAATTATTTGCATATAATGTTTCCATCCAGGTTGCAAATTATGCAAAAAAATTATATGCGAATAAAACAGTTTTCACCCCATGTGTTCCAAAGACTAAAAATGGAAGTGAAAATTGTAACCACTGTGGCTCTTTTATTAAATTTTAAAAATGCCTTGTGGTTTAGAGTGCACAGACAAAAAAAAAATCTTTTAGTAATTGTACTTTTAAGCAAGTTTATGTTTTTTATGCACATTTTAGACATTTTAATAATTTTAATAAATATATTTAAAAAAAAATGCAATTGTAATACAATTAAATATTGTATTTATATTATTCAAAAAGAAAAATGTATCCACCTCAAGCATTTGAAACAATATAAATATATATATTTTTTTATTAAAATTCCCAAAATGTGCATAAAAAACAAACTTGCTTGAGGTGGATACATTTTTCTTTTTGAATAATATAAATACAATATTTAATTGTATTACAATTGCATTTTTTTATATATTTATTAAAATTATTAAAATGTCTAAAATGTGCATAAAAAACATAAACTTGCTTGACGTGAATTCATTTTTAGTAAAATTAATAAAATATTATTATTTTTATATTATTCCAAAGGAATAATACAAATATAATAATATTTTATTTTATTAAATTGTCCAAAATGTACATAAATACACATCTTTGCTTGAGGTGGATACATTTTATAATGCAATAATACAATTATATATATATATATATACAGGTATATACACTCACCTAAAGGATTATTAGGAACACCTGTTCAATTTCTCATTAATGCAATTATCTAATCAACCAATCACATGGCAGTTGCTTCAATGCATTTAGGGGTGTGGTCCTGGTCAAGACAATCTCCTGAACTCCAAACTGAATGTCAGAATGGGAAAGAAAGGTGATTTAAGCAATTTTGAGCGTGGCATGGTTGTTGGTGCCAGACGGGCCGGTCTGAGTATTTCACAATCTGCTCAGTTACTGGGATTTTCACGCACAACCATTTCTAGAGTTTACAAAGAATGGTGTGAAAAGGGAAAAACATCCAGTATGCGCCAGTCCTGTGGGCGAAAAAGCCTTGTTGATGCTAGAGGTCAGAGGAGAATGGGCCGACTGATTCAAGCTGATAGAAGAGCAACTTTGACTGAAATAACCACTCGTTACAACCGAGGTATGCAGCAAAGCATTTGTGAAGCCACAACACGCACAACCTTGAGGCGGATGGGCTACAACAGCAGAAGACCCCACCAGGTACCACTCATCTCCACTACAAATAGGAAAAAGAGGCTACAATTTGCACGAGCTCACCAAAATTGGACAGTTGAAGACTGGAAAAATGTTGCCTGGTCTGATGAGTCTCGATTTCTGTTGAGACATTCAGATGGTAGAGTCAGAATTTGGCGTAAACAGAATGAGAACATGGATCCATCATGCCTTGTTACCACTGTGCAGGCTGGTGGTGGTGGTGTAATGGTGTGGGGGATGTTTTCTTGGCACACTTTAGGCCCCTTAGTGCCAATTGGGCATTGTTTAAATGCCACGGCCTACCTGAGCATTGTTTCTGACCATGTCCATCCCTTTATGACCACCATGTACCCATCCTCTGATGGCTACTTCCAGCAGGATAATGCCCCATGTCACAAAGCTCGAATCATTTCAAATTGGTTTCTTGAACATGACAATGAGTTCACTGTACTAAAATGGCCCCCACAGTCACCAGATCTCAACCCAATAGAGCATCTTTGGGATGTGGTGGAACGGGAGCTTCGTGCCCTGGATGTGCATCCCACAAATCTCCATCAACTGCAAGATGCTATCCTATCAATATGGGCCAACATTTCTAAAGAATGCTTTCAGCACCTTGTTGAATCAATGCCACGTAGAATTAAGGCAGTTCTGAAGGCGAAAGGGGGTCAAACACAGTATTAGTATGTTGTTCCTAATAATCCTTTAGGTGAGTGTACACCGATCAGGTATAACACTATGACCACCTTCCTAATATTGTGTTGGTCCCCCTTTTGCTGCCGAAACAGCCCTGACCCGTCGAGGCATGGACTCCACTAGACCCCTGAAGGTGTGCTGTGGTATCTGGCACCAAGATGTTAGCAGCATATCCTTTAAGTCCTGTAAGTTGTGAGGTGGGGCCTCCATGGATCAGACTTGTTTGTTCAGCACATCCCACAGATGCTCAATCGGATTGAGATCTGGGGAATTTGGAGGCCAAGCCAAGACCTCAAACTCATTGTTGTGCTCCTCAAACCATTCCTGAACCATTTTTGCTTTGTGGCAGGGCGCATTATCCTGCTGAAAGAGGCCACAGCCACCAGGGAATACCATTTCTATGAAAGGGTGTACATGGTCTGCAACAATGCTTAGGTAGGTGGTACGTGTCAAAGTAACAACCACATGGATGGCAGGACCCAAGGTTTCCCAGCAGAACATTGCCCAAAGCATCACACTGCCTCCGCCGGCTTGCCTTCTTCCCATAGTGCATCTTGGTGCCATGTGTTCCCCAGGTAAGCGACATACACGCACCCGGCCATCCACGTGATGTAAAAGAAAGCATGATTCATCAGACCAGGCCACCTTCTTTCATTGCTCCGTGGTCCAGTTCTGATGCTCACGTGCCCACTGTTGGCGCTTTTGGCGGTGGACAGGGGTCAGCATGGGCACCCTGACTGGTCTGCAGCTATGCAGCCCCATACGCAACAAACTGTGATGCACTGTGTATTCTGACACCTTTCTACCAGAACCAGCATTAACTTCTTGAGCATTGTTATGCCTGATCGGTGTATATACACTATATTGCCAAAAGTTTTGGGACGCCTGCCTTTACATGCACATGAACTTTAATGACATCCCATTCTTAATCCGTAGGGTTTAATATGGAGTTGGCCCACCCTTTGCAGCTATAACAGCTTCAACTCTTCTGGGAAGGCTTTCCACAAGGTTTAGGAGTGTGTTTATGGGAATTTTTGACCATTCTTCTAGAAGCGCATTTGTGAGGTCAGGCACTGATGTTGGACGAGAAGGCCTGGCTCGCAGTCTCCGCTCTAATTCATCCCAAAGGTGTTCTATCGGGCTGAGGTCGGGACTCTGTGTAGGCCAGTCAAGTTCCTCCACACCAAACTCACTCATCCATGTCTTTATGGACCTTGCTTTGTGCGCTGGTGCGCAGTCATGTTGGAACAGGAAGGGGCCATCCCCAAACTGTTCCCACAAAGTTGGGAGCATGAAATTGTCCAAAATGCCTTGGTATACTGAAGCATTAAGAGTTCCTTTCACTGGAACTAAGGGACCAAGCCCAACCCCTGAAAAACAACCCCACACCATAATCCCCCCTCCACCAAACTTTACACTTGGCACGATTCAGCCAGGCAAGCACCGTTCTTCTGGCAACCACCAAACCCAGACTCGTCCATCGGATTGCCAGACAGAGAAGCGTGATTCGTCACTCCAGAGAACACGTCTCCACTGCTCTAGAGTCCAGTGGCGGCGTGTTTTACACCACTGCATCCAACGCTTTGTATTGCACTTGGTGATGTAAGGCTTGGATGCAGCTGCTCGGCCATGGAAACCCATTCCATGAAGCTCTCTGCGCACTTTTATACACCTTTGGCCATGAAAGTGATTGGAACACCTGAATTCAATGATTTGGAGGGGTGTCCCAATACTTGTGGCAATATAGTGTATATATATATATATATATATATATGTAAGTTATATACTATTAATAAAATAGTACAAATATTTATTGTTCCCAAAGAAAAACTCTGGGCCTGTTCATCAATAATAATTAGAGTGGAAACTTAGTTTTATAAAGCTACTGCACTTCCGAGTTTAATCAGTGCAGTTTGGGAGATTTGAGGGTTTTGGATGGCTAAAATTCCCTTCAGCTCATGAAAAGTTCACTGGTCAAATTGCCTCTAAACTGTATCACATTATTTCCACCAGTAAAAGTCGTAAATCTGACCTTTAAAACAGTGACAATTAAAAATGCATCAAAGCCTGAGAGGGTGGCTCCTGCTCTGACGGTTCACCCACATAGAGACAAAGAAAGAGAGAATCTGGCTGGAACTCACAGAACGGCACCATGGGGGGGTCACAGAGAATGAAAAAAGAACTTCACACATGGTGGCGCGGGGTTCTCTGCTGACTCGGTTTTGTCTTTCTCCATTACCGACTGTTTGAAGTAGATAAAACAGTCGGTGTGTAATGGTGGCCTGGCCGACTTGCGTGGCGGCTCCTCTGTCTCTGGCAGTTCCTCAGAGGGGATTGTGGGTGGGAGTGGGATAAATGGTGGGTGACTGCTGGCGAGGTGGAATGGTGGATGATATGAAGCTTTAAAAAAGTACATATAGCCTTTGATTGTGCTTCCGGCGGATATGCACGCGTGCCAGTATCTTCACGTGCATCTCTGCCAAAACCTCTCCGGCAGGTCAGAATAGAATGATAAATTGACCCAGTGAATCATAAAAGCCTTTATCTGAGACGCAGTTGGAGCTCTCCTTGGATCCAGGTGCATCAAATCCTATTTCAGTAATCTGACGATCACAACCACTGACAATCTCTCGCTCTCTATTACGCAATCACACACGTAGAGGAATCTACAAAAATAAAAAAAAGATCCAGTGTTAACAACAATGCTATTTAAATCAATTTCACTTCAAATTTAAAAACATAATTAAAGTCACAGTTATACATTTCAGATATATTGCCAAGTAACCTGACTCATTTCAGGAATTATGTGGCAGAAAATGCATTATCTCATTACAAAACGCACTCGTTCTGTGGAGGACTTCACGAAAGGGGTTTTCTGGATCACAAAATGCATTTTTTCCACTAAATGGTTTTTAAACATTCCATTTCATGATTCACAAGATCTTGATTGATTTCGTGTACTGGAATTAGGGCTGGGAATTGGCACTGATTTCCCAGTTTGTTTCCATTTTGATTCACAAGGTTGATTTGATTTGATTCACTTCAGATTTGATTTGAGTCTATGCCAGAAACTAGGAGAGGGTATCTCCACAGATTTCCCAATTCAGTTCAATTCAGAAAAAAATGTTTTGATGCCAGGAAATAGGGTATCAACACAGATTTTGAGAATTGTTTCGTTTCAGATTCACAAGATTGATTCACTTCCATTCTGATTTGGTTTGATCTGATTCAAAAGGTTCACAAGATGATTCAAATCAATGCTGATTTGCTTTGAGTCAATGCCAGAAACCATTAAATAATTATTCACTTTTCTGTGATGACATACTTCCATGTTAAAACAGAAAGCTGAGATGAGAAAATACAAAATGCAGTTGTACTTTAATGCATTTCATCCTCATTCTGTGGAAAAAGTTTGCATTTTGTTGACGAAGGTGGTTTTTGTGAATCACGAATTGCATTTTTTCCACGAAATGTTTTTTAAATGTTCCATTCATGATGTCACATGCATTTTATCCATGAAATGATTATTCTGTGAATTCTATTATGTTTTTTGCCCACATATTTTGTCGTCATATTTTATGCCAAAATCAGAATATAATTTTTTTTTGGCAATTTGCAATTTACATAAAGAAAATGATGCCTATTTTAGGACCATTAAGGTTTTTTTTGGCATTGTGCCATTTTTCATGGTTATTAAACACAATCTCCCTCCAAATTAATGTTTGATGTTTTACTTTTGAGTTTTTTTAAACTGCTCTCCTATGAGGGATTAACATTACAATCGTCTATGTGTGTGAAATACTAACAATAACAGTTGCATTTTCATATGCAACATATTTCTTTTTTAGTCAGGTTTGACATTCACCAATTAAGTTTGAATATGAATATGATTTTTAAAGTCAGCAAGATTGCACCTGTACCTGACCCCTGTGACTTCTCCAAATACTTAGAAACGGTACAGCATTACATGCCCAAAAACATCATTGGTGGATGTCGAACCTGACAAAAAATGAATACCATGTTGTCAGTCCACAGATCTGTTAATTGTCTGTTATGAGATGCCCTGTGGCTGTGATAGTCCTCTGGGCATCTCTGTTGTTTGGCGTGGCCTCTTTCTTCCCATCATTCCTCGCCAAAGCAGTTCACACAAAAGAGTGAGAGCCAAGTGCAGTGACTCGGACCACAGACTGTTCAGCAAAATCCTGGCCTGGCTTGAGAGTGCCATACACACACCTCTCTTTGGTGCAATGGCCTGCCAGTTTCAGTCTGTCACAAAGCAGTACTGCAATATGATTTCCCATGATTCTATTCTGATTCACACAATCTTGATTGATTCATCGGTTGGAATTAAGACTAGGAATTCCATTCTGATTCACAAGGTCTTGATTTGAATTAATTCCATTCAAATTTGATTTGATTCTATTCGATACCAGGAACAAGAACTGGGCATCGTCGCTGATTTTCCAATTCAATTAAATTCAGTTTGTTTCCAATCTGATTTGTTTTGATGCTATGAACTTGTGTTGGGCATCAACACTGATTTAAAAAAAACATTCAGTTTCTGATTTACAGGATTTATTCAATCCAGTTTTGATTTTATTTGATCCATTTTACAAGGTTTACAAGAGGACTGGATATGATTCCATTCCATTTAAAGGAGTAGTTCACTTTAAAATGAAAATTATCCTATGATTTACTCATCATCAAGCCATCCTAGGTGTATATGACTTTCTTTTTTCTGATGAACACAATCAGCGTTATATTAATAAATATCCTGACGCTTCCAAGCTTTATAATGGCAGTGAATGGGGCTCACGAGTTTGAAGCTCAAAAAAGTGCATCCATTCATCATAAACGTACTCCACATGGCTCCGGGGGGTCAATAAAGGCCTTCTGAAGTGAATCAATGGGTTTTTGTAAGAAAAATATCAGCCAGACCGTCTTCTGTATTCAACTTACGAAGAAAGTGTAACTGATACGACGTATGACGTCGGACGTACCGTAAGCGTTTTGAACTGTGAGAGGCTTTACACTTTCTTCGTAAGTTGAATATGTAAGGCGGTCTGTCGGAAGCTAGATATTTTACTTTATAAAGTTTTAAATATGGATATTTTTCTCACACAAACGCATTGCTTTGCTTCAGAAGGCCTTTATTAACCCCCCGGAGCCGTGTGGAGTACGTTTATGATGGATGGATGCACTTTTTTGAGCTTCAAACTCATGGGCCCCGTTCACTGCTATTATAAAGCTTGGAAACATCAGGGTATGTATTAATATAACAACGATTGTGTTCATCAGAAAGAAGAAAGCCATATACACCTAGGATGGCTTGAGGGTGAGTAAATCATGGGGTAATGTTCATTTTAAAGTGAAATAATCTTTTAAGGCAAGACACCCCAGGTAAAAATTAACTAATAGATTTAACCATACTTCCCCAGTTGATGAACATTTTTTGTATTACAAGTTTAGTTGCAGGAGAAAAAAATAATTTTGAGAAAACGGCCTTTAAAGATATGTACTGTAATTGAAATCTACAGACGCAAATAGATAAAGTGCTATAAAAGATACACTTAAAAGTGTATTTCAGATGTTTTCTTTCCACTAGTCTGAAAAAACACTTTATGAAAAGCCAAAAAGCCCAAAATCTCAAAATTAACAGATGCATGAAAAAAGGGTTTTTGCCTGTAGTGTCTCGCCTTAATAGATGCCAGGACATATGGCTGGTATCAAATTCACAAGTTCTTGATTGCTTCAAATTCTGAAAGATTTAATTTGGTTTGATTTGATATTAAGTTACTAATTTCCATAATAAGCCACTACCACAATCTCCAAAAACACAAGTATTCCTACAAAAGCCTGTTTCCACCTGAAGACATACAGAAATAGGTACATTTTCTCTCCTGCACAACGACCAGCCGTCCTCTGTCCTTCTCTAGTGCCAAATGGACTGTGAGCGATTGAATAAAGACCAGGGTCTTAATTGAGCCCATTCGTCTAGACTCTTATAGCCATTCTTTTCTGTCTAATTACCTGTGTCTGTCTGTGTGTCTCTGTGTGTGTGTGTGTGTGTGTGTGTGTGTGTGTGTGTGTGCAGTTGGCTGGACTACACCTCCTCTGATGAGAATCGTATGAGACACAACACACCAATAGCTCTGAGTGGACAGTTCCTTAGAATTCTCCTAAACGCATAAATACTGCAGTATAAATTTACCTGAATTGAATCCAGCATGTTTGCTGCGATGGAGAGCTGTCTTGACTGGTCTTGCTTTTGTCATTACAGACAGAAATATAGTAAATTATATTCATATAATTATATTTTACTAGATATAGTTCCAGTCCGCAAAGTAATTACTTATTCAAAAGAAGTACCGATTTCGTTCAAAAACAGAATCTTTTTGACATTGAGTCAATGAATCACTCGTTTAACCGATTCATTCTCTCTGGCAACATTTTGCATGAAAGATATAGTAAGTTTATCAATATTAACTGATTCTATATTTAACTGTTGTATAAAAGCAATCAATCGCAATCAGATATATTTATGTGTGACAGTGGTGGTCCGTGAGGGAATATCTCGGGAAGGCTGATATGTAAATCAATGAACCACAGGTACATTTACTAATATTTATGTTCCTATATACAGATGATATGCCAATGATATGTTGCAATAGTCTTGATAATTAATGAGGTATTAAAAGCAGTGTTTCCACCGCAGGAACTTTCCCCAGAAACAAGGGACTTTGGGGTGGTACTCGGTGTATTTCGACCGCAGGGACCAGGGTCTAAATGAAGTTCCGGGTAAAAAATTTCCCCCTCAGAAAGTCCCTGCTCGCGAGGTAGTACTTTTTCAAAGTTCAGGAAATTTCGGGGGTGGGACTTGGGCGCTGAACATGCTGATTGGTTGAGTTCATGCAGCATTTTGATTGGTTGACTCCGCGCAGAATTTTATTTCAACAACCATTTTTAAAAGTCTGTTGCGGTGTGTGCAGTAAGAGTTGTTTGCTATTTGAATCAACAATGGAGTTTAAAAAATATGACAGATAGACCGACGACGAGGTTCAGGCTTTATTAAGATTATATGCGGAGGACAAAATCCAGCGGGAACTGGAAAGTCGCGCGCAGTGGCGTAACAAGTCAGTCCCAGGCCCATATGCAAAAAAAATTGTACGGCCCCCCTAGCCCCTGCCCCCCAAGTACATCGAAGAGACATTTATAGACGTTCACTGTAGTGTATCAGAAAAAATACCATATCAAACAATACCATGACAAAACAAAAAAACACTCTAGCCAACAACTTTTCACAACCAGAATGGAACTAAAAAATTAACCAAGGCTCAGCCAATGTCAATACTAAACTACTGCATGCAAGCACAAACGATCTTGGCACGGCGGCCCAAAATGTAAAAACACAAAAGTACTCACTAATTTTAGTTGCATTCTCTGGCCCTTTCTTTAGGCAAATTCACCCAAAATGTCCTTGGTGTTTAATTCACGGCTTTGTGCATTCATGGAAAGAATTGCCAGTCCCAATAGTCTGTTCTGCAACATGGTGCTCAATACCTTCTAACAAGGTATATACATTTGGCATAACGAGGGAGTGGCAATGGAGTTCCTATAGTCTATAATTTAATTGGGATTTCATCTATATTTTGTCTAAATCTTAAAGATTCACCCATTGTTTTCACCACGAGCCGGCTTGATGACGCACTAAAGTGATACTGAAAGCTGACTGGCTTGCATCTCTGACAAACGATTGGTTATATATGCAGAAGGAGGCAGATTTAATTTAAAGGCGTGGTTGATTATGATTTCACATTTTAAACTTTAGTTAGTGTGTAATGTTGCTGTTTGAGCATAAACAATATCTGCAAGTTACGACGCTCAAAGTTCAATGCAAAGGGAGGTATTTTATTTTAAAGAAATTGCTTTTAAAGGACTACAACAAACGGCTGGTAGGGACTACACAAGCTTCCTCCCGGGTTAGTGACATCACTAACAATGAAATTTACATAAACCCTGCCCCCGAGAACATGCAACAAAGGCCATGTTAAGAATTTATAGATTATCATGACAGAATATGCTAATCAATGACTTTAAGATAGTTAACTCCACATCAGCTACATAAATTCATCAACTAACCATTCAGGAACACCAGTTTGAACATAAAAGGCTGAACAGCTTCATTGCCTGTCTGCATGAGGTAATCAGAGCTGCTAACTGGAGCTCTTGAAGCTCCGCCCCATGAGCAGCAGCTCATTTGCATTTAAAGGGACAAACAAAAACGGCACGTTTTTGCTCACCCTCAAAAAGTGACCATTTTAACATGCTATAAAAAATGACCTGTGGGGTATTTTGAGCTAAAACTTCACATACACACTCTGGGGACATCAGAGACTTATTTTACATCTTGTAAAAAGGGGCAATCAACCACACCTTTAACTTAGCTTTTGTTTATATATTTTATTTTATATATAATTTATGTTATATGTATTCTATTAAATTACAAATCACACACACACATATATATAGAGATATTATATTATATTATATTTATTATATTATATTGTAAGTTCCACCCGTCAGCCCAACAACGGAATCCAACAGCATGGTTGAAGGAATTCTGCGTGTATGCCTTTTCAGCGTTTCACTTAATTTATTAAAATGTGGGTATCTAATTTTAACTCTCCATGAATCATTTAATCTGACTCCAATTTTATGTGACTTCGTTAAATTTGTTACGTTTGTAACTTAACAGCTGATCATAAGATTAGTTGTGATTTAATTTAGATCGTTGATTTTTCTTGGTATCTCTTATTTTCAAATATTCGTTCCACCACGGGATCCAGTATCGCACAGAGACTTAACGTTCGCGATTACATTAGCTCACAGACACAAATTAGCCAGTTCTGATATTACAGAGGAGGCAGAGTGACTATTTTACCTTGTCAGGTCGCACACGCTTACTCATAACAAGAGTAATTTTAGTAATAGTCACGAAAGCTGCAACTTGCTAATAGCAGTGATAGTCAGAAATCAGATTGCCCCTATATGATGTGCGCCATGCTCCATTCATTGGGTCATCGGTATGATCTATCCTGGCAGAGAGATTTGAGGAAATACCACTTACTCCTCACTGGTCACTACTAAAATAATGATTTCAGAATGATACAGAATAAATCAAGATTAACATTTATTTTGGCCAGACAGAACTTAAATAAAAATAATTAAACAAGAATCCATGGTACACAACTGATCAGCATAAAATATAAAACACAATTACAAAGTAATATGAAAATAGTTTCAAAGAGTCATCATATCTGGCACAGTACACAGTGTACACCGCATGGGGGTTCTTCTGGCTACAGAATTTTCCCAAATGGCAGCTCTGCCACCCTTCCTTAAATACCCAGACCAGTACAAAAGGGTTGTAAATATCTGCTACACAAACACCTGGTTTCGGGGGAGAGGATCAGATATCTTGAAGAGACCACTCAAAAAGGAGAACAGAATTCTCCTAAGTTTCAATCTTTCTCATACTACCAGTGACTGCAGTGAAACTGAGACCATTTTACCAATCGCACTGAGACATTTAAAAAGATACCAAACATGAAAGGGAAAAAACAATAGATTCGCAAGATACATCATATGTGGTATATAGACATTCTGTGACATGAATCAGGGGGAAGGGAAGGGAGGAGGGAGAGGGGAGAAAACGTTTGGGCAGGGCGTTTTCCTAAACTCTTTCTGTGAGATCTTCTCTCCAGATTAGTGAGTTTTATTGTTTTATTGCAGGGTGTTGGATCTCTGTTTTTGTCTTAGCAGTAAAACCAGTCCTTACAATATTATATTATACAGTAGATGTGAACCACATTTACTGTAAATGTGAATTTTTTTTATATGGTTGAGTGCGACTACAGCGAGGTCATTATGACACAATGAGTCAGACAGATATGAAGTCTACAGTATGACATGTTTGCTCCCTGCGCTCATAACTTCACTTAAATATGGGGTGTACGACATTACATCACCATAACACACTGTAATATTGTGACAAAAGGGCTGACATGGATTTAGTGGACCACTATGTGTCATACATAAAACCTTCAGTAGATAATACATCACGGGAGTCATGGAAATATAGAAAAAATAGAAAAGGGATTCAGACTCACTCTTATTGGATCAGAATAAATGGGACGGTAGAACGCTGATCTGACCGTTACCTGTATCTTTCCACTTCAAGGAACTGCTGAGCACCATGACAGAATTTCTTACAGTCGCCATCAATAACTCACTTTGCGTGTACATCTCAATGCATTTAACAAGCTGTCAGGCCCGTGTGTGTTCGAGTGGAATAACTAGATGGTCAGAAACAGCTTACCAGTAATTACGCTGGCTAAGGTATAATTTCTTTCCACTCTCATTTTGGTTTCTGAAGAGGAAAGGAGTGATAAAAGTGAATTGTGGGAGGTATTTCCAGGTGGTCTCAGGTGTGGACACATTAGTCCTAGCTCACTTTGCCACGTTAATAAGCAGATTTATAGGCCACAGATCCTCAGAGAGGAAAATGAACAGCATGGAGCCCAGAGGAGACAGCACCTCCTACACATGGTCTGGATAAACCCTCCCTAAAGCCAGGGATCTGATCTCTCACAGGAAAGAGGGTTTAGGCAGAGCCAGAGAATCTCAACCTGTCCAGCTTACCTGACCCATCACCCCCTCTGTTTAATTTAAGGATTATCCCAAAAAAGCGCTTTATTGCTGGACGGATGTGATCTTAAAACAGTGGGGTGGCAGAAAAATGATCAGACAAACATGGGAGAAAATGTGAAAATATATTTTAAATATATACATTTATTGCTCTGTCATATATCAGGAGAGTTAACTGAGTTCTAAGATATGTTTGATCTAAAGTTGAAGTGTGGCACTATCAAAACCTTGCTCTGTTGAACATCCCAACCAGGCCAACACATCACCATTGGCTCGACCAATCACATGTTTGGGGCGGGGCTATCTGTTTGGCTGACCAATAGCAGTGGGGTCAGGAAACCTGTTTAAAAACAGTCATTAGTTTTTGGTGGCACTAGTTTCACACACTGATAAAAATGACTCAGTGGTGAAGTAAATACTACAGAAAAAACACCTAATTTCTCCATGATAAAGTTAGTCCTGGGAAGAATTCAGAAAACTAAGTAAATTCTATATTAGTACTCAATTCAAGTTGTAGAAATTAAAGCGTAAATATCAACGTTATAAAATTAAGTAAAACCTACTCAACTTTTCTGATACTGGTGTTCTCATCATGCAGGGGCATGCATCATCTTTTCCAGCTGTATTTATACTGTTTTATCATTGCTTTTGTTGTTAGGTTTAGTAACTTGCCATTTTGTGACATTTGGAGTTCATGTTCTACTCAAAAACGATCCATCGAATGTTACCGTCACTGTGTATTGTGTACCAATATTGAGGTCTCTGTGTTCAGGTGCTGCATTACTTCTATTATGTAGATATGTTGTCTACACAATATCTAATGTATTATTTACTTAGATGTTTCTAAGTAAAGCATACACTTTAAAAGCGTGGTTTAATTCGGTGTTATATTGTTTAAAAAGTATTGCAAAGTAAACTTCAACTAAGTAGAAATTATCAACAAACTTTTACTGGCCAAGTTAAAGTTACTTATTTTCTTTGTTAATATGACTTAACTTAGTTAAGTAGATTTTACTTAATTCCATTTGTGCAATTTACTTTTTAAGTAAATTTTACTTATTTTTTTTCAGTGAATTACACTTCGCCTTTAAGACTCAAACATTAAATTCTGTAGGGAAAAAATACAAAATAATTGTGGATTGCACCTTAAATTGGTATTGGAAAGATTTGAGTTCATATTGACGACATTGATGTAGTAAAAACGGAAACATTTTTCCGTTTTTCGCATACAGACAACGTTGTCAAAACGATCCGTTCACACGGACGAATCCACGAAAACTATTAAAACCGCTGTGTTATGCTGCCAGGCCAGTAGTTGGCAATGTCACTTTGTAAAGAAACACTACACATCTATAGACTGAACACGTAATACACTTTCACAAATTCACATTTTTGTAGTTTACACAGAGACAATAATGGTATCGTTATCAAAAACGTGCACTTTGAAACCTGATTTCAAAAGTTTGTGTTTTCAGTCTCTAAAACGCCGTTGTGACGTAAATGAACGGCCAAAACGCATAAAAAGTTTAGCATTTTTAGTTGAAAACGGTGGGTTGTAAACGGCCCCTAAAACTAAAACTATTTAAAGTTGTTATATATATATATATATATAAAATTCTCAATTTGATGTCATTGCTTTCTAGAAGAAATAATTCTAGATATCTAATTTGGGATTTGTCTTTTCTACAGGTAATGACAATATACATCGCGTGTGACGGCTGCTGAATTCTGAGCAGAACCCAAAGCTGTTTGGTGTTATGCATCTCCAGAAAACAATTTAAATGTTTGAAGGCTAATGCACTAATATCAATTATAGATGAGTATTCTAATTTCCAGGATGTTGGTGTCAATGAGCTTTGCATTCTTTTATCTTTGCTCATTAACCGTCAGTGTGAGATAACTATTATTTTTCATTAAAAAGGAAAGCTGAGTATGTTATTTGTCTCATCCCTCTCCAGGTCTTGATATATTGTTCAGTCAGGTGTAACAAGCGTGCTTTGGGGATGTTTGTGAGTACGGCTGTACTGGAGCTAATGGAAGATTTGTATTTGTCAATCTATCATTATATATTTGTAGTTCTAAAATCTGATTTGATCAATCATTTAGCTTAAAATAGCCGATGACCGCACATCAATTAAATTTCATAATAATGCACCAAATTACTATGTTGCCTAGCAACTGTACAGCTGGACTATATTGCTTATGGAAAAAAAAATATTTTACTAATGACAATAAAACAGGAGAAAAAAATCCCACATACTTACACCTAAGGAGGTGCCACATATAAAAAATATCATAGAGATTTATGAGTGGGCATCCTCACAAAGCAACCAATCAGAGCACCCTAGCAACACCCTAGCAAGTACCCAGAACACCCTAGCAACCATACAGCAACATGCTATAAACCCAACACTGTACCAATGTGGCAGCAAGCACAGATAAATTATAACAAGTGCAACTTAAGTCATGTAATCTACAACTAATCGACTAGTCTCCCTAACAAATAACTGGACTTTTAGTGACAATTTTCAAAAGATTTTCTTTTCATTTTCAAGCACATTGATCAAAAATGTAAGTCTAATAAAACACTGCAGCTTGTTTTAATAACTCCTCTTTTCCCCCACCTGACATTTACCACGCTGGGCCAAATGAGGTGAGTAATATTTTATGAACACAGCTTCCTTTATAGAAAGATATGGCAAAGGTGGTATAGTTTAACCTTAGTGTGCGGCGTATATCTGTCTCTCTCACAAACCCACAAATCCTCGGAGGCATACAAAAGACAGCACTTTGGGTCTAGATCCCAGTCTGAATTCAAAATGAACGATTTTGGTCATTCCTCAGTGGAGTCTCCCTTTAATCGAGGTCTCTGTGGACGTCTTTCCTTCAGTCAACAGCACGAATAGAACTGTGCGCAGGCAAAGTTCCACAAGTCATGTCTGAAATTGTCTCCTGCTTTCCTGCTATGCTTATGATTAATATTTAAACGCAATAGAATCAAATTTTTGGAGGCAACCGCCACATAGATTTTCAGACGTGGGGACAAACACACCGAAATTAGATGTCAAAGTCCAGATGCTGATGTTTAAAGTGAAATGTGGCTGTTTGTGTTCCCAACCAGGCTGTGAGAGGGCAGATCAATTTATTGAGAAAAAAGTCGCAACTGGACCATCTTTCATCTCGGTGTATGTAGAAAACGTTGCATGAATTTCATTAAGTGCAAACCAACAATATCCTAAATCAAATCATTCTAATGAACCATTGTAATTTGGTCTTGGTAGCATTCCAGCATCACACCAATGCTGTCAAATTTCAGCATTTGAAAGGAAAAATATCAACCAAGAGAGTTTGAGGTGGGTGGTGAGGTTTGCTCTTCCATGTTGCAATGCATCTAATGAAAAATTAGAGTTAATTCTTATTTTGAGATGCAAAAATGGTACATGATTATCACTTGTGATTGGGGTCTTTAAACTTGGAACAGTAAGAAACACACAGAACAACCTAACTACCTAGCAACCACAGAGAACACCTTAGCAACACCTTAGCCAAAAACAACTCAAAATCCACAGTATCACTCGGCTAGTCTCATGTACCAAAGACTTTTAGTTTATCTCACAAAAGACAGGAAAAAGACGGAAAACGTGATTTAACCAAGAACATCTTCCTGGATCAACATTCCATTCATCCAATCAGATTTGAGGGACGAGTTTACAGTTTATGTCAAGTTTAGGCTTACAACCCAGGGTTTGGTGCTTCTACATCAGTGTTATTCACCTATCATTTCTCATTGATTTTAGGGATAAGTTATGGGAAGTGTTAGGTTAAGGGGTAGGGATAGGGTTAGATATTGTTCAGACAAAATATATTGATCCAGGAACATGTCTTGGCAAAATCATGGTGACCAGAAAAAGACATCTAGCTTAATAAAAACTAAATGTTTTCCAGGTCATATTTTACACTTTTTTTTTTTCCACAATATAAATGGGTCTTTATACATGAACATATAAAGGTGTCTTAATATTTTAATTTTAGGAAGGCAGTTTATCAAAATTAGAACATCATATTTGGGGGTGTTTTGGCATAAAAAAAGTTTTAAAACTCCCATGTTTCGATAATCATTGAAGATCAAAACAAATAGTTTTGGAAAATAGTAGGTAATTTCCTCAATTTTGACTGTGGAAATACCCCCAAAAACTCACAAACCAAAGACTTGGTTTATCCACAGACTTCGGTTGTGCTCTGAAGTCTTAAGTCGGTCTGAATAGTAGCAGCGCTGTTATTGAGTTCCTTCTTCCTGTCCAGTTCTTTCAAACGCCCCCATTCTCAAGGTATTTACTCCACCACAACGGACACATTGATTTCAAATATGCCTCATGGTTTGTGCCTGACGTTCAATGCGTGCAAGGAGCAATTCTAATTGACAACATCAAACTTTGAGCACTGAATTGATTATATTGAGATTGTTTAGCAGGGGGCTGAATGACCTCTGAAAATAAAGAAAGTAATGTATTCCTTCTTGAGTCTTACATATAATCTGATGGATTTGCCTGCGTGGCATAAGCATAATAGGTGAAACATACATAAATACCATTCTCATGCATGCAATCTTTAACACTATATGGACAGGAGGGGATTTCTAAATTATGTTAATATAAATATATATACACTCACCTAAAGGATTATTAGGAACACCTGTTCAATTTCTCATTAATGCAATTATCTAATCAACCAATCACATGGCAGTTGCTTCAATGCATTTAGGGGTGTGGTCCTGGTCAAGACAATCTCCTGAACTCCAAACTGAATGTCAGAATGGGAAAGAAAAGTGATTTAAGCAATTTTGAGCGTGGCATGGTTGTTGGTGCCAGACGGGCCGGTCTGAGTATTTCACAATCTGCTCAGTTACTGGGATTTTCACGCACAACCATTTCTAAAGTTTACAAAGAATGGTGTGAAAAGGGAAAAACATCCAGTATGCGGCAGTCCTGTGGGCGAAAATGCCTTGTTGATGCTAGAGGTCAGAGGAGAATGGGCCGACTGATTCAAGCTGATAGAAGAGCAACTTTGACTGAAATAACCACTCGTTACAACCGAGGTATGCAGCAAAGCATTTGTGAAGCCACAACACGCACAACCTTGAGGCGGATGGGCTACAACAGCAAAAGACCCCACCGGGTACCACTCATCTCCACTACAAATAGGAAAAAGAGGCTACAATTTGCACGAGCTCACCAAAATTGGACAGTTGAAGACTGGAAAAATGTTGCCTGGTCTGATGAGTCTCGATTTCTGTTGAGACATTCAGATGGTAGAGTCAGAATTTGGCATAAACAGAATGAGAACATGGATCCATCATGCCTTGTTACCACTGTGCAGGCTGGTGGTGGTGGTGTAATGGTGTGGGGGATGTTTTCTTGGCACACTTTAGGCCCCTTAGTGCCAATTGGGCATCGTTTAAATGCCACGGCCTACCTGAGCATTGTTTCTGACCATGTCCATCCCTTTATGACCACCATGTACCCATCCTCTGATGGCTACTTCCAGCAGGATAATGCACCATGTCACAAAGCTCGAATCATTTCAAATTGGTTTCTTGAACATGACAATGAGTTCACTGTACTAAAATGGCCCCCACAGTCACCAGATCTCAACCCAATAGAGCATCTTTGGGATGTGGTGGAACGGGAGCTTCGTGCCCTGGATGTGCATCCCACAAATCTCCATCAACTGCAAGATGCTATCCTATCAATATGGGCCAACATTTCTAAAGAATGCTTTCAGCACCTTGTTGAATCAATGCCACGTAGAATTAAGGCAGTTCTGAAGGCGAAAGGGGGACAAACACAGTATTAGTATGGTGTTCCTAATAATCCTTTAGGTGAGTGTATATATACAGTGGGGAGAACAAGTATTTGATACACTGCCGATTTTGCAGGTTTTCCTACTTACAAAGCATGTAGAGGTCTGTAATTTTTATCATAGGTACACTAAAACAAATTATTTATGATTTTTAAATAATTAATTTGCATTTTATTGCATGACATAAGTATTTGATCACCTACCAACCAGTAAGAATTCCGGCTCTCACAGACCTGTTAGTTTTTCTTTAAGTAGCCCTACTGTTTTCCACTCATTACCTGTATTAACTGCACCTGTTTGAACTCGTTACCTGTATAAAAGACACCTGTCCACACACTCAATCAAACAGACTCCAACCTCTCCACAATGGCCAAGACCAGAGAGCTGTGTAAGGACATCAGGGATAAAATTGTAGACCTGCACAAGGCTGGGATGGGCTACAGGACAATAGGCAAGCAGCTTGGTGAGAAGGCAACAACTGTTGGCGCAATTATTAGAAAATGGAAGAAGTTCAAGATGACGGTCATTCTCCCTCGGTCTGGGGCACCATGCAAGATCTCACCTCGTGGGGCATCAATGATCATGAGGAAGGTGAGGGATCAGCCCAGAACTACACGGCAGGACCTGGTCAATGACCTGAAGAGAGCTGGGACCACAGTCTCAAAGAAAACCATTAGTAACACACTACGTCGTCATGGATTAAAATCCTGCAGTGCAAGGTCCCCCTGCTCAAGCCAGCGCATGTCCAGGCCCGTCTGAAGTTTGCCAATGACCATCTGGATGATCCAGAGGAGGAATGGGAGAAGGTCATGTGGTCTGATGAGACAAAAATAGAGCTTTTTGGTCTAAACTCCACTCGCCATGTTTGGAGGAAGAAGAAGGATGAGTACAACCCCAAGAACACCATTCCAACTGTGAAGCATGGAGGTGGAAACATCATTCTTTGGGGATGCTTTTCTGCAAAGGGGACAGGACGACCGCAGATCTTGGCCAACAACCTCCTTCCCTCAGTAAGAGCATTGAAGATGGGTCGTGGCTGGGTCTTCCAGCATGACAATGACCTGAAACACACAGCCAGGGCAACTAAGGAGTGGCTCCGTAAGAAGCATCTCAAGGTCCTGGAGTGGCCTAGCCAGTCTCCAGACCTGAACCCAATAGAAAATCTTTGGAGGGAGCTGAAAGTCCGTATTGCCCAGCAACAGCCCCGAAACCTGAAGGATCTGGAGAAGGTCTGTATGGAGGAGTGGGCCAAAATCCCTGCTGCAGTGTGTGCAAACCTGGTCAAGAACTACAGGAAACTTATGATCTCTGTAATTGCAAACAAAGGTTTCTGTACCAAATATTAAGTTCTGCTTTTCTGATGTATCAAATACTTATGTCATGCAATAAAATGCACATTAATTATTTAAAAATCATACAATGCGATTTTCTGGATTTTTGTTTTAGATTCCGTCACTCACAGTTGAAGAGTACCTATGATAAAAATTACAGACTTCTACATGCTTTGTAAGTGGGCAAACCTGCAAAATCGGCAGTGTATCAAATACTTGTTCTCCCCACTGTATATATATACACTATTATAAATAATAATATTATGAAATAAATAAAAGATAGAAAAATACAGTGGGCCTCATTCACGCACAAATTTGTGCATGAAATCTGCATATGAATGTTTTAACAAACAAATAATGATTCACCAAAAACTTTCTAAACTAAAAGATATTCTAAATTTACAAAAAAATGTAGGAACAACTGAAACTGCACACGCAAAAAGCACTTTCATCTTAAATATATTTCATATATAAAATATTAAAGAGTAAGAAAAGCTGTGTTAAAGCTTCAGCTACGAGGTTTCTCTGAATAACACAGATTTACGCATATGAACAGCTGGCTAATGAGAGGTCTGTAATCTGGGTGTATAATGCCTGCTTCAGACTGTGCGATTTCGGCAATCCTATAAGATCATTACACATCACACTGTACGACATGGATCTAATAAACTTTGGTACGACATGTATGTAGACTGTAAGATGATGGCCCCTATTGAATCGTAAGATACGACGCAAGTTAGTAAAGAACAATAAAACGCCATCAGCATGCGCAAGTGGTAAACAAATAGAGCGAGATGAATTGCACTTTGGCATTTGTTTTTATGTGTGCTGAAAAAAGGAGTAAGCGAAACAGGAGAATATGGACGCGCACATGGCTAGGGAAAAGAGGCCAACTTGGCATGCCAATCTTGCAAATGGAGCTTGAGGTAAGTAGTTTTAAGTTTTAGCATCATGTTGCATTCATCAAAATGCCATTTCATGTTGCATTTTTATTGGCTAGTCAAAATTATTGCAGGCTATCTTTGGTCGCAAGACCGTGACAACGGCCGTCTCAGAACCTCTCTCACTGTACGATGTAGGACCACCTAAAGAAATCACCACGATCTTTTGTCTGGGACAGCCCAAAATCGTAAAATGTGTACCGGGCATAAAGGAAAGGTTGGGTGGAAAGCCCTTATATGGAGATGGTTTGGGCGTGTTTTATGCTAATGACTAACTTTTGTGCACGTGGCCGCTCATTTAGAATACTCCAAATTCACTAACAAAGTCTAAACATTTTCCAGACTTATTTTTAAGATTTATTTTTGCCATTATTGATAGGATAGTATAGAGTAGACAGGAAGTGAAGTGGCAGAGAGGGGGATGGGATCCAGAAAGATCCGGAGCCGGAAGTCAAACTCAAGTCGCCCGAAATGCAATCGTGCTACATGTCTAAGCGCTGCCCACGAGGCTATCGGCTCCAACCCAGATTAGCATCTAATAACGTTTAATTTTCATAGTATAAATGGGTATTTATACATGACAATATAAAGCTGTTTTTATAGTTTCATTTTAGGAAGGCAGTTGCTTGAAATAGGAACAATTAATTTTGGTGTCGTGAGTGAAAAAAAAAACTCTGTAGTTGCGATATTCAATGAAGGTCAAAACAAATGAGGAAAAAATAGTATGAAATTTCCTCCTCAATTTGACAGGTTATTCAAGAAAAAAAACACTGAAATGTTTGATTTGTGCGATATTAAAATGAAGTATGTGCAACGTTCTCAGGGAAAACTAGTCTGGTCCAAATAGGGATTTTGTCTGCTAATCAAGAAAAAAAAGAAGAAATGTATTTACACTTTCAGGAATGACATCATCTGGAGAAGTGAAGGAGAGCTTGGTAAATCTCCCAGTATGCAGTTCAACCCTGCATGAGCTGCTAGCAGTGAGTTCAAGTGAAAAAGGTCTACGAGAAGTGAAATTCCAGGCCCTCCTCACCTCTCAGAGTTCTCCACCCCACTCTTTCCTTTCAGAACTAATTGCTGTAATTAATTTGCATGACCTACAGTCAATCCAAATTCTTGTTATCCCCTGGTCAGGTTATTAGCGAGGTGTGAAATGAATTTACAGCTCTCAGTGGAGGTGAGCAGCAGCATCAGCTCAGCCTGAGACGTGTCACTGCATGGCAGCGCCAATCGGTAACTGTACCGCAATGACAACTGAGACAAAAGAGCAGTTTAGCAGGTATGCGGAAACACAACGATGGATCCTGCGATCTGATTGGTTGTTCGTGGTACCTGAACGCATACTGTATGTAGAAAACGAATAATATATAATGCGATCATCATTATAAGAGCAGACTTTAGTCAGATACTATTTTTATTCTTTTTTTCTTTGTGTTCCGAAGATGAACGGAAGTCTAATGGATTTGGAATGACATGAGGGTGAGTAATTAATGACAGAATTTTCATTTTTTGTGTGAACTATCCCTTTAATGGTTAAGGGTTTGTTCAAATCCCTAACCACAAGTTTGAGCAACAGCTTTCTTTTTATAAACCACTAATTCGAACAAATTACGTTCCATAACTTTTCCATGCACTTTTTTAGTAATTTTGATTCAGAACATTTTGTGACCCAAGAACATTTTAGCTGATGAAGAACAATATTTAGCTTATGAAATTGTGCACCCTTCCACTAAATCTGACAAACCCGTTGGATTCAGACCATTTTGTGAACCGATCCATTGACAGGAACCGATTCAAAAGAACAATTTTCTCAAAATTATATTTTACAAGAGCAATCTAACTAATAAAATTATAATTCTGATTACTGAATAAGGAATATAAATAATAATTTTGATTCAATTCACTTAAAAGAACAATTCACAAGAGTAATATCTAGATATTTTAGAGTAGAGCATAACTAAAATAATGTATTTTCACAGCAGAAATCAAATCAATCACAATTTTAATATTCCACAGTATTTCCATGATGCGAACCCATCAATTACATATTTAACTAAAGACTATGAAAATCCATTCACTTAATCTTAAACCATTTTTCTATTAATCAATATGTCAAAATGCCATTTTTTTACTAATTAAATTTATAATTACATTTTTTATTAATTATTTCTTACTGCTTAGGGCAGGTTGTAACAGAAGCCCATCTGTTCTGCAGAGGATCTAATGGACGTAATTTACTAATATTCCCTATCGCCATGTTCAAATATTACTCTGCCTAGTTCTTTGTATAGCTATATTGGTTATTTTTGCAAACCCAAACAAGAGAAGCTTTTTCTACCTGGCTCTCTCAAGGAGGTTACAACTCAACGGTCTCTGGAGAGGGGTGGCATCATAATGGGCAGGGGCGCCATGAAGAGTTTTAAGGGGGGTATGCAAGACAGAATTTTGGGCCCCCTTCTTCCAGAAGATGAATGTTTTTTCTTTTGAAGTTTAATAAGAAATTTAAATAATTTATTTGTTAACATTTATATTATTTCAAGTAACGAAAATTTCAGTTCGTCCTCCCTCCACCCATTAACGCATACGAACACACCAGTGCGATTAGAATGCTCAGTGCGTCACTGATATTCTAACGTGCTCGCGCTTTAATTGGCTGGCGCTGAGCCGCAGAGGACGCGCTCAGTGCTTTTCATATAGCACAACTATTCAGTGTTTTCAACCACATGTTTATCTGAAGTTTCAGACATTTAAATAAAGTACTGTAAAAAAACAAAAAAAAAAAACATTTATAGTTTTTAATTTCAAATCCCATATGATGCCTTATGGCTTAAGCTGCAATAATTCTTTCAAGCTAATTTGACAAAGTGTTTTATTCATATCAGATACACATTGAGTATGAAACAATAAAGATTACTCTATTCTTCTCCCAGTTCACAGGCCACTTACATTTATGTATTTCAGGAACAAGTGATGAATTTAGGCTACGTGATGTAAATCATGCAGATCTTCTGGATTGCGGTGCAAACTCATCGCGCATTATATCCGTAGACTGTAAAAAAAAAAAAAAAAAATATATATATATATATATATATATATATATATATATGGACGTAGTGTCCGTGATGTCACCCATAGGTTTCTGAAGAGAATTTTTGAAGCCTCAAAATCGGCTGTTGCCATCTTGGCAGCGCGTCACCGCGCGTCGCTCCCGGATAACTGACAATGGGCAAAGAGGCGGGACGTGGCTGGAGCTGTGATGACTAACAGACAGCAGACAAACGGCAATTCACCTGTCACTCAAAGTGGCCACGCCCTAAATTATGCAGAACTTTAAGGCTTTACATAATGTAAACGAATGAGTTGTAAAAAAAAATTCACCCCCCTCACAGTTGTCATGAAGGGCAAAATTAGCCGTATAGACCAAAACCATAATTTGTACCAGGCTGTAAACATGTTTTTTTCTGCTGTAAAGTTGGGCATTTTAACATGGAGCTTAATGAGATTCTGCTCCCTTTTGGAGCCTGTCTCTAGCGGCCAGTTGATGGATTGCAGTTTAAGTCACTTCCGTATTGGCTTCAAGAGAAACTGGGGGAGGTTGCCGCTTGGTTATATCAACATGATCATTAGGGTAGAGTAGGGGAAAACGCCCCCCCTTAAGGACTGTGTAACAAAAGTTAAATGTGTTTAGAATAGTTATCCTAGTTTTCAGTGATAATGACATAAATTATAAACCAAGTATGAAAAATATCCAGAGTTTTCATGTTATTAGATTTTTAACAAAAAATAAATTTGTACCAAGCGGGCGTTTTACCCCACAGGTGGGGCAAAATGCCCCCTAGGGTGGGGTAAAATGCCCCCACTCTGACAAAGCAATTTGCTTTATATGTTTACAGCAAAATCAGAGTACAAGCATGTTTTAGCTTCAAATTAAAAAGACGAGCCAAAATAAATAGGAAAATGTATTAATGAACCATGCTGAAAATCAACTTTTAAAAAAAAAATATTGTTAGCTGATGCTAACTGGCTGGCTAACTAGCTAGCTGATGCTAATGTGAGGTAATTTTTAAATATAAAGTCCAAATATTTTTATTCAACCACCTAGTTAGATTACATTTGATGGAAAAACAAAGAATGTGATGTTCAGAACATGGTAACTACAGTAATTATGATTGTGGGATGCTTTAGAACACTTTTTTTCTATCTGTTAAAAATGATATCACTTAACGTGAAATCCGTTTTCTCTCAGGTACGTCACCAGTGTAAGCTTTGCGGTCAAAACTTCTACATCACTCTGGTCAACGTAGTCCATAGCAACAACAAAAAAGTATCTTGATTTTATCTAGTGGTTATTTTGGGAAAAACAGTGGGGGGGGGTTGGGGGGCGTTTTCCCCCACTCTACCCTATAAAGGTGTTTAAACGGCAAAACACATTCACTTCCACATATTTGACAATCGGAATATATCATTTCATCAATTCATGATATAGTAAACAAGTTTGTGAATATTTTTAACACTAGAACTAGGCTACCAAGGCAGTCATTTTGACCGTTTTTAAATTTTCCAAAGTCGTGATTTGGGGCCCCCTAGCGTCCTGGGCCCATATGCCTGGCATACTCTGCACCATCCCCCCCCCCCCCCCCACCCCCACCCCCCACCCCCCACCCCCACCAAACGGCGCCCCTGATCATGGGACGTGCCAGAACAGCTTGATGGTGTTTGCTCAGTGCTGGGCGGCGGATAGCCAGCGAAGGAGATGCAGATAACAGGGGTTGCCAGCATAACTAGTGACCTTTTCAAGCACCCCACAGGAGGCGATGCTGGTACCATTCGCCACGTTTCTCGATCTCTGAAGCCCCTGTAAGCCTTGGCACTTTTCGGACCCCTGCTGCTTGCCACAATCAAAGATGCCAGTGAAGGTCAACCAGGAGGAACCCCAGCATCATTCATTACCATGACACTGATCTGTCAGGAAGATGAGACACAATACATCAGTGATTGATTATATATGATACTGTGCCAAGGCCAAACTACTAGCCTACTTTATTTCTGTCAAAGTACCTATTTTGGACACCTACTTTAGCAAGATAAGACAAGACATTTTTAATAAACCAAGCAAATTTGCAACTTAACCGAACTGGTCGTGTTAACCTAAAATTTTCTGCAGTGACAGAAAAATCTGAAGGCTGTCCGTCATTTTGACAGATTACACTGAGGGTGATCTATTGTAACTTGTAACTGTAAGTGAGATTACATGAGATGATACGGATTTCGGTAACTTGTACTGTATCTTTCAACATATTTTCTGATGTTCATTCATGTTTATTTCGTCCTGTAATGTAGTAAAAAGGAAGGGGTGATCGCATTCACTCACGATCCGCGACAACTGTTCAAGATGAAAACTCATATAGTGACGCACAGTTTTTGTTCAACTTTGTTTTCATAATATAAATAAATGCATAGACTATATGCTTGTCCTGCAAGTTTGTGAAAATGTGAACGAAAAGAGAAGCTATTAAAAGTCTTATTATCATTAAAATATGAAAATTAAAATGACGGGTAATAATAGAATGACAGAATTTTTACGATCCTAAGTGCGAAAGTCTAACGCGACCTCGAACCATTTAAGGTTCTATATAGAACCTTATGGCATTTTCAGACCTGTAGATCGTTTGCTTTGATCAGAAACAGGCACTTAATTCGTTACAATGTAGCATTTTCTTCTTGGGTTGGTTCGCTTAAGGCAACATTTCAAAGCGTACCAAAATGTGTTTATGCAAGTCACATGTGAGTAAAACTGTGCTCTTATTGGTCAGAGATTGTTCTGCTTCATCCAGCAATATGAACTGACAAGTTAGCTCCATGATTCATCTTACACGGCACCGTTATCAACTAAAAAATATTTAATTTACACAACAACGAGGGTTTGGGGCCCTGAAAACGCAAACTTTTGAAAACGGGTTTCAAAGTGTAAGTTTTTGAAAACTATACAGTTATTGTCTACAAATGATGGCATGCGAATGCGTATTACGTGTTCAGTCCTTTGCAAAGTGACATCGCCAACTACTGGCCAGACATGCATAATACAGCGTTTTTAATTGTTTTTGCGGATCCTTGTGAACGGGGATCGTTTTGACAACGTTGTCGAATGTACACGAAAAACTCTGTTCCGTTTTAGTACATTGCTGTTGTGTAAACATATCCCAAGATAGTACAAGCTAGAACAGAGACATTCCCACTTTAACTGATAAAATTATATATATTTAATTATATTTAAAATTATATATACATATATACACATATATATACACTGCCAGGCCAAAAAAAAGTTGCTGTTTGGATTAAAATAGGCAAATGCTTAAGAGTCTATGATTGGATCATTATTGCAGTGATTTTTGTGTTTCTGCATGTTGTGTGTTTGGCAACAGTTTTTCCAACCCTAATTGATGGAGTGTGTAGCTTTTCATTTCTTAAACAACCATGTAGGAAGACACATCATGGCCATATTCCAGGATGACAATGTCAAGATTCATCAGGCTCAAACTGTGAAAGAATGGTTGGGAGGGAGCATGAAGAATCATTTTCACACATGAATTGGCTCCTCTGAGACCAGACCTTAAATTCATTGAAAGTCTTTGGGATGTGCTGGAGGAGACTTGACAGAGTGCTTGACTCTTAAATTGTCAATACAAGATCTTGACCAAAAATTGATACAACTCTTGATGGAAATAACATCACACCATCTATTTCCATCAAGAGGTGAATAATTTTTTGGTGCATGGATGAAGGGACAATTACACAACATTACACAAGATAAAGAGGCGCTCTTTGGTTTTCAGCTGCGATAGCTAATGTGCTCACTCACAGAATCAGACACTGCTGCTTTTTAATATAACACATTTCCCATTATGAATTATGATACCGCTTGGTTTGTTGGTCCGTTGGGTCAGATTGCTTTCTCACCTAAACCGAACTGCCCCAGAGTCAGTTTTCATTCAAGATCATCTCGTTCGGGCGATCTCGGAGCAATTGTCTCGGAGATTGCCGTGTTCATAAGCCTAAATGAAGCAATCAAGGGATCCGAAACAAACGCTCCAAACGAGCCAGATGTGAAAATGTCCTTAAGAGTGCATAAAGTCGCAGTTATGAGAGTTAAGAGAAATAAAGTCAGAAATAAAGTAAATAAAGTTTACAAACACGCACAGATAGTTTTGTCTTCTAAATCTAAATCGTCTCAAAAATCTGAGAGAACACAAACGGATATTTTGTTTTGTTTCATAAATCTAAATCAAAATCTAAAGTGTCTCATATCTGAGAAAGTACAAATGCACACAGACCTTTTTTAATATAAATTTAAATCAAAATCTACATTTTCTAAAAAAAATCTCAGAAGGTATAAATGAACACGGGCATTCATGTTTAAGAGGAAACAGTGACACCTGCTGTCATAACAGAACAAGGCTATTTAATATCAAACAGTGCATGAATTCTCTTAATTCAGAGTTCTCTCTCCCTGACAAAAGACAGAGTGAATACTAAAACTACCAACCCCATCTCTTCTCAGCACTGATCATGAGATGAGATGTGATTGGCTGATCTTGGAGACGGTCCATTTATATGCAGCATGAATGGTCTCTTTACAGGGTGAGTTTTGGGCCAGCGTACTTGAGTGCTTGTGTAAGAGTCACCGTTCAGTGTGGATTTGAGAGCAGGTCGACTCTTTCCAGCCCTCAAACAAAGCATAGTGGGTGTCCTGACCTGCCCATAGCCCCTACCTTTCAAAGGGGCAGTTGGGAATGTAGGTCTGTTCCTCCTGTGGAGAATCTGACAGGTTCATGGTGGTTTAGTTCACAGCGTTCCCGACTGATCCATGTCACAACATGAGAGCCGGTACGGGCGTGCAAAAGCACAAGAACAAGTCATGCGGGGAGACGAGAGCAGGAAGACACAGCAAGCTGAAGTGTGTGTATTTGAACATCCCCTTAAGTGAACATAAATTTAAAAAATAACCCCATTTACTTTATTAATACATGTTTCCGGTCTATTTTTTTCAATAATTTGCAACGTTTTTTTTTTTTTTATCTGGCATCACCTAGGAGTGTGGAAGAATAATGTTAATCAGCACCAAAGTAGCAATCTGTTATCAAATGGTAAATACAGTACATCCAGAAAGTATTCACAGCGCTTCACTTTTTCCACATTTTGTTATGATACAGCCTTATTCCAAAATGGATTAAATTCATTATTTCCCTGAAAATTCTACAAACAATACCCCATAATGACAATGTGAAAGAAGTTTGTTTGAAATCTTTGCAAATTTATTAAAAATAAAAAACAATAAAATCACATGTACATAAGTACACAGCCTTTGCCATGACACTCAAAATTGAGCTCAGGTGCATCCTGTTTCCACTGATTGGAGTCCAACTGTGGTAAATTCAGTTGATTGGACGTAATTTGGAAAGGCACACACCTGTCTATATAAGGTCCCACAGTTATCAGTACATGCCAGAGCACAAACCAAGCCATGAAGTCCAAGGAATTGTCTGTAGACCTCCGAGACAGGATTGTATCGAGGCACACATCTGGGGAAGGGTACAGAAAAATTTCTGCAGCATTGAAGGTCCCAATGAGCACAGTGGCCTCCATCATCTGTAAATGGAAGAAGTTTGGAACCACCAGGACTCTTCCTAGAGCTGGCAGCCCAGCCAAACTGAGGGATCGGGGGAGAAGGGCCTTAGTCAGGAAGGTGACCAAGAACTCGATGGTCACTCTGACAGAGCTCCAGCGTTTGTCTGGAGGAAACCAGGCACCGCTCATCACCTGGCCAATACCATCCCTACAGTGAAGCAAGGTGGTGGCAGCATCATGCTGTGGGGATGTTTTTCAGTGGCAGGAACTGGGAAACTAGTCAGGATCAAGGGAAAGATGAATGCAGCAATGTACAGAGACCTGCTCCAGAGCGCTCTGGACCTCAGACTGGGGCGAAGGTTCATCTTCCAACAGGACAACGACCCTAAGCACACAGCCACGATAACAAAGGAGTGGCTACGGGACAACTCTGTGAATGTCCTTGAGTGGCCCAGCCAGAGCCCAGACTTGAACCCGATTGAACATCTCTGGAGAGATCTGAAAATGGCTGTGCACCGACACTCCCCATCCAACCTGATGGAGCTTGAGGTCCTGCAAAGAAGAATGGGAGAAAATGCCCAAATATAAGTGTGCCAAGCTTGTAGCATCATACTCAAAAAGACTTGAGGCTGTAACTGGTGCCAAAGGTGCTTCAACAAAGTATTGAGCAAAGGCTGTGAATACTTATGTACATGTGATTTGTTTAATTTTTTATTTTTAATAAATTTGCAAAGATTTCAAACAAACTTCTTTCACATTGCCATTATGGGGTATTGTTTGTAGAATTTTGAGGAAAATAATGAATTTAATCCATTTTGGAATAAGGCTGTAACATAACAAAATGTGGAAAAAGTGAAGCACTGTGAATACTTTATAATTGCACTGTATCAGTTCAAACACACACACTTCAGCTCGTCGTGTCTTCCTGCTCTCATCTCCCCGCATGACTTGTTCTTGTGCTTTTGCACACTCGTACCGACTCTCATGTTGTGACATGGATCAATCGGGAACCCTGTGAACTAAACCACCGTGAATATATATAATAAATATATTAAGTATGTTTTCACATACTTTTTAGATGCAGTAATTCACAAAGACATCAAACAGTAACAATGTTGGTCCATCTGATTCAGTAAACTGATTCGTAAGTGTATGTTTCACTGAAAAGAACTGGCTCATAAGATCATTCGCAACCACACTGGTCATGCAGTATGTTATATTCACTAAAAAAAACGACTCATTCCTTCGGGAATCAGACTGCCCTGGATATGTTTTATAGTATTGATTCACTAAAAAGATTACTGTTTCATTTTCATTGGTTTATTGTTTATTCTGGAACCAGACTCTGGTCGCGCTGTAAGGTTTTGATTTACTAAAAATGGTAGCACAAAAAAGGTAGACCGTTTAACTCGATTGTTGAACAACACTGGTTTCACTGTATGGTTCTGATCCACTAAAAATTGTCATAAGATTAATTTGGTTAGGAAAATCACATTACATTGGTCATTGTATGGGGGTATTTATACAACACCGTTTTCAACTAAAAACAGAAAACTTTTTTATGCGTTTTGGCCGTTCATTTACACTACAACAGCGTTTTGGGGGCATGAAAACACAAACGTTTGAAAACGGGTTTCAATCTGCAAGTTTTTGAAAACTATACAGTGTAAACTACAAAAACGTGAGTTTGTGAAAACAGTGACATCATGCACATGCGTATTACGTGTTCAGTATAGGCGTGTCGTTTTTTTGTTTTTTTACAAAGTCACATCACCAACTGCTGGCTTGGCATGAATAATACAGTTTTTTTTAAGTCATTTTCGGAATCCACATGAACGGGGATCGCTTTGAAACGTTGTCGTCTGTATGCAAAAAACTTTTACATTTTTAGTACATCGTTGTCGTGTAAATGTACCCTTAGATCCAAGCTTTAAGCTGCAGTCAAGTATACTGTTGTTCACTGAATTTTCAAAAGCGAAATCCAGTCATTTCAATAGGAATCCACACAATCAGGATATGGGCCTGTCGCAGATATATCGGCATCGGCGTATATGCCGCCGATATGCCAACAATATGAACGCATGCCCAAGCATGCCCATGCGTCTCACAGTGCGCGAATATTCACACAAAATTATCTCAAAATGCCTGTCTTGTCGAGTATCATCGTAAACATTGTCGGTTATGTCTTAAGTGAACGTAAACATGAAATTTGACACTTGCCAGTCACCGCCAGCGTTTTTGGTCATTTTCACAAGTTTTATGGCCCACAGGATATCTTGTGTGAATATCTGAACATGCAATATATCAAATATTTTTTTATCAACACTTGAATGTGGGTAAGTTTCATGAAAAAAAAGCAACATTTTGAGCAAAAAGCTGAGAAAGTTGCGTTTTTGTCAGACTACATACAGATTGGATTCATAACGATGATCAAAACACAGATGGAGTAGATTGAGTCCATCAACACCCCCAAAGCTTCACAGTCCTATAGCTTGTCCTGGGTCGACATTTCATTCAATAACATAGCTGTTTTGATTTATATGCTGTTTAATGTTGATGATCGCGTTATTTTACATATGCATCTGCTTATATGAGATTGCTCGTTTCTGCTTCTTCTTCGCCTCTGTTTTGATCTGGAGATTCTGTACTCGTTTAAGAGATGTGTAATAGCGCTCCCTACCGTATAACAGTGAAAACATGGAAAGCCGGAAAATCTCGTCAATGGCAGGGAAGCGTTTTCTCATAAAAGACAAGGTAACAAAAGACAGAAAAAAAAATGTTACTCACTGCTCTTGACTGAATAACTTTAATAAGGGTTAATCTATATTTATAAAGTGAAGACTATTTTACATTTGATAAAATTTCTGTAGACTACCTGAAAATCTAGTTTAGACCTATGAAAAACCTGAAAAGAACTGTTTTTCATTTGTATGTTTGTTCTGTTGTATTTATGTACAATGTATGTATATTATGTACATACTGTATTATATATACAGTGCCAGTCAAAAGTTTGGACACATCAATGGGAAAGTGTGTCCAAACTTTTGGCTGGTACTGCACTATAATATACAAATAAATAATATCGGCCGATATATCGATATCTGACTTTTTTTTACTCCCTAATATCGGTATCGGCATCGGTCCCCAAAAACCCATATCGGTCAGGCTCTAGTTGAAACACTGCATTTTAGTACAGTGTCTCATCCATAACAGCAGACAAATGTGGATATGGATTTTTTTTTTAAATAATGGAACTTATTTTACTTAACTTTTTATACTTATATAAATATTTTAACCACTACAACATTACATACTTTCACATTTAAGCCATAACTTTGCATGCACTGTAAACCCTAATGCTCAAAATAATTAATTGGTTTGAGTAGAGCCAACTCAAATTAAACAAATTATTTCAATCAAACTAACTTTTATGAGTATTTAGAACTTTCTTTTTCTTTTGAGTTCACAAAACGAATACGTTTTAAGTAATCTGAATTGCTTCGAGTTTTATGAACTTGTTTCTTTTAATTTAGAGAAACTTAAATTTAACTGAAACTGGGCTGGGATTTCTAGTTCCCAGCATGCTTTGTCATGACACTCAAAAGGGAGAATAAATGCTAAAATTAAGTGTTATATGTTTTTTGTGCAAGGTTAATGTTAAGGTGGATATTTAGTAGTGTTTAATATTTTGCTATGTTAGTTTAGACGAGTGTCTGTTATGTTGGGTTGTTTTTTTTTTTTGGGTACCATCATGGTGACAGGTGAAGCATGAGCTTGGTTTGAGAAAAGATATACAGTTAAATGTTCTATATAGCTGTACTCATTCAGCAAGTGCTATGCTATGCTAATGCTATCAAAGCATTGTGTTACCAATTAGCAATTAATTTATTGAATTGCCTAGTTTCCACTGCTAAAAATATTTAAGATGATATTTTTATTTAAATGTATGAATTAGCTTACTCAAATATATGAAGTTAAGAGCAATTAAAATGTATAAATACAAAATAAAAATCTGCAAGTTCAGCTTACTTAAACTTTACATTTCTGAACTTAAAAAATCTGATGTAACTGATTGCCTCAATTTTTTTGAGTTTTGCCAACTTATTCGGGTTTACAGTGTGTCTTTTAGTTTAGGTTGTGCTTATTTGTTCTCAAAACCATTCGAACAGACAGAAAATCCCACACATTAAATCTCAGGTCGGTACTTGTAATAGGAAAATGTGTGTTTTCCGTTAGCAGAGAGGAGTTTCCTATAGTGTTGTATTGTGGTCTATAGGCACATTATACACACACTTACCCTCACATCCTAAAGCTTTTGTTATGCATATTAGGGCCATTATGTAGTTGTGAAAAATGTGCAATGAGGGAAGGCAGGAAGTGCAGAGAGCTCAGAGGTATTAATATTCTTCCAGCATCAAGATATTTCCCAGGAGGGCCCCCTTTAGGCCACACTGTTATTACCATGTCGCTCCATTATCTCCAGCTGTACTTGATATTAAGACAATAATGGAGACAGTGGGATTACCGGCAGACGACAGGAAAGCGTAAAAGCGATTCGGAGAGGCGCGGCGTGAAGGTGTGGGGGGTGGGGTTGGTTGAAAGGGACAGAAACAGAGGATGATGGGATCTGTACAAGGGCCTCATCAGATAAAAAAAGACTCAAAATAAGATCTTTGCACTCGACCTGATTTTTTTTTTCTCTTTTCTTTTTTGTAAATGAACGCCGCCACCTAATCTAAACATCTTAACCCTGTTGGCCGACGAATTTAAGCCGTTAAGCTGTCAGCGAGGTGAGAAGCCGATTTCTAGACATTCAAGAGAACATTGAGGCTCTTGATAAACCATGAGGAATCAAGCGTATCACCAACATATACTCTCATTGCAATTCGTAACTAAGTTTTGGTGAATTGATCACTAATTCATAGCCTACGTTCTGCTTATGCACCACTTATGGGTAGGTTTAGGGGTGGGATTGGGATGGACCGTTATCAGTGTTATTTTAGTACTATTTGTACTATTAAAGTTTTTATTAATATTTTGAATTAGCTTTTATTATTTATATGTTTAGTTTTCATCTTAAAGGGTTAGTTCACCCAAAAATGAAAATTAACCCATGATTTGCTCACCCTCAAGTCATCCTAGGTGTATATGACTTTCTTCTTTCAGACGAATACAGTCAGAGTTACATTAAAAAACGTCCTGGCTCTTCCAAGCTTTATAATGGCAGTGAATGGCAGCCCAAAATTTGAAGCCAAAAAAGTGCATCCATCCATTATAAAAGTAATCCACAAGGCTCCAGGGGGTTAAAAAAGGCCTTCTGAAGCGATGCATTTTGCGTAAGAAAAAAATCCATATTTAACACGTTATAAAGTAAAATATCTAGTATCCCGGCAGACCGCCTTCCATATTCAACGCAAAAAATGACGTAGAGTAAGCATTTTGAACTGCGAGAAGGGGTTACGCTTTCTTTGTAAGTAATTAATTTTTAATTAAAGTAATTTTCATTTTTGGGTGAACTATTCCCTTTAATTTTAGTTCAGTTTTGTTTTGTAATTTTGTTATGTGCTTTTGTCATTTTCATTATTACTATTTAAGTTAATTTATTTTTATTTCAGTTCTATTTCAACTTAAAATTATTTCAGCTAGTTGCAAGGCAACATTTATTTTTTCATCTAATATTTATATTTTATTTAGCTTTATTTCAATTAACAAAAATATTTGTAATAGTTTAGATTAACGATAATAACCCTGACTTTCATGCTTTTTTCCCTAAAAATGTTATGTTTTCGTACAAATCACATTGTATAAATTTGAAATCTTTACCTTATAAAATAGTTATGTTTTCTCATGATATCGGGTTGTGTCGCTGGATTACTTTATGCAATTTATGACTTGCATCACCATATGTGGAGATTCATTCAGAAAATAATACATAATGACTTATATTATTAAGACTCTATGGCAAGACTTCTAAAGTCATAAAAAGTAATAGCCTTGTAAAATAAAAAATAAATTATAAAATAAAAAAGCATTTCGGCGGATGAAAAATTGCAAATATTTTAATATTTATTAATACTTAATATTAATATTAAATATCATCACCAATATACACGCTTTTTATTAAATAAGGTTTTTAAAATTTCCTCCACACTGACCTCTTTTATTGTAGGTGTCCTATTGAAATGAGATAGAAGCTGGATCCCATCATCACTGCAAATTAACCCTTTCCTTCAGTGCTCAACGACTTGACCAAGGTCCAAAATAACTTGGCTGTTCAAACTCTTAACCTCCTTTCCAGCTTCTGTCCAATGCTCATCAAAATATAATTGCGACAGCAGAGTCAGGCAGGCCAATCCTAATGGCAAACAGCAGTGTTGCGGTTCAGGCGTGTTTCAGGCTCAGCTCAGGACATGGAGTAAGGGAACGGGAAACATCAGGCCTGTTAACGGCAGCTTCCAGCTTCAGATACTCTCGCTGGGAGTAAATCAAGCTCTAATGAGATAAAATGCCCATGCTCAAGGTTGTTTTTCCAGCAAAGTATGGGAAAGCCTGTTCACCTTTTTTTTCAGTAATTTACCTCTAGCCTGACCGCCTCCTGCTCACCCATGAACACCATCCGGTGTTTTTCCACCTGAAACTGAATAAAAACCATCATAAACAGATGGTAAGCACACACCGAAATGTCTTTAACCTGTTGGCTACTTTCCGTAAGAAGTGAATTTTACACCAATACCATTGTAAAATGTTTCTTTTGCTATATAAGAACTAATATATACAGCTCTGAAAAAAATAAGAGACCACTTAACACTGAGAAATCAATGTTAAGTGGTCTCTTAATTTTTTCCAGAGCTGTATATGTATATATATATATATTCAAAATCTGATTAAAAACCTTAAATAATAATAACTTACAGATATTTAAATAAAATAAAAGTATCAATTTAAATTAAACTATTAAATAATCATTGATATACATAGTCATATATTTTATACATTGAACATTTTGATTTTACATACATTTTAATGTGGGAGGTATAATGAAACTAGCGACTTTAGCTTTATATTGTATTGTTTTAATGCATATTTTAATTTTTTCACAAAACTTATAAACAATGAAACATGAAATTATAAATAAATTAATGATTTAAAAAAAAAAAAAGGTTTATTGAAACAATCTGATTCGCAAAAGCAGCATTGTGATAATTTAATTTAAAGAATTTCCAGCATATTAGTCTTTCTGCCAAATCCATTGACAGTGTATGTTTAACATAATTAACATATTGTTGTAAGTAAAAACAATATTTGAATATTTGTGATGGCGCTCCCAGACAAAAGCAGAGATGTGCTTGTCTGTGTGTGTGTGGCTCCGTCTGACTGCCATTTACATCAAAAGAAAGCTTTTCATATTTGGCAAGGCACTCGTACAAAAATGTTAATGCATGTTACCATGGAGATCTTAAAGGGCCACAACATCAGGCCAGAAATCCAAGGCACAGAAATAAACAAAGAAAAGCCTTGGAAATAATGGACATCAGCAATGTATCGAAATCACAGTCATTTGCATCCTTTTTATTCTTGCAGCATAACACAAAGTCAAAATAATGTGGCTTATAAAATCATGAGCTCGGCATTGACAGAGTGAAAGCAATTCAGGGTGTCAAGGTCGATGTTTCAAATCAAATCAAAGACCCAACATTGTGCACTCTCCGCCTGACCTGTCTGTATAAAACACACGGGTACAGCCCACAGCTTTTAGTTAGGTCAATTGGCTTCCTAAGTGTACTGGACTCTCTCACAAATGGCACATCACAGGGGAATCTTTTACTCTACAAGGAATGCTGCAAAGCGAGTGGCTGTCCATGACTTCCATTAAGGACATTAGGGCCCCTGTCGCCAACCAACCCATCTTACTACTTCTGAGTGCTATGACGATATCACTGCAGAACCGCAATTTCCCCTGCGGGACATTAACCGAGTCAGAGATTAACAGGAGTCCACCAGTCCACCTTTGTCAGGGTGATGGTAACACATTTTCCATCGGAACAGTTAAACAAGTGCATCTCTGTTTATGTAGGAAAAACACTCTGCATCTGGTCTGTGGTCCTTTTACAGCTTCTCAAACTAACTATAAAAGCTACTAATCAGTTTTGGGAAAGATACTTTTAAAAGTAATGCATTACAATATTGTGTTACGCCATAAAAAGTAACTAATTGCGGTACTTAGTTACTTTTTATGAAAAGTAATGCGTTACATACTTTTTCTCACATGGGCTGGGGTTGCTTGTTTATTTTTTAATAACAAAAAAGTTATATTTTTGGCAATTGTAAAGGCCCTTTCACACCAAAAGTGAAATAAATAAGCCTCAGGTTGAAGGCAATGCGAATGCACGCCTGTACAGTAGAGGGCGTAGCTCAAACAAACCTTTCAGCTGTGCTGCCATTCTGGACTGCAGAAGAAAGTTCAAGATCTTACTTCAGTAGTCTCGCATAGCCAGACCTTCAGACTGACGGCAGAAGGTCTGGACTCCATCGCAGCTTTCATTGGTCAAGGACCGCCCAAGAGGACGTTTGACTGACATGTAACGCAACCAATCACAGTTCATTTTGTTTCGCGTCATGTTTAGAGGCGTGAAAATGTAAAGTCGATGTCCCTCCAATAACACACCAGCGTGCATCTATAAATTATTCATTCAAGAACGTTGTGCAAGTTTACCGCAACAATGGAGCCGCGAACTTCACATACTTTTGAAAATCCAGTGTTTAGTTGATCCTGGTAAGCGCTCATTGTCACAGTTGTAAAAACGACAGTGTTCTTCTTTCACAAAGGGGTTTGGAGTCGCAGCATTTGTTTCCAAGCGGACCGTTAAAGAACACAACACACTCGTCTCACGGACATCCTGTAGAAATTCAACCAATCAGATGACAACTTCGAAACTCCTGAAGTGTTTCCAGATAAGTGTGCCATATGCATCAGACGTTCAGCCAACGGTCCGTGGGTGTGACGTCTAAGGCTGAGACTATTACTTCAGTGGCCCTGTCCCAAATGACACCCTAAACACTCGCGGTCTTCCTACGAGTCCGCACTTTCATGACGTAACGGCGCTTTGACTGTCGGGAAGAAGTCTTCTGTGGAAAAGTAAAAGTGTGCATCGAGGGCGCATTTCGACCGCAATGGGGGCACTCTTCTGAATCCTAAAATGACAAATGGGACACCCTATGGTCTCATGGACTTAATAGACACACGCACACGGCAGCCATTGTAAGTCAATAACCGAAAGTGCATATGAAGTGTGTGATTTGGAACAAGGCCTTACTTCAGCAAATGCAAAAAAGTGAAACACAAATGTGATGTCTACCTACAGTGGGGAGAACAAGTATTTGATACACTGCCGATTTTGCAGGTTTGCCCACTTACAAAGCATGTAGAAGTCTGTAATTTTTATCATAGATACACTTCAACTGTGAGTGACGGAATCTAAAACAAAAATCCAGAAAATCACATTGTATGATTTTTAAGTAATTAATTTGCATTTTATTGCATGACATAAGTATTTGATACATCAGAAAAGCAGAACTTAATATTTGGTACAGAAACCTTTGTTTGCAATTACAGAGATCATACGTTTCCTGTAGTTCTTGACCAGGTTTGCACACACTGCATCAGGGATTTTGGCCCACTCTTCCATACAGTCCTTCTCCAGATCCTTCAGGTTTCGGGGCTGTCGCTGGGCAATACGGACTTTCAGCTCCCTCCAAAGATTTTCTATTGGGTTCAGGTCTGGAGACTGGCTAGGCCACTCCAGGACCTTGAGATGCTTCTTACGGAGTCACTCCTTAGTTGTCCTGGCTGTGTGTTTCGGGTCGTTGTCATGCTGGAAGACCCAGCCACGACCCATCTTCAATGCTCTTACTGAGGGAAGGAGGTTGTTGGCCAAGATCTCGCAATACATGGCCCCATCCATCCTCCCCTCAATACGGTGCAGTCGTCCTGTCCCCTTTGCAGAAAAGCATCCCCAAAGAATGATGTTTCCACCTCCATGCTTCACGGTTGGGATGGTGTTCTTGGGGTTGTACTCATCCTTCTTCTTCCTCCAAACACGGCGAGTGGAGTTTAGACCAAAAAGCTCTATTTTTGTCTCATCAGACCACATGACCTTCTCCCATTCCTCCTCTGGATCATCCAGATGGTCATTGGCAAACTTCAGACGGGCCTGGACATGCAGTTAATACAGGTAATGAGTGGAAAACAGTAGGGCTTCTTAAATAAAAACTAACAGGTCTGTGAGAGCCGGAATTCTTACTGGTTGGTAGGTGATCAAATACTTATGTCATGCAATAAAATGCAAATTAATTATTTAAAAATCATACAATGTGATTTTCTGGATTTTTGTTTTAGATTCCGTCTCTCACAGTTGAAGTGTACCTATGATAAAAATGACAGACCTCTACATGCTTTGTAAGTGGGCAAACCTGCAAAATCGGCAGTGTATCAAATACTTGTTCTCCCAACTGTATCTTTAATCAAATTTGATAGTCATATTTGCTTGAATTGGATCATCGAAGGTCAGCAGCAAAGACATCGGTTAATAAAGTGAGATTAAATCCATAAATTACCGTATTGTTACGAATATAAGATGATGTTTTTTTCTTGGAAATACATCTGAAAAAATGCGGTCGTCTTATATTTAGGGTCTCAACTTTTATATGTTAATAATACACCCGCAACAATGGGATTTACGAGTATTTACCATACTTTAAATACAAAAATTAAAATAATTAAATATGAAAAATGTGCAATATGAAAATAATTTTCAAATAAAGTATTTTCTTTAAAAGACAAGATTTGCTTATTTGAAAAAAAGTAACTCAAATATTTTGTTGTAAATTTAAAAGTAGGCTAATGCATTACTTAACTAGTTACTTGAAAAAAGTAATCTGATTACACAACTCATGTTACTTGTAATACATTATCCCCAACACTGCTACTAATAATTTTAGTCAAGTTAAAGTCAAAATGATTTTTTCTTAAAACAAAAAAGTAGTTAGCTACATTACAAACCCACTTTAACCCTCCTATTATCTTTGACCCCATTCAATGTTTAACGTCTGTAAAAACACAATTGACTTTTTTTTTTTTTGCTTCAGATTGAATGACTTTTCCTAATTTAATGGGGACAACGCTGTAAACATAAAATTAACATGATGATATTTTTCACTTGAACGACAGGGTAGACATAGTGCTGCTAATGTCATCAAAATGGTTCCAGGGCACAACAGATATGCTGTCAGCCATAAATGACTGAGACATAAACCTTTGTAAAAAAAAAATCATATTCTGGAGGTTTAAATTGCTGGGGTTAAATTGACCCCAGTGGGTAAATTTTTTTTACCAGATTTGAGGGCAACAGGAGGGTTAAACAAGCCCCCTCCCCGAATAATTGGAAATGGCCAAATTGTCAGCATGTCTATTTGCTTGGCTATGAAACAATACAAAGTGAAAAAACACAGCAATGTTACTTTCTGTTACTTCTTGAGAAAAAGTAGTTTGGTAGTGAAAAAGCAACTGTTTTGATAACAGCTGAGCTAATGTATTGTTTCATGCTCTGGGAAATGCTGTTAAGTTCATAGCAGTGCTACTTTGAGTTACTCCCCAGCAATGATGATAGAAATTTTATCAATAAACTGTGACGAACACGACACTGGAGCGATAATTACTCTGAGCATAATTAAAACTGCAAATATGAGCACTTTTGCTGGCGATACAGTGACAAGCTGTCGTAATTATAGCTTTTTTGCTTGAGTCTGCCAAATATCCAATTAGCAGCTAAGTATCGACTGAAATTTGATGTCATTGTTCTAACATTTTGTTGGAAATTTTTGAGCACACGGAACAGGTGGACAATTGTCTAAGGAAATTACACCTGTTACTTCCTCTTAAAAAAATGTGCCCTCTTCAACCGACTTTAAAGAGGCTTCAGTTGTACCGCACACAATGTGGGACGCTGCTTCTGGGGTTTTTTCTAGTCCTTCAGACACACTCCTCTTAAATGACACTGCATACACATGTGAGAAACTGACTTTCTGATCACATATAATACAAAATGATGGCACATGCAAAAAGAAACACACCCTTTTTTTTCTTTATGCAAAATATAATTTCAAAATAATAATAAACAAGTCGCAAAACAGCTTACAATTTTCACCTAGTGTATGATAAAAACAGGCAACAATATGAAAGGACCAGAACTGCAACTTAATCACTACAAACGTGTAATTCCAAATATATTTAAATGCATGACATACAAATTTACCATAAATGCTTGTCAGTACATTCAGCAGTTGTATAGTTTAACCATATTTAAAAGACAATGGAGTTATGAAATAACATAAAGATGTACTTAAGTGGGTCAAAAAAACACTCTTAAGTTCAACTAGTTGCATTTAAAATAAATTTGAACTATAATACAATTTCATCTGATTGAAAATAACATGCAATTAAGTGTCTGACATTCCGTTCGCACTTAAGTATATTATTTTAATGTACAGTAGTGGCCAAAAGTGATGTCCAGCATAGGAAAATTGATATCTTAACACTTTATTCAAATTATTACAAATTTGTTAAAGATTTTGTAAGCATATTTACAAAATCTCATATAAAATCTTCCCTCATATTTAAAAATATAAAATATTTTACTCATATTTTGATGGTTTAATCTGTTTCCGCCACTGAATAAAACAGTTTAAAAGATAATATAAAGCAACTTTTTCATCTCTAATTTTTTTTCTCGCAATTGTGAAGTTATATCTCTCGATTTCTGACTTTATAACTTGCAATTTTGACTTTTTTCCTCGCAATTCTGAGTACTTTTGTCAGAAGTGTGAGATATAAACTCGCAATTGTGAGAAAAAAAGTCAGAATTGTGAGATAAAAAGGTCACAATTACCTTTATTATTTTTTATTCTGTGGCGGAAACAAGCTTCCATATTAATCAAACTTGTTGTAATGTCATTAAAACAAATCCCCGAACCAATCCCCTCCGGACATCACTTGTGGCCACAACTGTATATTCTTTTGTATATTCTACCACATAGAAGACCTTAGCAACCACATAGCAACACCATGTCACCAATCAAGGTTGCCAGGTTTGTGTAACAAAACCAGCCCAATTGCTATTCAAAACCCGGCCAATTATGGCCAAAACTAGCATTCCGGGTGGGTTCCCCGGTAAAAAAAAAAATAAAAAATACGCGTTCCGGAAGGGTAAAAATTGAGTTTGACCCGCAGACCCGCAGCAACAGTGTAAACGTAGCCCAAGTCCACGGTCCCGCAGACTTGGCAACACTGTCACCAATCCACAACACCCCGTGGCGTTTTGAAAAGGCAAATACCACAAATGTAAAATTAATAACATTAATATCTCTCAAGTTTTATAAAAAGGCCATATGATGTCAAGGAATTTTGTCTGTTAATTGTGAATGATTTCAAGACTGGTTTACATTTTATTTTCTGTTCCAAAAGAGTTTTTTTAATTTCTTTTTCAGCTATGTTGTGATGCTTTTGCAGTGTTTCACAGCTCTGGACGTGGCACATCACACTGAAAAAAAATGTATCTGCTCCCGTCTGCCATAAAACATCTCCTCAGCCTGATTTTGAGCCACTGCTTGGCATCCCGCATGATCACGACGAGGCAGATATTTTTGTCAGACGAGCAGCAGGAGGATCTGGACTGACCGGGACAGATCGGACCCCCTCCCCGGCCGGCTCTGCGGAAAAAGCCCCACTGCGTGACATTAGACACAGAGCAGGTGGGGCCACGGATGGCTGGGGGCCAAGAAGATGACTCTCAGAGTAATTAATGGTGAGGGTTTTATTCCGAGCTCCCAGCAGTCAGCGGGCTGAGACCTTTTTGGGAATTACAGAGCTGTCATGGCAAGGCACTCACACCAGCACAGCAAATATCACTGAGTCCTGAATCAACACAAGCTGCCGGAAGGAGAAACAGTTTGCGTTTAACCTTCCCTTCGCCTCTGTGTCCGCTGAAGATGAGGGCCACTGCGGCCACATTTACAGCAGAGCACCTATCTGGCCTCCGTCATGAACCCAACATGGTAAACAGAATCACAGTAAAATTGGAATTAATAATGTATTCAGGTCAGATTATCATTTCGATAAAATATGGACAGGCCAGAGAGCCATCGGCAATGTCTACAAGTGGGACAAAGCAAACAACTTGGAGGAGCTGAGGGAAAACCTTTTCATCACACACCTAGTTTCCCCACTGCACATCTCCCTCGTCACCAGCTGTAATTAAGCAGAAAGTGGGAAGGAAGGGTATGACAGTGTGATGCTCCACAAAAAGACAGATTGGTTGCTTTGTTTCCAGCTGAATCATACAAATCAATAAAACATACAACATGTCAACAATATTCACACTAAAAATATATTTTTATTATTATTATCATTTTGAAATTATTTTTTGCATAAAGAAAATGAAGACAGGATATATATATATATATATAGTATATACACACACACACACAAAATATGTAAATAATATGTCCATATATATTGTTGTAGTACATTAATGATAAGGAGATTCTTCTCTGAATTATTGTAATTATATAAGTCGGAGAAAATTTTGTTAATTGTCAAAAAAAAATCTAAATAGTCGTAAAAACAGCTCACACTTCTTTATTAGTGATGCACCAATATGAACATTTTGGCCAATACCGATAATTCTTTTTATTTGAAAGCCGATAACCGATATATTAGCCGATAAATCCAAATTTTTTTATATAATTTTTGAGAGCCTGATTACAAAAACAAAAGTCTCACCATTAAAATCCATGTCCCAAGCACACAATTATAATATTCTCATTATAATTTTATGTTGCCTATACGCTGCACATGTTGCACTTAACTGTATTTTGCCTTTTTGAAGCAATTCCAATCATATTTCAAGCAATTCAAAACCATCAAGCTGAACAGTGTGCATCTGAAGTGTCTCAGCTGAGGGAAATAATCCATTATTTTTCGGCTTTAATACAGGGCTCGACATTAAGCCTTTTCATGTGCTTGTCCTTTGGACAAGTAAATCGGCCATTCACTTTCCATTCAAAAATTTGCTTGTCCAGAAAAAAATAGGATGTTTTTTGTGTGTTGTAAATATAATTTATTCTGAAGCAATATTCTCATTAGTGTTCAGTCAGCTTTGACATAATTATGATATTTTTATCTTTATAAAGGGCATTTTTCCCTAATCGTTTTAAATATATTGATCAAATTTTTGAATTTAAAATGAAAGATGAAGCATATATTAAATTAGAATAATAAGACACTATAGGGCTGTTACCACTCAAATTAAATAATTTACAAATTAAAACAACTACAACTGCATTAAATAATGTTATGAGATTGTTTTAAATATTTTTTGAATTTACAAATAAGAAATGTTGGAAAGATTAATACTTTCAAACACGAAACTAAACTGCCAGTAGGTGGCGGCAGGTGACCGTCTTAATGAGTGAGTCATTGAGTCATTCATTCAAACGGCTGATTCATTCCGGAATGAGGCAGTTGTTTATGAATGGATCATTGAATCTTTGATTCAAAGCGCTGAATCATTCAGTAATGAAACATGGCTGAGTGTTGCTGTGAGATGCGCTATGGTTCTGCTGTGATCTTGGAACTATTTTCACTGCTGAAACAGAACAAAAACAGTCAATACTACGTCTAAAATGTAAGTGACTTGATATTAATTACTTGTTTATTGAGCTGTCATATGAAATCAGAGTCACATTTTCATGTCGTGATGGTATTCAGCACTCTTGGTCGTGTGATGTTGCTTAACTGTATCATATGTTATAAATATAAAAACTTAACATTTTGAATTTTACCGCAGTATGTTACTGAGTTTATTCTGAGCTGCGGTCATTTGTTTCCATTTCTCCTCATGAGGCTGCACGAGCCTCAACAGCACAACCTTGTTACCGTCAGTACATTATATATCATATTGTTATTCACTATCAATCACCGCTTACACTAAATTAATGCAGAATCATTCTCGCATTTTGGTGATGCCCTAGTTATTTTTGTTATTGCCGTTTTAATCAGGTTACTTGTCCGGTCGGGCAAGTAAAATTCTCTTTCACTTGCCCCTTCAAAAAATCCACTTGTCCCGGACAAGCGGACAAGCGTTAATGTTGAGCCCTATTTAATACATTGACCAAATTTTCTCATCGGGCCAATAATGATAAGATACCGATATGGTGACCGATATATCGTGCATCCCTATTCTTCTATTCTTTTAATTTTAGGCTAAAATATGATTTGGGCATGTTCTTGACAGGTTTAATGAAATACACCCTTCTATTTTTGTCATGTTGCTACATAGCCCCGCCCACAGTGAAATCTCATTGGTCCAAAATCCTCCTCCACATAGCTGTATATATGCTTGCCTTGAACTTGTCGTGTCACCATGTTAACTGTTCACTGATTATCCCATTAATGCTAAATGACCTTTGTTCAATAAAACACATTCTCTAAACCTGAAAACAATATTTTTCTGAAAGGCTTCATCTCCCAAGCTGTATTTAGTCTTTCTCTTTGAGCATGTGAAAAATGCACCCTTTTACTTTCCCATTGAGCAGAAAGGGTAAATTAAGAGTGTGCTGTATCAACGCAAGGAGACAGCTCTCCAATAGACAGCCGACATTGATATGTTGCCAGGGAGACTCTTCCTGGTCCAAGCAAATAAAAGAGGAGGAGGAGACAGCAAAGGAAAAAACGACTTACAAATAGGTCCCCCCTTCTCTCCCTCTCTCTTTCGCTCTCTCCGCAGCCAGTGAGAAAATTGAGAATTTGTTAAAAGGTCGCAGTGGATCAAAGTCATGTTGCAGCAGGCTACCTGCCAAGCTACTGAAGTGCTAACACTTGGCAGACCAGAAAGAGAAAGAATGTGCCATCTGCACTCGGATCAGTGAACATTAGGGAGCAGGCCTAAAAATGGAGCTGGCCTGAGGATAAAGCACTTCTACCAATCATTGTCATATTACAACCCCTCCTCACCAGCCCCCACCCGCCAAAATGCCCCCCTGACTAACCTCCCTCCAGCAAACTGCCAAATAATCCTTGATAGCCTGCCTAGTCGCCATGAAAATAAAGATGCATAGGGTCAAGACAGATCTTACATGTTAGCTGGACGTTTCTGGTTTTATGTTGGGCACATTTTTCTGCATTACTCCTCTTGAGCCCTGCAGAACAATGAGGCTGAAAAAAAAGACTAATAGGAGCTGTTTAAAATCTTGCAACGCTAATTAATAACTCATTTAACGCACTCGCCCCGCCCCAGACCTAAGTAATATTTCATCCTGCATTCCATAAAGTTGATTGGTGATGAACATGATTCAGGGCAACAACTCACTGCGTGATGAAGCCTATAGAATGCAGTTAGAATGGCCATAAAATTCAAGATAACAGGGCAAAAATGCACCATATTGTCTCATATTTATATCATATGATATAGTTAAGCAATATCACGAGTAATGAGCGCAATATCACACGAGTGATGTTTTTGTCTCGAATAGCACGAGTGCAAATGTGATCTTGATTTTATACAACAGTTCAATAAATAAGAAATTAATATTGTGTTATATTTTAGACACAATATTGACTGCTTTTGCTTAATTTTGCCAATGGAAACATTACCTATGAAGCCAGAGCAACACACAGCGGTGCTTAATTTCTGAATGAATCCACGTTTTGAGCAAGTCAATCGAGTGAACCAATGATTCAATGGCCCACTCATAAAGAGAGTCATTTACTTAATTCCTGAAAGAATCAGCTGTTTGAATGAATCGAATGAATGAATGAATGACTTAACGGGCCCTATTTTACCAATCTAAGCGCATGGTCTAAAGCGCACAGCGCAAGTGCACTTAGGGCGTGTCCGAATCCACTTTTGCTAGTTTAACGACGGGAAAAATGGTCGGAGCGCCCGGCGCATGATCTAAAAGGGTTGTCCCTATTCTCTTAATGAGTCATGGGTGTGTTTTGGGCGTAACATGCAATAAACCAATCAGTCTCATCTCCTATTCCCTTTATAAGCCAGTTGCGCTTGCACCATGGCGGAGTTGCTATTTACATGGCGGAATTTGCGAGCAGAAAGACTAATACTTGTAATATTTGTAATATTTAAAAATGTTTGTGTGCTGCTGTGCATCCCTGTGTGTGTAATAAGCAGAGTGTTCGCGCGTTGTGTACACGCCCTTTAAATAACAAAAAATACTGCACTGTTGACTTTAGACCAGGTCTTTGTTGGTCAATGGTGCAGTAGTTTTCAGTTGCCTCAAAATAGCAACACACTTCGTTTTCAGACCAGCACGCCCATGGGCGAACAGATGGGCACGAGTGCATTTGCAATTTAAACAATGTGGCGCAGGACATGAAATTGATAACTGTGTCGGGCTGAAACTAGCAAAAAACACTTGCGTTGCACCTGGCGCCGCACTGCGCCGAGTATATGATAGAGCCCAATGACTTACTCATTTAGACATTTACCGCCACCTACTGGCAGTTTTAGTTGCTTATTTAGAATATAATTTCATTTAAAAAAAGAAATATTTCCATATTAATAAAAAACCCATTAAAGGTATAGTTCGCCTAAAAATGAAAATTCTGTCATCATTTACTCACCCTCATGGCCATTGAAGCCTAAAAGTTTGTGTAATATATTCTCTGTTGAATCAAATAAAATATTTTTTTTCTAAAGCTACTTTTTGTAATGTCTATTTGATGCTTTTCTCATTTAACACAATAATGACTTTAAATTTTCTTTTGGGGGTCATTTCTCAGCCAACTTTGATGTGCGATTAATTTGTGTTAATTAGATTAATTAAACGCCACATCGTGTAATTAATTAGATAAAAAAATGAATCTAATTTTTACCTTCCTATTCATCTAAGAATCCTGAAAAAAACGTATCATGGTTGTAGAGATGGTTTTTACAACCATCAGCATATTAGTATATTAGAATGATTTCTGAAGGATCGTGTGACAATGAAGACTGGAGTAATGATGCTGACAATTTGCCATCACAGAAAAATCTTACCGACCACCAATCTTATAACAATAAAAAATGTATAATATATATTATACAACTGCACTGAAACAGGTGGCATCGTTTGTATAGAATGACCTTATAGAACTCTTCGATCCGACTAGTCTCTCCTTCCTCTTATGTTTCTTAATGCAGTTCCTATCTAACATTCCCAGTTCTGTTTGAGATCCTAGAGACTGACCAATTCATTGGTCACTGGTTTTACTGTAGTCTCTATTCGCTCTTTCTGACTCTAATCCTTTACCCTGTTATTCAAACATAAATCAATGTGTTTCTTTACTATTAAAAGAGTACTCCACTTTTCTGTGAGCTACGGCTCAGGGCTTTTTTCCTGGCTTTCCACTTCCTGTTAAACACCACAAAGTTCTGATGAGGTCAAGCCTGGAGTCAGGTGGAATTGCGTCTATCTGCAAGCTGAAGACTGCAGAGCAGTGTTGGAACTGAAGTCCGGCGTACAGGAGAGCTCACACTGGTCGGTACAGATTAGCGGTAAGAGAGATACAAAGAGGCCTGCAACAGAGAGATACAGGAGAAGAGAGAGCAAGCTGGGTTTTTTCCTCATCCTCTACCTATAATGGAGTTGTGGCTGCAGAGAGAGGAACGACAGATCTCTCATGTGAATGAGCTGCAATGCTCAGGCAGTCGGTGACAAAACTGGTGCAGTATGGGACATCTGGTAAATGTTACTCTAGAAGACCTGTATCACTATAAATATTACTCATACTTAAGGTTATTGATTTGAATAAACCTCTGACCTCAAGTATGAAACTTCTACATGATCAGACTCTTACAGGATGATAAAAAAGAGATCACTTGATGGAAGGACTATAAAATAAAGGTCCTTAATTGGCATCTATGATTCTATGCAGAACTTTTTAACTTTCATAGAATCTTTCATAGAAAAGGTTATTTTTAGAGGATAAACTGTTCACTGAAATATTCTTTGAGGAACCTAAAATGGCTCTTCTATGGCAAAGGTCTTCAACCCTGCTCCTGGAGACCCACTGCCCTGCAAAGTTTATATCTAACCTGCTTCAGCTTGTGATTTTCAAGTGATCCTGAAGAGCTTGATTAGCTGGTTCGGTGTGTTTGATTAGGGTTGGAGCAAAGCCACTTAAAGGCGAACCTGCAATGTTAAAAAAAAAAAAAGCATAACGCCTGCTAACACTGTGGTACACAGGGAAGGAGACCAGAGGCCGTTTTTTATGGATGTCAATGGAGGAGAGGCTTCACTATACTGAATAAACTGGTTTTGTGGGAAAACGGCTTATTATTTAAAGCTGCAGTCCGTAAGTTTTGCCTCTTATTTGCCTCTTATTTCAGTTATTTGCGGAATTATCATCTGAATCTAATGTTTTGAGGAGTATGTGTGGCTGTCAGTCATCGCACCGGTGTGGATACTGTACTTGGTAGTAATTGTAAGTATGACCAAAATAAAAATTTTCACCGGAAAATGTCATTTGAACAAGTAAGTAACATGTCTGCCACTTTTGTTCTGAACAACTGAGGAAAAAAGCATTACAATAAATCGCGCTACCAACGGTGATTAAATCTAACGATCGCTTAGCTCACATCACATCAAACTGTGCAAATTATTATAATTGTTAGACTTTGTTCTCAAATTGTTAATGTTAACATCAGCATTGCGTGACTACGTGTATTTAGTGTGTATTAGCGTTACCTGTATATTTCAATTTCCGTACAGTCTAATCTTTTGGTTTTGACAACGGGTGAAACTCCAGTTGTGATGATTGTTATTTGGACCTTTCTGGATTACAAACCGTTATCAAAATGATACGTTTAATTATTCCAGCTGCTGTGAGAAAAGGCTATAAATGATCCGCCACCTGCAGCATCCTCACATGCGATATATATAGCCTACTAGCCGGGACTCCTTTATGTATACAGACGTGGCGTAATGACGCAAAGACAAATGACGGCAAGCTCGAATTTCCCGCGGAAAGCTACCAGTACCACTCAAATTATAACATTATTACAAGCTTACCGTTGTGAATTGGGCTAAAGTAAGAAGATAGTTTTGAACACTGGCTGGTTATGTACTTGCTCAATTTATTTTGGATAATTTTTAACCAAAACAAGTTACAGACTGCAGCTTTAATGAATCGACAGCCCATTGGTTAATCTTCAACATGTTTGCTCTTAAACATTAATTTTGGATTGATCTATTTTTAGAGTTTACACTGAAAAAGTTACACAGTTTTATAAGAAAAGTCACGGACGATTGCGCAACCGGTATGATTCAGTTCACAGCACTTCTCATTCATTTTTATGGTATCTGCAAACAGTGAGTGACTGTCGCACAACTCTGAACGAAATTCAGAGCCACGGACCCTCGTATCTCCCAATAATAAGACCATCTCTTGTTGGAGCTAAACTCTGCAGAACAGTGGGTCCCCAGGAGCAGGGTTGAAGACCATTGTTCTATGGCATCACTGCAAAACCCTCTTTTAGAACCTTTATTTTTTTAACCATCAGGTGCTCCTTGCGTGGCGGTCATAAATGACCAAAAAAAAATATTTTTCAATGAAATGTTCAACAATGATATGCAAATATTCAGGATTGATGCTCATTATATTTACAACGATTTGTCTCTATTATCAAAAGGCATCATTTCAAGCAAAGTCTAAACTTAATGAATAAAGTAAATGTTTTTCTCTCTCTCTGAAGTCCAAGTCTTGTGTGAAACATCATCTTTGCCATCTCTATTTAAAAAAAGTGTGATTTTTCAAAGGTTTTGATCCGACATCAAGCCTTCTAATTTACAGATGGACCAGTCTAGCACTTGCTTCATGCAGTGGCACTTAGGATAATAGACAGTGATGATCAGAGGATTTTAATAAAGCAGAAGAAATGGAGAGGAGTTGTGGTAAATTGGTTCTGGAACAATCTAACACTATAGCTGGCGATGACATCGGCCTGTGAGGTTCAGGACATACCTTCAGAGGGCAATTAGATCGAGTTAAGGAGGGATTCTTCACTAAAGTTCTGGGTGATGGTTCAGTTGCTTGGATAAAATCTGTCTTGTGGAGTGTAAGTGGATGAAACTTTTAGACCATCCACAACTGACAATGAATTTGTGGAATTAATCTTAAAGCAACTTAAATCAGATGGTTACTCTTGTGGACTCCTGTCACCGGAAGATTTACATCAAGTGAGTTAAAGCACTGGGGAATTTTGTTCTTAACTTAAACAGATCAATTATTTCACTGCATTTCCTCGATTTTCTGTCTCTATAGAGTGCTGCACTGAAAATATGAGTCACGAACGGGTAAAAAAATCTAACTTATCATTATATCTGCCATAACATAACGGCTCAGTATTGACAAATCCGATTTTTTTCCTCCATTTGAGTGGGCAGTTGTGTTAAGATTCTGTCATTTGATTTAGCAACAAGCAAGAGGTCACTGTCAATCTGAAGCTCTTCAACAAGCTCTATCTGGAAATCTAATCCGCAGTCCAGCCTGGCCGATCAATGGCCTCCAAACCAATGAGAGCGGCCGAACCTGCTGCACTCCCACTCTTATCTGTGGAGTCGAGCGCCGTCTCTGTCAGCCATGGCTTCATTTACCTGAATAGGAAGAGATGGACTATGTGATGGACAAGGGGAACAGACAAATAAACACATCTGGATGAGAAGAGAATCACAGAATGCGTTGTGATGATCATAGTATATAAAAATATGAAATATCATATATATATATTTTTTTTTTTTGTTACTATATATACACTTGCTATACTGTATATACACACACTAACATATTTAGCAAGGATGCACTAAATTGATCAAGACTTTGATATTGTTGCAAAAGTTTTTTTTTCTTTCAAATAAATGCTGTTCTTTTCAATTCATCAAAATATCCAGTAAAAAACTCAAGTTTTCACAAAAATATTTAGCAGCACAACTGCTTTTAACATTAATAATAAGAAGAAATGTTTCTTAAGTAGCAAATCAATATATTAGAATGATTTCTGAAGTATAACTGCTGAAAATTCTGCTTTGCCATCACGTGAATAAATTATATTTTAATATATGAAAATAGAAAATAGTCATTTTAAATTGTAACACTATTTCACAATATTAAATTTTTTACTGTATGTTTGATCAGATAAATACAGCCTTGGTGAGCATAAGAGACTTTTGAACGGTAGGGTCCATTTATTATTTTAATTAAATAAAATATTATTTAAATCATTTTATCATTTTATACTGATCATTGCAATGCATTCTGGAATTATCTTCTCTGGATATAAGATGCATGATTTAGAAATGGTCTGAATTTCCATCGCAAAATTTTTTTTTGGTGTCTAGGTCCAATTTTTTAATTGCTTGAAAGCTAAACAATTCCTCCAGAAAATGTGCAAAATATACTTGAATGAATTAAAAATGTGTGGAAATAAATATTTTTGGTGAAATGTACCATGGTAACTTTGGTATTATTAGGCACATCAAAGTCCAGCAAATATAATGGTATAAAGCACCATGATTTTACCATCAGTACCATAGTACCTCCTCTGAACTTTATGATGGTTTATGCTTACATTTTGTTAGTATATCATGCTGTGAAACAGTCTTAAAGCTGCATTTGGAAAACATTAAAAAAATCTAAACCCTTATAAGGAAGCCCAGAAATGCTATTCATTAGCCAGTACTGTGAGCTAATAAAAAAAGCTCATAGTTCTTGTGTTAAATAACATGCACCTCATTAGCAACTACATTAAATCATCATTCAACAGTACAGCCTTTGTTCTTCATTCATTTCTATGGCCAAAGCATCTCACTGTTATTCAGCGCTGTGTTTGAAAGAGCTGATACACAACATTAGCATGCAGGCCAAGCAGGTCAATTTGTTAGCATGACAGAGATGTAATGATGAAATGCAATTCTTTAAAAGTCGGACTATTTGGATTCATCATTTTTAGCAGCGGGGATAAAGGGCTGAGAGCGGCCAAGTGGAGACTCGGGGGCAGTAATTGGATGATGCTGCAAGTGCATGCAGACGCTGCAGTGATACAGTTCAATAGAAAACCTGTTATAATTACTTGTATGTATCAGAGCCGCCGTTGATGTAAATACAAGGCAGAAGGATACAGAAGGATACAGAGAGACAGAAGGATAAATTGGCCCCTGGTGTAAATAAAGCAGGATTCTGCAGATTCCTCATCTGAGAGATGCGGTATAATGATCTGGGGACAGTATGATAAAAGATGCTGGGATGCTAAAAGATACATTTCAGTTCATCTTTTAATGTGCTGATATTTACCTCATTCGTTCAGCCAGGTGTGAACTAATGACTGGATTATGCTGCTACGATCACAAAAAGTTCAGATTTAAAGAGGTAGTTCACTCATTTCATTTAATCAACTCGTTTATAAATTCACCCTAATGCCGTTCAAAACCATTTTTGTTTTTCTTTCTTTGGAAACACTTTATTTCGATGGTCCATTCACTACATGTCACCTAACTCTTATTAGAGTATTAGTAGACTGTCAGCTTAATATTTGCTAACACTTTATTTTGATGCTCCCCCAACAGAATTTTCATTTTTGGGTGAACTATCCCTTTAAGGACCTTTTTGACTAAATGTACATGCAACCATCATTGTTTCTTCAAATCTAGCTGCAGTCAACGGCCACCATATTAAGATATTTTGAGATATTATTAAAAATTCAAATAACTATATACACCGATCAGGCATAACATTATGACAGGTGAAGTGAATAACACTGATTATCTCTTCATCACGGCACCTGTTAGTGGGTGGGATATATTAGGCAGCAAGTGAACATTTTGTCCTCAAAGTTGATGTGTTAGAAGCAGGAAAAATGGGCAAGTGTAAGGATTTGAGCGAGTTTGAAAAGGGCCAAATTGTGATGGCTAGACGACTGGGTCAGAGCATCTCCAAAACTGCAGCTCTTGTGGGGTGTTCCCGGTCTGCAGTGGTCAGTATCTTATCAAAAGTGCTCCAAGGAAGGAATAGTGGTGAACCGGCGACAGGGTCATGGGTGGCCAAGGCTCATTGATGCACGTGGGGAGCGAAGGCTGGCCCGTGTGGTCCGATCAAACAGACGAGCTACTGTAGCTCAAATTGCTCAAGAAGATAATGCTGGTTCTGATAGAAAGGTGTCAAAATACACAGTGCATCACATTTTGTTGCGTATGGGGCTGCATAGACTAGTCAGGGTGCCCATGCTGACCCCTGTCCACCGCTGAAAGCACCAACAGTGGACATGTGGGTATTTAAAGGGGTAGTTCAATCATTAACTCGTTTATAAATTCACCCTAATGCCGTTCAAAACTGTTTTTGTTTTTCTTTCTTTGGAACACTTTATTTCGATGGGCCATTCACTTGTCACCTAACTCTTATTAGAGTATTAGTAGACTGTCAGCTTAATATCAGCTAACACTTTATTTTGATGCTCCACCAACATAATTTTCATTTTTGGGTGAACTATCCCTTTAAGGACCTTTTTGACTAAATGTACATGTCTTGTGCAGTTAACTGATCAGCGAACACGTTTTGAAGAGGCAGAGTGAATTATGGGTTGCCCTCTCAAACACCTGCTCCACCAACAGCATGTTTGCAACCATTATTGTTTCTTCAAATCTAGCTGCAGTCAACGGCCGCCATTTTAAGAGCAATATGAACCCACTACCCCCTTTCAGCATGCATGCTAAATCATCACTGTGCAAGAGTCAGCCTGAAATCCTGATGTTATATCGCTCAGTAAAGGGTTGGAAAAAAGTTACTGGCTGCAGTGATTTACAGAAACAATCACCAGCACTTCTATTCCTCCCATCAGGGCGAGGAGGCCGCCATATGCTGTGGAGATGAGACGGTTTAAAAAATCCCATCTTGATGAGGAAACAGATTTTGAGAGAAATGGTACAGCTCTTCTCACAGATGCGCCACTTGCTCCAGACGGGGGGTTGGAAGCTCCACGTTTAGCCCACTCAACCGAACTTAGTAGGCTGATATTAAAACATAAACCTCTGCTGGCTCACATTAAAAACACATTTGTGATAATAAACTATGTGAGATAATTTTATTTCCCTGACAGGGCTTATTTTTCTCACTAAATAAGATAAAATATATTGATGTGAGTTTAAAATATTTTATAATTTTAAATAATATAATTTTTTCTGAATATTATCTTAAAGCTTCTGTTAAGAAAAAGGGTCCATTGCAATGTATAAAACAATCAGTCTAGCAACGAGACTAACACTGAAACAGTAATTACAGTAATATACACTACTGGTCAAATTTTTTTTTTTTTTAATGTTTTTGAATAAAGTCTCTTATGTTCACCAAGACTGCATTTATTTAATCAAAACTACAGTAAAGCAAGTAATATTGTGAGATATTATTAAAATTTTCTATTTTAATATACATTTTGAAATGCATTTTATGTGATGGCAAAGCTGAATTCAGTCGTCAGTGTCACATGATCCTTCGGAAATCGTTCTAATATGCTGATTTGGTGCTCAGTTATTATCAGTTATTATTGGTGCCTAATTATTAATAAATCATAATTATCATTATCAATGTATTTGCTGCTTAATATTTTTGTCGAAACCATGATATACTGTATTTTTTCAGGATCATTTGATGAATGGAAAGTTCAATGAACAGCATTCATTTGAAATGAAATTCTTTTGTAACATTATAAATGTCTTTACAGTCGCCTTTGATCAATTTATTGATTAACTCTTTCTCTGCCATTGACAGAATTTTCCATCATTTACGAGACAACGGCTGAATCCGAAATCGCCCCTAAAACCTCAGTCACTATTCCCTAGTTAGTCCACTAATAAAGTTCTCTTGAAGGAGTGAATGAAAGTGATCGAGCGAATTCGGACAGCCGTTGAGGCTCTTTATTGCGATGTGGGATAGAATGTGGGATAGAATGAGAGCACTCGATAACGTCCACTATGGTTTCAGACACCACTACAAATGGCTGTCCCCTCAAATAATGCCCTATTTGAGAATATAGGGGGCTATTTCGGGTTCAGCCAACGTTTTCCAGCCATTGACGGAAATTTCCGTGTTTTTACTCATATACGGTAGGGGGTGCTATTATGCAACTTCTGAAAGAGCACAGAATCTCCGGATCAAAACACAGGAAAAAAGAAGTAGAAACAAGTGATAAAAGCATTGCTTATGCACGTTATAGTCTTTGGCTACGTTCAGACTGCAGGCAAATGTGGCCCAAATCCAATCTTTTTGCTCACATGTGACTCAGATCTGTTTTTCTCATAACAGTGTGAACAGCACAAACCACATGGAATCTGATCTTTTCAATTCCGATTTTGTGCCACTTCCATATGTGGTCCTAAACCCAATACAGGTCAGATGTTTTGCAGTGCGACCTCAGTCTGAACAGTCAAATCAGAATTTATGCGAATTTTACGGCACTCTAGAGCAGCAATTCTGCGCTCATGAGAGTCACTTTAAAGATTTTACATACCCAAAGTTATCAAGACAGTTGTGAAAGGTAGTCAGTGGAAGGACAGTGATGTCTCAGAACTCATAAGTATTACAGTGACAGCTCATACAAGCAAAACATCATAAATGTTTAAAAACTCTGCTCTCTTTTTTCGCATCTTCGTCTGTTTTTTATATTGCCTGCACATAAATTTGCTGGCTTTCACGGTAGATCACACTATAAATAAATGCGTAATCGCTTACTTAAATGTTCTCCGTGTTTACTTCCATATGACAATGTGCTGCGTGACGTCTTTTTATCATTCTTTTGCGCATGCGGATCAGTTCAGGACTGTGATCTGTTCGAACAATGTGAACAGCTATACAAAAAAAATCTGATCAGAGGAATAAATCGGAATTTAGTACTAAAGGCCCATTCACAACAAGGACGATAACTATAACGATAAAGACACTGTATAGTTCCAAAAATCGTTCTCAATATTAAAGAATAGCAGAGTTCACACCACAGCTATTACGATAACGGCACAGAGAAACGATATCGTTGGAATCACTTTCAGAAAGATTTTATCCAGCTGATGAACGATAAAAACAGCCAATCAGAATCCATCCTGCTGTAACGAGCTCAAGCATTTAAAGTGACAGACAAGCATGCGCTTAGAATAAACAGAACGAAAACGTCCGATGGTGTGAACACGACTATAGTTATCATTATAGTTATCTTTATAATTATCATTCTTGGTGTGAATAGGCCTTAAGACTTGCAGTGTGAACGTAGCATTTGAAATAAAAAAAAACACGATTTTCTCAGCTTTTTGTTCAAAATGTTTTAAAAATACCACGTGGGATATTGGCAGTCTGGGCCGGCCAGAGGTTGAAGGATGGGTGAGAATGAGAGATTTAGCTGTAATTACAGAAGGAAGTAAATCACTGGAGAGGAAGAGGAGTCAGACCAGGGCAAAGAGTGAGACTGATGCAATCAAATGCCTCAGGCAAATATACCTCCAGCCACCCTGGGCCACGGTAAACATACACACACAAACAGCTGATAAGAACGATGAACCGCAGCCACCTAAAGATGAGCAGCTTTATCTTCTGCCCTAACAAACCTATACAGGTTGTAATCCTACACAAACAATCATACCGACCATCAGCTGGAGGACATTGATTCGTTCAGTGCAGGCCAGATTTGGAAAGATCCAGTTAAACTTGACGGATCACTTGGAAATATTGCACAGTTCATGAAGAGAGTAGAGCAAAATATTAAAAGAATAGTTCACTCAAAAAATAAAAATAATTCTGTTACTCACCCTAATTTGCTCCGTATCCGTATGACTTTCTTGTCCAGAATGTCCAAAGAGTTTTTTAATGATGGTGACTGTCTGTCAAGTAAAAAAAAAAAAAAAGACATATTAGCACCATAAAGATATCTGTTAGATCCATAAGTTATTTATTTCTTTATATAAATGTGAATCTAATAATGTAAATTTTTTGTAAATTTAATTATTATATTTAAATATTTGACTCAAACTCGTATGACTTTCTTTCTTGAGAAAACTTTGAAACTGACCCTTCAATAACATATTAATGATGGTGATGTAATTTCCTGCAATGACCATTAGTTTTCTGACCATGTAACATTTCTGTTTACCAGTTAATTTTGTTAATTAATTTTCTTAAAAGAACAGTTGGATCATCGGATGTTATTCAAGTTTAAGCTCACGTCATGACGGTACAAAGAAATATTAAACATTTGACAGATTCATTCTCGTTCAAAGTCTTCTGAAGCCAAACAGAAGGAACAGAATGAAATCTATTATTATTTGCTGTGAATCTTACGCTCGCCATAATTCAAATATGGGGTTTCTCATCATTAATGCCACATTTGAAATGAATGAGATTTGAGAACTGGGTGGAGGGGAAGATTTTTAACAAAAAACTACTTAAATTGATTCTGTTCCTCACACAACAATATCGCATGACTTCAGCAGACTTGGAAAATGAAGTGAAAATGCATGAATAATATGGACTACTTTTATAGCACCTTTATGGTGATTTTAGAGCTTTTCAAAATCCACAGTTCACATTATAAAAAAGAGCATTCAGTAAAAAATACAGTGCCCTCTAATAGTTTGGAAATGCCCTAAAGTGGGGTTTCAGACAATATCAGAATTTGTTTCTTGAAATAAATGCATTAAGGTCATTTGTAATTATCATTGAAGACCCGCATTAATGTTTTTCTAATTGAATCCATGATAAGAGCAATATAAACATTTGACAGTCAGACAGATGGTACACTGTATAAACAGTATTTTATAGTATACAGTACTTTATTTTGTAGTATTTTTCTATGTTGAAAAATTTTTATTTTTCTAACTTTATTTTTAATATTTTTTGTTGTTCCTTAATACAACATAATTACAAAAATGATAAGGATTTATGCTGATATTGTTCAAAACATGTTATAAATATCAAGTGAGTCTAATAAATTAATTTAGCATTTAATAAGGTGCACTATGTAATGTTTGGCCCTCTAGCGGTTAAAAAACCAAACTGCATGTACTTTGCGGAAAAACATTTTTTATTTCTGCTTCGGCTCTGCGTGACTGTGCACCACAAATATGGTTATACTGCTGCTCATAAAACATTCACTAGATAGGTTTGATAGATAGGCTTGAGAGATATATAAGCAGTTTAGATGGAAAGGATCTCAAGCTGACTAGCTGAAGACGTTACTGTAGCTTTAGTTTACCCATTAAGAGACACTGCACTTCCTTGAAAATAAATTCCAGCACTGGGCTACAACACCCATAATGAAACGACCCTTCACAATAATGCTTTACAATGAACTCTGTTAGAGAGCTACATGGCAATTTATCTATTCAATAAAATACCTTACTTGTGGAATAATTATGTAGTGAAACTACATAACAATGTTTTACATGGTTTGAACCCTAAATACTGTTTCTGCCCATGAGGGGCGTTGTTGTGGGTGGAATAAAATGCAAGGCTAGATTAAGAGTCCACAGGTGTTTGTGTGCTATTTACTCGTACAATAAACTAGAGAATACGACATTACTCATCTGTTGAGTAATAAAAACGGTTCTCACCATCTCCGAAAAGCCGATTTTGATTCTTGTTTTATTACAAGCTCTGTCGCGTTCTCTTTTTGCCAGCAGACCAAAGTCACTTTCAAGGAAAGTCTGTTTACTCGGCAGCCATATTTGCAACGCCTCTGGGCAGCTATTTCGGGGCCTCCGAAGACCAAGTCTTATATTTCAATATTTCCAAGTGAATGGGGGAATCCTGAAATCTCAAAAGCTGCTTGCCGAACTCACAATTAAATACAGTGGGGAGAACAAGTATTTGATACACTGCCGATTTTGCAGGTTTGCCCACTTACAAAGCATGTAGCCATAGCCAGCAGCCATATCACCCTGTAGCCCAAGACTGGTTTCCCACTAAAGCTAAGCAGGGCTGAGCCTGGTCAGTACCTGGATGGGAGACCAACTAGGAAAACTAGGTAGCTGCTGGTAGAGGTGTTAGTGAGGCCAGTGGGTCTGTGTGGGTCCTAACACCCCAGTATAGTGATGGGGACACTATACTGTAACAAGCACCGTCCTTCGGATGAGACATTAAACAGAGGTCCTGACTCTCTGTGGTCATTAAAAATCCCAGGATAATCCCATGTCCTTTGATAAAGAGTAGGGGTGTAACCCCGGCATCCTGGCCAAATTTGCCCATTGGCCCCTGTCTACCATAGCCTCCTAATCATCCCCATATACTGATTGGCTTCATCACTCTGTCTCCTCTCCACCAATAAGCTGGTGTGTGGTGGGTGTTCTGGCGCGATATGGCTGCCGTCACATCATCCAGGTGGATGCTGCACATTGGTGGTGGTTGAGGAGATTCCCCCCTTCTATATGTAAAGCGCTTTGAGTGCCTAGAAAAGCGCTATATAAATGTAACTATAATAATAATAATGTAGAAGTCTGTAATTTTTATCATAGGTACACTTCAACGGAATCTAAAACAAAAATCCAGAAAATCACATTGTATGATTTTTAAGTAATTCATTTGCATTTTATTGCATGACATAAGTATTTGATAACCTACAAACCAGTAAGAATTCCGGCTCTCACAGACCTGTTAGTTTTTCTTTAAGAAGCCCTCCTGTTCTCCACTCATTACCTGTATTAACTGCACCTGTTTGAACTCGTTACCTGTATAAAAGACACCTGTCCACACACTCAATCAACAGACTCCAACCTCTCCACAATGGCCAAGACCAGAGAGCTGTGTAAGGACATCAGGGATAAAATTGTAGACCTGCACAAGGCTGGGATGGGCTACAGGACAATAGGCAAGCAGCTTGGTGAGAAGGCAACAACTGTTGGCGCAATTATTAGAAAATGGAAGAAGTTCAAGATGACGGTCAATCTCCCTCGGAGATTGACCTAAAAAAAAACCTAAAATTTTTTTAGATTCCATCTCTCACAGTTGAAGTGTACCTATGATAAAAATTACAGACTTCTACATGCTTTGTAAGTAGGAAAACCTGCAAAATCGGCAGTGTATCAAATACTTGTTCTCCCCACTGTAGCATATTTCAAATTAGCAACAAAATCTTACATGAACTGTCCCATAAATGTTGTTTCTTGTGCTAAGATAGCGTTAAAAAAAGCTTATTTTTCAGGCTCAACCAGCCAATGCGCATATGCAGTCCTAAGCATGAGTTTCAGGTTTCTATGGGAACCGGAGCTTCTAACAGCTGCTGCAGTGACGCAATGACTTTACCAATTGGCTCTTTTACTTAGAAGGCAGGACGTATTCTGCCATATTGTGCTTTGCAGTTTCTCCCGTTCATAAGTAATAGGAGTGAACAGTCTTTTTCTATCTATAGTCTTTGCAGCAGACTCTCCTCCTTTCGGCTTCTTTTTAAAACGGGAGTTTCCCCGGAGTTTGGAGATTTAGCGTGCTCCATGTCATTTCCTCGCTTGTTGTAACAACTAAGGCTAGCCACACACTTGAAGATTTTAAACCTGATTTGCACCCCCAAGCGGTCGGGGGGTGTGGCCCGATTCGATGCCTGTCGCAAACGACTTTTTGTCCAAAAAATTCTTAATTGTGTGGTGTCATTACGATTATTTTACTGCTTCTGATCATGTCGGAGTCTGCACGATCCCAAATTCCCAAACTCTTGATCGGGCCACCTCTGACGTGATACCCGCGATAGCCAATGGGAGCGATCAAGCTTCACCAACTGAATGCGTGCTTCTATATCTGAAACTTGGCAGCTACAAACATGCTACGAAAGTGGAGTATTGAGAAAGAAGATCACCCATATTTCTTTTTTCTCCTTTGTTTTTCTTCCCGTAAAACAAAAACTCATGCTAGGAGAACCAGCTGACAACGTCGACCGTCCTCCATCTGTTTTTCTTCTCAAGTCACATTTGATCTCGCGAGTCCCCGTGAGATCTTGTCTCACTGTGAAAATGTTACAGTGGACAGGTGTGTGATCTCGCGGTTTGGACGAATCTTCTAGTGTGTGCATTCGGAGGATTATAATGCTAAATATCGATTGAAACTGCCCTTGTGTCTGTGGTCTCCCACAGTTTTACAATCTTTTAAGATTTGGATTAAAAGAATTTGGATTTTTCCCACCTCCTTCTAGGAAATAACGTCTGGAACGCCACTCAAAGTCGGACATTCGGCGTGTGAACGCGGGGTACATTGATCAACCCCGACCTCAGCGAGACGTGTCATTTGACTTCACATTCAAGATGTCGGAAAGTCCTGCTTCCAATGAGAGCATAAACGTAAAAACTTTATCGTTTTTGTTTTTCGTCTGCTATTTTTAAAAAAAGATTTTATGTTGTTTTCATCCTGTTTTTGCCATAGTTGACACAAAAACACGATATGCTCTCGTTGTGTGGTGGTGACATCATGTGGTCAACGTGAACGTGACCTCTGATTGCCTGGAACTCACTGAGGTCTGAAGTGGGACATTTAATTTGGGATATTCCCACGACCAACCATGTCTGGAACATAGCATAAGCTATCAGGCTAATCACTTATCTGTATGCTATGCTAGTATATAAGCTAACTAATACAGACATAAATAGTCATTATAGCATTTATCATAACATGATTTTGTAGGAACTGTAATCAGGCACTAAAGAGAGTACCTGTTAAAAGCAATTTGTCACTACACCGTAGCAACTTTTCTCTATCCGGATATGATGAGACACGCACAGGCGAGTGACATATTTACGCAATTTCCTGCGAAAACCATCCCGACTTTCTAAAATATACACTTATAGTAGGCTTACTATAGTGAATCAGGGTAAGAAAAAATACTTTTTGAAATTAGGACTGATGATGTATTGACTCATTATTTAAATTTAACAAACTTTAGACTTGATTATATGATTTTAAAGTTGTGCAAAAATATTTTAGTTTTATTTTATTGTTTTAAGAAATTAAAAAATTGGAACGGCAAACTTCTGGTTTTCAAGTTTATGCTTATTTTCAGCCTAAAATGAACAAGTTTCACCTGAATAACGAGTAAAAGTCACATGAACATTTCTTATGATTTGGCTCCTAATTGACAGCTCATATTTTTCTGGGACTTCATTAAAGTAAAAGAGTGTTTTTGCCCGTATGATTTAAGCCTCGGACAGACCTCGCCGCCTTTCGATAACGCGACGTGTGAAGGCTCAAGATATCACTCCTCTTGCTCCTGACAGTGTCATTATCCGAGTGCTTCTGTTTGATGGCTCCCTATAAGACCCTTTCAAAGACTCCTGGGTAGTTGTAGTAGTGCAGCATTTAATGAACAACGTTGCTAACAGGATGTGTGAAGGCAGTTGTAAGAGGGGGAAGGGACGGTGAAAAGGTATGGCTGTAATTACCTACTGCTGTTTGTCTCGATGGGCACTGTGTAAAGACGACAGCCAGCAGTGACAAATACTATACAACTTTTGTTGTAAAATCTTGCAGGGCTGTACATATTTTTTGTTGGGTTTAAATAATTGAGCACTTGTATGACTCAAAAAAATGTAAGCACCCACTCTCTTTCTAAAGTGCTCTTTGTGTACTCAGTATGCATTTTCATGGCTGTTTTTTCTGTGTGCTTTTAGTTTTTGCACAGAATGCGGTATAGGGACAAAAGATGCAATACTAAAATCAGACTAGATAAGGAGACGATATCTTTTCAAGTGTCCCTTTTTGTAAGAGGAGTGCTTCGATTGCTGATTGTGAAATATTGCGTTATTAAAACGGAGATTATCATGTTTTACAAAGCGTGAGAGGATCAGCACAGCAGGGCTCCCGTTAGTGCTGTTGAGTGTTTATATCTCTTAAAAAAACTGTCCTGCAACCATCTCAAGAAAAATTTTGTTATTTCTATATTCTGGTGATATGCCACTGTTTTCATACCAAATGAAAAGTATCTGTAGAAGGCAAAAGGCTGATTAACTCATTACAAAGCTGAATGTATAATTAATGCACAATTATGCAAATTTTATTACATTTTCCTGTCCCTCCCCACAAAGAATTAAATACATTTTATTGAGATTTTAATTATTTACAAGAGCAAAGATAGTTTCACACATTACAGTCAGAGAATTCAGAGTTTTGCACTGATCTGAATCAGCAAATTTTTGCTGCTGTTAAACAATCAAGTTCCTCACCTATACACCTTATAGCAACGTCATAAAATGTGTAATAAAACCAGAATATCTTGGCAATGCCCTGGAAACCACCTACAACATTCTAGCAACCACATAGTAACATCCTAGAAACATTTTAGAACACGTTAGCAATGCCCTGGAAACCATTTAGAACACTTTAGCAATACTCTGAAATCACCCACAACACTCTAGCAACCACATAGTAACATCCTAGAAACCATTTAGAACACCTTAGCAAGACCCTGAAAACCAATCACAACACCCTATAGCTACCACAAAGTAACATCCTAGAAACCATTTAGAGCACCTTAGCAATGCCTTGGAAACCACCCACAACACCCTAGCAACCACATAGTAACATCCTAGAAACCATTTAGAACACCTTAGCAAGACCCTGAAAACCAATCACAACACCCTATAGCTACCACAAAGTAACATCCTAGAAACCATTTAGAGCACCTTAGCAATGCCTTGGAAACCACCCACAACACCCTAGCAACCACATAGTAACATCCTAGAAACTATTTAGAACACCTTAGCAATGCCCTGGAAACTAGGGCTGGGTATTGACACAAATTTCACGATTCGATTCGATTTCCATTCACAAGCTTTTGATTCGATTCGATTCAATATCGATTATTATATATAAGATATTATGTATATATATCAGATACAGTACATGGCAAATTTTCTTAAGGAAAAACAATCTCTCAACTAATGCTGTACATACATGGGTGTCAGTTGGTACTACATTACTGTAATATTGAATGTTAAAATTAACTAATTTAAATATAAAGAAATTACACTCAATGATGTTTTTTATAATAATAAAGTTATAATACTAACTTTACAATTACATGATCATATTTCTACTCAAATTTGTTTTTGAAATATAAACATTTAAATAGTTGCAGTCATAAAAACTTGACAGATTTATTCAAACATGCATTAATATTGAAGAACATTAAAAATTATAATGAATATGTAATGTGGTGCATATATTTATCAAAATGCTCATCTCTAGGATTCATTTTTCTTGCTGACTAACGAGTTTATGGTCACTAAATGGTTTTTCTGAGGTAAATGTGCCATTATGTGACATTGTTTACAAGCTGTTTTATTGACGTCTTTCCGTGGTTGAAACACTGATTGGGCGATTACATGATACGGATTTTGGAAAGTTGTAATGTATCTTTTAACATACCTTTAGACGTTCATTCATGTTTATTTCGTGCTGTAACTGGTATTTAAGCGGAGGAGGTGATCAGTTCACGTGCGCTCCGCGCTGCCGCTTCTCTTGAACTGAGGCGCTACTGCGATCTGTCACACCACATCAAACAGCGCCAAAACGGTATTTATTTTTTTAAATTTCATAATAAAATGGATGTAATTTGAAATCTGAGACTTTGTTTCATATCAAAAGTAACAAAGCACAAAGATTATTGTGACTTTTTGGATGGGAGGCGCGCTAGCATGATCCGTTCATTCATCAACTGAAAACAGGATGACTAATCGATTCTTGGGATTTAAGAATTTATATCGGTTTATAAAAATGAGAATCCATTAAAATCGAGAAATCGATATTTTTTACCCAGCCCTACTGGAAACCAATCATAACACCCTAGCTACACAAAGTAACATCCTAGTAGAAACCATTTAGAACACCTTGTTCACCTTATTTTGCAATGCGGAAGTAAGCTATTTTCTGTGAATGTGTGTGAACCTTCATTTTCAACTTTCATTTGCTGCTATAGGTAAATAACTGAAGAATTAAAAAAAATGCAGTAAATGTTAAAATAATTTGCACTTCAAACCAGTGTGTTTTGCGATAATAAATTAAAATAATATGATAACAAATAACAGTTAAAAATAAGGTGAATGAATACCCTAGCAACATCATAGCAATGCGTTTTAAAAGCACTCCAATCACCTTAGCAACAGCATAGCAACATGCTAGAAACCACTCAGAACACCTTGGAAACCACCTTAGCGACCACATAGTAACATCAGAACACTTAGGAAATGCCCTGGAAACCACCCACAACACCTTAGCAACCACATAGTAAAATCAGAACACCTTGGCAATGCCCTGGAAACCACCCACAACACCTTAGCAACCACATAGCAACATCAGAACACTTTAGCAATGTTAACATCAGAACACCTTAGGAATGCCCTGGAAACCACCCACAACACCTTAGCATAGCAACCACATAGTAACATTAGAACACCTTAGCAATGCCCTGGAAACCACCCACAACATCCTAGCATTGCGGTGGCAAGTTTTGCATGGACAAACACCACACTTTTTCTTTAGAAAATGTAAAAAAAAAATCCAAATATTTAAAAAAAATCTTTAATAGTGACTTTTTCTCCATCCATCTCTAACTGTTTTCTATCTATCTGTATTTGCCAGCAGAGTTAAATAGACAATGATAACCATGCTATGAGATTTTAATTATTTAAGGCTTAATATCAGACTGCTGATTATCTCTGAATTTATTTGCATCACTTTTGATGAACTCCATTGTGAGTGAATTCAGAGTGATCTAAAAGCGCTATTTGTCAGGAGGATCTCATAAGAAGGGCGATCCACTTCCCTGTTTCCCAAATCTCACTCCTCGCCTACGGCCTGGTCAGGAAGCCCTGCATAATTCCAAACCTTGTGCCCGATTCCATTTAGCTATTCCGTTTGATGATGCTAATGACGAGAGGGGTCGTGACCTTTGCAGCTGATGTGGCGCTTCAGACCTGGAGGCAACAGCAGCTGCCGTTTGCGGCCCCTTAAATGTTCCTGCTCAAAATGGAACCATGTTACTATTCTGATTTACTGGAGTATTTAAAGAGACAGTTCACCACAAAATAAAAATTCTGTCATCATTTACTCCCCCTCATGTTGTTCCAAACCCATCTGTTTTTTTCCATGGCTGTCTCTGATCCCGCTCTGCTTTCATTTTGAATGGAATAAAGCAGCTTGGACATTTTCCTATAATTCCTTTAAAGAGCTTTAAAGAGTTATTTGAGGTTTTTTATGATTGCTAAGGTTCTGGATTTCAAGGCATTTTGCTGTTGTCCAGGCTCACACTGTGCTGGATGAAGTGTCAGTGCAGGCTCGATTGGTTTTGGGAAGGAGGATGATTTTTGCTGCGAGTCATTTATTTAGCAGCAGGTGATATGAAACGAGCCTTGTCGAAGTGGTTCATCCTGACGAAGGAAAAACAAGCCATAGTTTAAACCTTAAAGGCATAGTTCACCCAAAAATTTTCTTTAAAATATCTTTGTGTTCAACAGAAGAAAGAAATTCATACAGGTTTGGAACAACTTGAGGGTGAGTAAATGATGACAAAATTTTCATTTTTGGGTGAACTATCCCTTTAAAAACAGATGACAGTAAGTGGCCTTCTTCTACATATAAATGTCATAATGTCATAAAAGGCGACCAAGAAATGCATATTCCAATACTGAAACTTTATAAATCAAGCTTGGAAGTAGAGACCTGCGCGGGACAGAATTCTGTCACATTCCCGCAAAAATATACGTTACCTTCTCCAGCTCCCGCCCGCAACATTCATGTTTTGTCCCGCTCCCGCCCGCAAAAGCCAGCATAAAAGTATAAATAGATTTTTTTCTGTACGTCCATGAAATAGTTTCAAGTAAGTTAACATAAAAGCAAGCGGTGTGGCATGGCAGAATGCGCGCAAAGTGTGCTCCCTTAATAATTCCTAAAAAGCTGACATCTCAATTCAGCGCAATCTCACAAAGCTCCGTTATCAATAAAGCTGACTGCACAATGTCAGTTTTTCATAATGTCTACGCATTTTCCTTGTTATAATCTCAGGATTGGCCAGCATGCAGAATTCAGCACTGAACAAAAACTCACTTTGAGCGGTGAGTGGATTCTATCTTAAATGCATCTGATTGGCCATTGCGTTCAAGAAATCAACACATATGTCTGTGATTGGCTACATTGCACAACGCTGCAAAAACATGTTATAAATAGAAACTCTGCCCATGCTTGCACCTGTAAATCATTTTTATTTTGTTTTAGTTGTTTACCTGTTGCTTTTGTGCAATAGATGAATAGCAATTTATTTGTTTTTAGATGTTTCATTTTTAGATATTTCCATTTTGCGGGAGTCCATTTTTATTCTCCCGCAACCCTCACACACACGAGTACCTTACCGCCCACGCCCGCACTCGCCCATCAAATCTAGTCCCGCACCGCGCTCTATTGCGTCGGTCCCCGCGGGAGTGCAGGTCTCTACTTGGAACCTTTACATTCAGAAATCACACATTTATAAATGTTAGTGCAGCATTTCTTAGACACAAACCCCTGGTTTCACAGACAGAGTCCCAGACTAAAATGCATGTTTGAGCTGTTTTAACTGAAAGCAACTTGCACTGACATATCTTAAAATATGTCACTGCCATTGTTTTGTCTCAAGATACACATCAATAATGTTTTTGTTACAGTTATGTTTTTCTAGGGACTCTTATTTTTATATGCTGTTCTGTTTCCCTTAGTTCCTGTTTTCCTGCTCTGTTTAGTTTCAGTTTCCTTGGTTTCTGATCATGTCCATGTTAGTTTCTATTTTTCCTTATTATTATCAGCTGTGTCTGTATGTAATGTGTTGTTTATTTCCTTGTGTTCTTCTAACGATTTCCTGTGTTCATCATTAAAGATCATTCCTAGTTAAAGATATTCCTAGTTCATGCATGTTGCTTACGACACCTTACTGTTTCTTTCAAAGGCACTTAAAAGCTACTTAAATACCCTTATTGAACTAAGACCTAATCCTGGCTTAATCTAAGCCCTGTTTGTGATACGAGGCTTACCTTTGTTAAAACTTCTTTGTTTGTCAGTTAAATAGTGTTTGACAGTGGAAAACTAAGTGCAATTATAAGCATACAGCCATTACACTTAAAATACTTGGTTAGTTATTTCAAAATAGAACCAATAATTGACTTTTTTCAATGTTAGATTGAGTCAACCTTTAATTACATGAAGTTGGATTTATTTATTTATTGCATCTTATATGAAAATAGACACCACAAAAATGGGAAAAAAGCAACACAGGAGCTGAGGAATGATGAGTTTAATGTTTCCTTCTAATTAAGCTGCTTGGCAGGGCAAAAAAAAAAAAAAACACTGACAACAAAAACCAGAAGCCAAGTGTGTTCTGCGAAAACTTCAGGGATACCAGAAATCACCATGACAACAGGATTCGATTAGAATGGGTTAATGTGATCTGTGATGTGATTAGTTTAGATAATATCTGATTAGATGTGATTAAAACAGATGAGATTACAATTGCATTAGATTTTGATACTGCACCATTGCACTAGTTGACTTTGCTTCTGATGAAGGGTAGACAATTTAAAAACAATGGAATTACATGAAATAAAATCAGTCCTAATCGGTGGAAGGCACGCATTCCTCCGGAATCAGTAATTACATTAATTGGAATTTAAAGGATGTGCGAGAATTTTCATATCACTTCTTTATTCTTGCATGTTTTAACATATTGGTAGACGGTTTAGAGCGTAATTTGAGTTTACTGCTGCATATATAGTAAATTATATTTCTGAATTTATTGATAATCAGCATTAACTAGCTTACAGCGGTGAGGTAGTGCTCTGGATTCGACCCTCAGGTTTTTTTATTATTCTAATCACCTGAGCGACAAATGACATTTAAGCAATTGAGCCACAGGAAAATGCCATAACAATGCTGATTGACTGATGGCACCACAAGAACACAGTCATTTAATAGCAAATCTCCTAAATTGTGATGTCAAAGACAGCGCACATACACACACACATGCTGGTTTCCATGTTTTATGGGGACTTCCCATAGACGTAATGATTTCTATACTGTACAAATTGTATTCTATCCCCCTACACTAACCCTACCCCTAAACCTACCCATCACAGAAAACTTTCTGCATTTTTAGATTTTCAAAACACTTCATTTAGTATGATTTATAAGCTGTTTTCCTCATGGAGACCAAAAAAATGTCCTCATAAGGTTGCATTACTATCATTGTGGGGACAATCAGTCCCCACAAGGATAGGATGTGTGCAGGGCTTGACATGAACTTTTTTGCCACTGTCTAGTGGTTTTCCAAAGTTACTATTTCACATCGATACCATGGGGAAAAACTGCCATATAGATATTTTTTATACTATCTCATAATGTGGCAGCAGGTATATTAGGCTGCTGTCACTTTAAGACCTGACGCACGGATCCATTATACTGTACATTATAATATACATTACACATGCGTTTTCTTTCTCAACTGTTTACGTTCACTTAAAACATGTTTATGTGAATACTCACCAAGACCGGCATTTTGAAATTATTTTGTGTATTTGACTGTTTAAGCAGCGAAAAATAACTCAATTTAGTATTGAGAGACGGCTTTATGTTCGCACACAACAATATTCATCTGGAGCAAATGAAACGAGTGAGTGAGAGGAGGCGGGTTTGTGTGTCAACTCGCTGTCTGAGAGATGAGAGAGCAAGAAAGCGCAGCTGGTATCGTGTATCTATTCTGCGGAAAATGAGTATTGGAAGCGTTTCAGATATTTCAGTATCGATATGTATAGAAAAAGATATAGTTTTAACTCTATATTGAACTTAGTTTATTATTTCAGATGCCTGTTTAAAAGACTACAATTGAAAAATGTTTATATTATATAGGCCTATAAAATTCAACCCGCCAAAGTGGCTAGTAGGAGTATATATATATGTTATACATGCATAATATTTTAATAAAATAATTTATATAAGTAAATACAATTATATATAATTATTTTACAATTTAATAAAATATATTTATACATATTTATAATACACAGCTAAAACATCTACTATAATACATTGCAATATTTGTGATTTATATATGAATAAAAATGTAAATATATTTAGTGCTGACAAATCGATTAATCGTGATTAATCGCATCCAAAATAAAAGTTTGTGTTTACATAATATACGTGTGTGAACTGTGCATAATTATTATGTATATATAAATACACACACATGCATGTATATATTTAAGAAATTTTTTTTATATTTTATTTAAAATATTTATATATATATAATATAAAAGATATAGATATATATATACAATATATACATGCAAATATTTCTTAAATATATACATGCATGTGTGTGTATTTATATGCACATAATAATTATACACAGTACACACACATATACACTCACCTAAAGGATTATTAGGAACACCTGTTCAATTTCTCATTAATGCAATTATCTAATCAACCAATCACATGGCAGTTGCTTCAATGCATTTAGGGGTGTGGTCCTGGTCAAGACAATCTCCTGAACTCCAAACTGAATGTCAGAATGGGAAAGAAAGGTGATTTAAGCAATTTTGAGCGTGGCATGGTTGTTGGTGCCAGACGGGCCGGTCTGAGTATTTCACAATCTCAGTTACTGGGATTTTCACGCACAACCATTTCTAGAGTTTACAAAGAATGGTGTGAAAAGGGAAAAACATCCAGTATGCGGCAGTCCTGTGGGCGAAAATGCCTTGTTGATGCTAGAGGTCAGAGGAGAATGGGCCGACTGATTCAAGCTGATAGAAGAGCAACTTTGACTGAAATAACCTCTCGTTACAACCGAGGTATGCAGCAAAGCATTTGTGAAGCCACAACACGCACAACCTTGAGGCGGATGGGCTACAACAGCAGAAGGCCCTACCGGGTACCACTCATCTCCACTACAAATAGGAAAAAGAGGCTACAATTTGCACGAGCTCACCAAAATTAGACAGTTGAAGACTGGAAAAATGTTGCCTGGTCTGATGAGTCTCGATTTCTGTTGAGACATTCAGATGGTAGAGTCAGAATTTGGCGTAAACAGAATGAGAACATGGATCCATCATGCCTTGTTACCACTGTGCAGGCTGGTGGTGGTGGTGTAATGGTGTGGGGGATGTTTTCTTGGCACACTTTAGGCCCCTTAGTGCCAATTGGGCATCGTTTAAATGCCACGGCCTACCTGAGCATTGTTTCTGACCATGTCCATCCCTTTATGACCACCATGTACCCATCCTCTGATGGCTACTTCCAGCAGGATAATGCACCATGTCACAAAGCTCCAATCATTTCAAATTGGTTTCTTGAACATGACAATGAGTTCACTGTACTAAAATGGCCCCCACAGTCACCAGATCTCAACCCAATAGAGCATCTTTGGGATGTGGTGGAACGGGAGCTTCGTGCCCTGGATGTGCATCCCACAAATCTCCATCAACTGCAAGATGCTATCCTATCAATATGGGCCAACATTTCTAAAGAATGCTTTCAGCACCTTGTTGAATCAATGCCACGTAGAATTAAGGCAGTTCTGAAGGCGAAAGGGGGTCAAACACAGTATTAGTATGGTGTTCCTAATAATCCTTTAGGTGAGTGTATTATGTAAACACAAACTTTTATTTTGGATGCGATTAATCGTTTGACAGCACTATATATATATATATACACAGAAACATTGATTTTCCCCGAGATGGTATTGTTACAACATCTGCCAGCAGGGGTTACATGTGCCTACAGAGATGCCATTTTAACACATACAAGATTATTTTGTATTTTGTTCATATCAGATTACCTGATGCACAGGAAACACACAGACTATATTTAGAGCTCAACTTCCTGCACAAGGCTGTCCATCTGATATTTTGTATGAATAAAAGGAGGCCTGTGCGCCATTCCTTTTGTTTCCATCTCATTACCCACACAACACACTCTTTCAGAAAGATTATTTTTCTTTTCAAAAAAGCTTTAAAATCAAACGCACCCCTTCACCAGAACGAGGCACGTCTTCCACAGTTAGAATTTCACAGCAGACGTGTCGACCTGAATTCAAACGGATGGCTCACGCCCGTGAGAAGCAAACAACATATTACAGTCTGAGCACATCTGCTGGGCATGTTCAGCCCAAGTCATTACAATTACGGCACACTTCAACGCCTCTGTAAAGAGCTGGATATCCACTTTCTGTGGGTCACTTGAAGTTGCGTCGTCCCCCCTTTCACGCTCAGGTAGGCAGGGGGATAATCTGCATCCGTGACAGAGCTCACCTGCATATGTTAACATGCACAAAATTACACCGCACTCATTCAAGTAGGACAGCAATTGGACGGTGTCACGTGTCGCCGAGCGAGACATCCCGATTTCACGACGCAATTTCAACTGAGGTGTTAACAGATAAAGCAATTGTTTGAATATTACAGGCTTAATATGGTGAAATCCTCAAGGTTTGGACGCTCCTGTAAATAAATGTTGGCACTGTTAAGAATGAGTGTGTGGGAAATAGAGGAATCTCCTCTGCCAGAAGAGGGGCCGACAGAAGTGTGATATTTGTAAAAATCGCATCAGCTTTGCCAAACGCCTGTGAAATTAAATCCAGTTTAACAGATCACGTTGCCTTTCAGCTCATTGTCTAGATAGATGTGACAAATTTATCACAATTAGGAGTTGGTGGTGCAACCCTGTAATTCAGTTCGTCACAGCTCTCCCTTCAGAACGGGCGTAAAATGTCGACAGTGAAGTAGAAGACACAATGTGACTCAGTACAAAGCGCAGGAGTTATGGAAGTACACATTCATTACCAGAATAAACTTCAATAAGGACTTTAAAGCATTGAATCAGTCCAATCAGCTCAAAGATTGAATTTAAAGCAAACAGTATCTGACAACTGAAAAAAGACAAAAAATTGTAGCCTATACTTAACCCTGTAAAGCCTGACATATGAATTATAGTATTTTTTTAAAAAATGGAACAGTTTATTGAACCTTTAGACAAAATATTTAGTTTGATTAAGTGTTTAATGTTTTGTATCATAATTGATACATCAGGCTTTTATGGTGCATATGAGAATATGGAGCACACACTCGAGGAGGAAAATAAATAGGCTATTGCAGTTGTTATTTATATGGCCAAAAAGTAAGATGAAAGGTTACACTTTATTTTGATGCTCCACTTTAGACATTCTATTGACTATATCCAGCAAGCAATTTTGCGTTTGAAATACATCTAATAGCCGTCCAAACACAGCCCTGACGTCTAGTGTAAAACAGGGCAAAATATGGGCTGTCAGTGAAAAATAGACATCTAACCAAATAAATTAAACCAAACACCTTATAATCACTGTTGATTTTGCTTACATGATGGAATATCACACATCTCACAAGTTATTTAGGCAAAAACAACATGTAATCAAATTCAAGGTTTTGGCTAGAAGTGGGTTACTCATAGCCGGACTATATCGGGTCTATACTTAACCGAGGCGGTGAAATAACGGCTATTCCTTGCTGGGTAAGTAACATTGCACCTGCATGTTAACTAACTCTCAGTAGAATATTAGTAGAGTATTACAGTAGAATAAGGAGGGTTAGTAGAATAGACCTTATGTAGCCCCGCCCCTTTTCAGCGCTGCGCTCGTTCTGATCTCTCTTCCAGTTTGTATTTCCACAGCATTAAGGTAAGATCTTACGGATTTATGAATCAACCACTCATTTTAAAATCGTCCCGGTCTACTGACATTTGTTATGACATACGCTTCTAACATTACAATGCTCATGATAACTTTCGTTAACTCTACAATAAGTAAATCCACTTCACCAGCGATGCCATAGAAATATACCGAAGTTCAAACACAAAATGGTAAAGATGGCTCCGCGCTTGTTTCTCTGGCGCTTCAGGTCTATAACTTGACATGTACTTGCAAAGTTACTTATAGTCAGTTGAATGTTGAATGAAAATAAAGTGTTGCCAGATGAAATTCTGATAGCTTGTAATGTAAATCAATTAGATGTTTCTGTTTGTCATGCTATGATTTTAAGGATTTTAGGAATTTTCCAGCAGGGATATTAAGGGCCAGATTTACTAAACAGGGCAAATTAGCGTGAGAGCACAATTCCAAAAAAGCGCAGATGGGAGTGGAAAATTGTGCGCGTGATTTACTGAAAATGCGCAAATAAAGAACACAGACGCAGTCGGATCATGTCCATAATGACCAACGCAATCTACCAAGGTTTAAGACGTGCTTTTTTTGGCTGTTACCAGCAAACACCAGTAAATTGACGAGCGCGAACCTTAGTAAATCACCTTGCATGATTAATTTAAATACTCTCCTCCCATAAATTTTGCGTCTGAAAGGGAAACTCCTACAAATGCATATGCAATAAGTTCAGCTGTAAAAATAACCGTCCACGCCTTTTCAGCGCTAATTTTACACTGCATGTCTTTAGTAAATCCTGACAGTAGTTTTTTAACGCCAAAAGAGGGTTTGTGCTGGTGCAAACTTTTAGTACATCTGGCCCTAAATATTTATTCACTTATGTAATTAGCAATCATTAGCTAACATTATAACATTCAAACTTAACTAACACTAAGTAGAAGCTAGTTATTAGCTGATCTAAGATGATCAGTGGCCCAAGCTGGACCAAACTGGTCATTATCTCTTTTAAGTTGCTAATAACCAGTTTAGACCAACTAGAAACTAGCTATCTTCCAAAAAAGCTGAATTTTTCAGCATGCATTTATTATGCTACTTATGTAGCTAGCTATCATTAGCTAACATCTAGCAGCAACATTAAAAAAATGAACAAACATTAAACTAGTTATGAAGCAAGAGCTAATATGTAGCTAATATTATGTTGCTAGCCTTTGGTAGCCTTTGCTAGCCTGTAAAAACTCACCAGTGTGGAGTGCAGCAATTCTCAAGTTAACAGTGACTTCACTGGATTTTGCTTCAGGATTGTAGGTAGTGTATACTTCACTGGAAATTCAGCAATTAAACACAATTTATGAAATCATATTGGCATATAGCCATTTACAGGTCTGTCTGAAAGGTTTATACGTGGCATTTTCTCTATAGGCATCTTGAATGCCATTTTTACTTTCAAAACCAAGCATTTGTTCCTCAGACTTATTCCAGATAAAGCTCTAGCTACGTATCTGCTCGCAATGGACGAACGCATGAACGTAAGACGAGGTGATATCAAAACTGGCCCTCATTAAAACAGGCGGACAGTACTACCGCATGCTGACTAGACGTGTAGAACAAACATGTCTATTAGCAGGAAAGGGGGGTGGTGGCACCCTGCCAGGTCTAAATTGCTGCCTGAAAATGTCTCCTTGCCATATGGGTTTTCCTGTAGTGCTGAATGAGACCCAGCGCAGGTTAAGATGTGTCAGATTTAACTGGGGATTAATTGGTACTGGGAATGGACTGGGCCATCTGTGCTATCAGTCTGTTCATCTCCCCTCCACCTCCTTACCATCTCGGGGCCCCTCCACAAACGCCCGTTCACTATAGTGCTCTGAATGGAGCATAGTGTTTGTTTGTGTGTGTGTGTGTGTGTGTGTGTGTGTGTGTGTGTGTGTGTGTGTGTGTGTGTGTGTGTGTGTGTGTGTGTGTGTGTGTGTGTTTGTGTGTGTGTGTGTGTGATCGCCAGTAATAGACTGCTGAAAATCTCGAAATTGATTAGCTGGTGTAATCTTTCTTGTGTATGCATTTCACTCTCTCTCTCTTTCTTGCTTTCTTTCTCTTTGCAACAACCTCTGTCAAAAAACATTATGGAAAGTGGCCCTGACGTTTTCTCCTGACAGTGTAAAAATCAAAAGTCGCTTCCTTATGTAAAGAATGCTATAGCTCAACGGATGGGTTGTGAATGTGAATATTCAAAAGGCTTCCTCTCACACACTGCGTTATTTATTGCATATTTATTTTTACGTTTTATCAAATCACTTGAGTCATTCAGTCCAGAGGTTACATTACCATTAATGACAGACTATAGTAGGCTATAAAATTTCCATCATGATCTTAATCTGTCAAACTTGATTATTATATAGACATGTGGCATTCTATTTATACATAATTTGAAATTGCCTTGATATAGACAGAAATCAACATATTCAATAAATACAAAGACAAAAGACTCATAGTCAAAATATAGGCTAAAACGGATGTTAAAAAATATTTAAAGAACTGAAATCATGGACGACTGACAAGTTTAACCCCTTAACTGTCACCCCCCTTTTTGAGCATAGACATAAAAATGCAAACTAAATCCAAATGTAAATGGTTGTAATTCAAGAATGCTTTGGAATATAGACCTATGTTTGGCCTTGTTCTAAAGAAGACACACTATTTCTGAAGTGCACTTAAAAAAATGAAACTATGAAAAAGTTATGGACGTTTAAATTTACTGTAAATCAAATGTACTGTACTAAACATTTTTTATTTTATATAAATTGTATATTTTACAAAATACTTTTTACTCTAAACTGCCATATATCTAACCAAGTTGTGTTTCAAATTTGAAGTTGATATCACAAAAATTGAAGCTCTTATGAGATTTTGTTTAGGCACTGTAGCACTGTAGCCACCGGGTGCATACACATTCCATAGAATTTTTTTAATGCATTCTCCTGTAACAAATTCATAAATTTCTGTCCAAATATCACTTCTATCACAAAATAGTCGAACAAATATAGTACCTTGAGACCTTTCGGACGATATGTGTTTTGTCAAGATTTGTAAAGGTTTTGTTTAAAAAGTAGTTAAAATAAATTTTGTAATATGAAACCTGACACCACCCACTAGGGGAGGAGTACCGTTTCTATGGTAACGCAACACCCAATTTCAAAATGGTTTCCACAGGATTAATTTTGAGTTCGTAAGCTTTCAGATGATACCTCATTTATGATGATTACTCAAATATGTAATACGGAAAAAAGGCAATAAAAAAAGAGCGCCAAGCATCCCGCTGGCAGGACGGTGACAGTTAAGGGGTTAAATGCAAAGAACACTAACATCGCACACAAATGAACCTAATTAACAACTCAATAAAAGGAATACACATTACAATCAAAGAAATCAATTCTAGGATTTCTAGGATACCTGGCACCAGTAACACCCTGAATAATTCATAAATATACTATTAATAAATATATTTGATTTATTTTATAAAAAACATGCATTCATAATTTTAATAACATAAAGAAGTTTATAAGTACGTTTTTGGCTAATGCGCTCTCTGAGTCGGACACTAGGGTGCTAGAGTGTTCTGGTTTTCAAGGCGTAACTAGGGTGTGTTTTGTGGTTGATAGGGAGTCCTGATTGGTTGCTAGGTGCCGAGTCAAAACAGCCCACCCAGTCTCTCTGATATTCTGGACCAATGTAAATTTTCCACCCTTTTTATCATCAGCCAGATGAAAATTGTAAATCTGACCACTTATAATAATGATAGCATTAGGAAACCTCTTTTCAACATGCATAATTTGGGTCACTAGCTGTATGAGCAATAGTAGTAGTTATCATTGCCATAGCACATATGAAATATGGTTATTTGAATGCACACAAACTATTGATCAGCTAATCATGTAATGTGTCCTAATCACTTAAGTTGTTATATTTAGCTCTCATATGAATTCATGATCAACAGTCTTTCTGCCTGAATATGAGTTACATTGAAGTAGACCTTAACACATGCACACTCTCATTAATAGGCCATGTAAGTTATGTACACTTTGAAATTCGTGTTGCTTTGTAAATTATTCTGAAAAAACAGCCTTGATGGGCAGCCTCGTTATCTAATGATATGGGTTTCTGCTGCATCCAGGCTCTCTGAATACATTAGCTGCTGGAGTACGATCTGTGGACCGCTCTAAATAAAGGCAGACTGCTGAAATGTTCGTAGGCTCTGGAGAGGTACACAAATGATGAAATAAATTCAGATCATAATCAAGAATAGCCACCCAGGTGGAGATCGTAATTCACCTTAAAAACTCTGAGATGGGAAAAAGCGTCTACCGAGCACAGCACAACACAGCAAGATTTTCTAAATGATAATATGAGTGATTGTATAATTTAGTGTTTATTGTCTTATGCCAGAAACGTCCTTAACCTAATAACCAGCAGAGAATTCACCGAAAGGCTCAGGGCTGTACAATCCTAAAGAAACAGCAAAATGTATTTATATTATATTGAATAAATCATAATAAGTCCAATAAGAACCGAAAAGGGGGGCATTACTGTCTGCTCATTTTAATAAACAATTTTTGACTCATGAAACAGACAAATGAGTCCAAGGGCCCTATCATACACCCGGCACAATGCGGCGCCAGGTGCGACGCAAGTGTTTTTTGCTAGTTTCAGTCTGACACAGTTATAATTTTCACGTCCTGCGCCATGTTGTTTAAATAGCAAATGCACTCGGGCCCATCTGTTCGCCCATGGGGCTGGTCTGAAAACGAGGTGTGTTCAGGTGCATTGCTATTTTGAGGCAACTGAAATCGACTGCTCCATTGACCAACAAAAACCTGGTCTAAAGTCAATGGCGCAATATTTTTTTTTGTTATTTAAAGAGCGCGTTAGTAATAAAAGCGCAAAAGTGGATTCGGACACGCCCTAAGTGCACTTGCGCCGTACGCTTTAGACAATGCGCTTAGATTGTTAAAATAGGGCCCCATGAGTGTTACTTGTGCATCTGGACACAAGTGGATCTGAAATGTCTTGGAAATGTGTGTTTTTGCATTTTTAATCCACTTCTGTGAAAAAATGTTTTTTAGCAGTCAGATTAAAATCTGGGGCTGCATCCGAAATCATGTACTTCACTACTATATAGGCAAAAAATAGTATGTCCGAATTCACAGTACTGATAAAAAAGTAGGCTAAAAGTACCCAGATGACCTACTATTTCCGGCAAGATTCTGAAGTGTGCATACGATGGAAACTTTACTATCCCATGAGGCCACGGGAGAGGATTTGTGAATGGCAGTGAAGCGACACAGCTGACACTGGTAGGTCACATGATAATGACAACATGGCAAATGTAGTACATTCATACTACACACATTCATGCTACAGTGGGGAGAACAAGTATTTGATACACTGCCGATTTTGCAGGTTACAAAGCATGTAGAGGTCTGTAATTTTTATCATAGGTACTCTTCAACGGAATCTAAAACAAAAATCCAGAAAATCACATTGTATGATTTTTAAATAATTAATTTGCATTTTATTGCATGACATAAGTATTTGATCACCTACCAACCAGTAAGAATTCCGGCTCTCACAGACCTGTTAGTTTTTCTTTAAGAAGCCCTCCTGTTCTCCACTCATTACCTGTATTAACTGCACCTGTTTGAACTCGTTACCTGTATAAAAGACACCTGTCCACACACTCAATCAAACAGACTCCAACCTCTCCACAATGGCCAAGACCAGAGAGCTGTGTAAGGACATCAGGGATAAAATTGTAGACCTGCACAAGGCTGGGATGGGCTACAGGACAATAGGCAAGCAGCTTGGTGAGAAGGCAACAACTGTTGGCGCAATTATTAGAAAATGGAAGAAGTTCAAGATGACGGTCAATCTCCCTCGGTCTGGGGCACCATGCAAGATCTCACCTTGTGGGGCATCAATGATCATGAGGTGAGGGATCAGCCCAGAACTACACAGTAGGACCTGGTCAATGACCTGAAGACAGCTGGGACCACAGTCTCAAAGAAAACCATTAGTAACACACTACGCCGTCATGAATTAAAATCCTGCAGCACACGCAAGGTCCCCCTGCTCAAGACAGCGGGTTTCAACAAAGGTTTCTGTACCAAATATTAAGTTCTGCTTTTCTGATGTATCAAATACTTATGTCATGCAATAAAATGCAAATTAATTACTTAAAAATCATACAATGTGATTTTCTGGATTTTTGTTTTAGATTCCATCACTCACAGTTGAAGTGTACCTATGATAAAAATTACAGACCTCTACATGCTTTGTAAGTGGGCAAACCTGCAAAATCGGCAGTGTATCAAATACTTGTTCTCCCCACTGTATATGATTACAGCTATTAAAATCTATGCAACACAGTTTCCCCGAATCCCTCCTACCCACGCGGTTCATGGGCAGGTCTCAGAGATAACCACAGAGAATTAGATTGCAAATGTGGAAGCAAGGTAAAGAATATGTCTTACCGGCTGTGAAATAAATAAAATAAATTAAAATCATATCGTTTTAGAATTATATGAGAGTGAGTAAATGATGACAGAAATTACTCATTATTTACTCACTCTCATATCATTCTAAAACGATATGATTTTAATTCGTCTGCAGAACACAAATAGTTTAGCAGAATGTTTTGAGTGCTCTTTCATATATTTTGCATACAATAATAAAAGTATTCTATAAAACTGTGCAATATATTCCACATTTTCTGAAGTCAATTGCTTTCTGGGAGGAACAAGATTAAATTTATGTCATTGTTTAATGTAAATCTCATTTACATCTATTTTGTGGTTGTTGTTTTTGAAAATTAATACTTTTATTCAGCAAAGATGCATTTAATAAATTTAATAAGTTTTGCATAATAAATTACATTTTAAAATATATTAAAATAGATAAACAGTTATACTGTATTTTTGATCAAATAAATGCAGCCTTGGCTAGACTTCTTTCAAAACATTAAAAAAAGTTACCAATCCCAAAATTTTAAATATTTAATTTAATATTGCAAAAATTTTGAATATTGCGCAAAAAACTGCAAATAACGCAGCAATTAGATCTTAAAAGTTAAGGGAAAATTCAATTTTATCATTTTGCAAGCATTATGGGAATGTCTTTTAAATGTTCTGAAACAAGTAGCAACATAAAAAATGTTAGATTAGCATTCAACTAAAATGTTTGAGAAAAGTTTCATGAACCATGTGTAAATAATGCTTTTGTGACAATGTTTTGAGAATATTATTAAAAACCAGATTACGTTGAACAAATGTTCTATTAACGTTACTAAAATAATGGTTGTTCATAACTTTGAGAGAACCTTACCAGAACATTAGCCAAAGTTCTAAGGATGTTCTGTTAGCTGGGGAGATTTTGTTGCAAGAGGTAGAGAAAGTTAATTTGATTTAAAAGATTAGTTCGCTTTAAAATGAAAATTACCCCATGATTTACACGGCTCCGGGGGGTTAATAAAGGCCTACTGAAGTGAATCGATGGGGTTTTGTAAGAAAAATATCCATATTTAAAACTTTATAAAGTAAAATATCTAGCTTCCTCCAGACCACCTTCCATATTCAACTTACGGAAAAAAGCGTAACTGGCGTTAAAAAAAAAAAAGCGTTTTGAACTGCGAGAGGCGTTACACTTTCTGCGTAAGTTGAATACGGAAGGCGGTCCGCCGGAAGCTAGATATTTTACTTTATAAAGTTTTAAATATGGATATTTTTCTTACAAAAACCCATCGCTTCGCTTCAGTAGGCCTTTATTAACCCCCCGGAGTCGTGTGGAGTACGTTTATGAAGGATGGATGTGCTTTTTTGAGCTTCAAACTCAATGGACCCCGTCGCTGCCGTTATAAAGCTTGGAATATCAGGATATTTATTAATATAACTCCAATTGTGTTCATCAGAAAGAAGAAAGTCATACACACCTAGGAGGATGGCTTGAGGGTGAGTAAATCATGGGGTAACTTTCATTTTAAAGTGAACTACTCCTTTAAGATTATAAGGGCACATGAATTTAAAAAAAATATTTGTTATAGGATTTGTCCATTTTGATTTCATGGTGACTTTAAAATAATGATCAAGTAAGCTTCCCTGACGCTCTCCTCTCTAAGTGGCTTCACCGTGGACGTGTTTACCCAGAGGATTGCTTTGTCTGTGCTAATAGATGCTGTGTTATAAGTAGATGACCAGCTCAGTGTGTCGTGTCCTACTGGCTGCCCATGAGCTTTCTAATCCAGGGAAATGTGGGGGTCTGGCCTGATCTCTATTCAACGTGGCACGCCAAAGGTCGCTTTCGTACAAGCCGCCTGTGTGAGCTTTCAGAAACAGCTTACGATGCTTCGGAAAGGAAATTGAAAAAGTGCTGTAATCCTCCCGCCCCTCTGTGCCCAAACACACTTACGCTGACATACACACTTATGACGGCAAAGAAAACAATACACACACCTCTCAAACACACAGCTAAGAGCTGGATTATACAAGGGTCTAATCCCTCCCAAATGTCCACCCTGCTGTCACCTTTGGAGTCCGAAGTTTTAGATTGTTCGGAGATCTCTTGCTGGTCGCCACCTGCGCTCCAGGAGGGTACACTTCCTGTTTACCATTTCCCAATCCTCTATTTCCTTTGTCTTTCTCTCTGTTTAGTAATCAGTAGACTGTACTCCAGACAGCCTGTTGGTGGTTGATGCCAGCTCATGCTCACCAGGCCCAGGGTACCGTCTCAAACGCTAATCCATGTGGATGTACCTATTTACCCCCTCCTCAGCGAGCGAAGCCTCCCCACCTGCCATAATAAACACTGACAAATTACATTTGTTAAGAATTCAAACAGCTCATTCCACCCCGGTGATGGGTTGAGCCACGCTTTGGTCTCGCTCTAATGACACCAGACTCCTTTGCAGGGGAACTTGCACTAAAACACAACAAATTACAATGAGACATAAAATCATTTCTAACAGGGCTGTTTTGTTCCACTCTTAAAGGTAAGCGTGAGGGTAATAAGATTCATCGAGACACTATCGCTCTGTTCCAAAACCTAGAGAGCTGTCTAGTGCCAATATGGACAGGATGCCTTATCAAGCATTCACACTGAGAGTGAGTTTAGGTCACCAGGTCGCTGTAGGGTGGCCTACAACTGGATGCGATGCTACTTTATATACAGTATTATTTAGGGGAGAGTGGGGTAAAATGAGCCAGTGGGTAAGTTGACCCACCCCCTTTATCTTGACAAACGTACACTTTTATTGTCATGTGTCCATATATTTTGGAACCACCCATCATTTCTGCCAGACTGTGAAAAGGAGAAACAATTTCCGGGGCAAAGCGGGGATGGGGAATCGCAAGGTGACGTATTGGACACGAGCATGGCTTCTGATGTCACACTTGGATGTGTGCGGGGTTGGATGTCAACGCAAGATGGAGCGAGACCTACTTGGAAAATTCGAGTTTGAGGTCTCTGCAGAACAAAAGTGGACGTTTCTAAATTTGGGGGTGTTTTCAAAATGGTGGGTGTTTCTATAATCATGCAATGAAAATGATCCCTTACCTGACCACAGCCCTAAACACAACCGTCTCACGTAAGCAAATCAGGTAACGCGGTCGAAAACACCCCTCCGTTATGGCCTTGCCCATCGATCTGGTAACTCCCATACTGTCCTGCATAGAACTATACTTGGAAAATTCTGTTAATGGCGGGGAAAGGGTTAATGAAAATTAGGTAATTTTAGTTAATGTTAATAGCGCTATTGGTGGACTATTGCCCTAGCTTTTGAAAATCTGTTCAAAAATACATTGCTAGTACAAATAAGATGTCATTTTATTTTGACATGGAATGAGCTTCCTTGCTGCTAAAAAAGATTATTGATAGACATGCCCATGTTCAAAAATTTTTTTGAAGATTTGCCTGAAACAAGATAAATTTACTTGAGAAGCAACACTGCATAAGATATTGAGATTCTTTGAAGGTCTCAAAGACAAGTGTATTTTGTCTGCATTCACAGATTTTTTTCACTCATTTTAAGTATAAAAAAAGTGTTAAACATTGCTTTGGGAAAGGAACAAGATGAAATTTAAGGTGTTATTCAATGTAAATCTCATTCTCATATATTCAAATGATAAAATGATTCTCTAGTAATGCTGCCGCTGCATTCCATCCAGAGTGTGGGATGTTTCCAGCTTCAAACTATAAAGGTGTTCCATAGCCTAACAATCTATGATGACATCTATGGAAACAAAATGGGAATGTTAGCTTTGCAGGTGTTTGATTGTTCAGAAAGAAGTCTCCTAGAAACTAAATTAGAGGATAAACAATGCTATTGTATGTGAAGCTAGCATTTGTTCTGCAGGTGTATGATTATCAATCATTTACTGTGCTTTACACACCTGTAGTGTGTTATTGCACCTTTCCAAGCAGGAAGTTAGAAAATCCAACTTTTTTAAGGTAAATAGATGAAAATGCACTACTGTTCAAAAGTCTGATTATTTATTTATTTACTTACTTGTTAAAGAAATTAATACTTTTATTCAGGAAGGATGCATTAAATTGATCAAAAGTGACAGAAAAGACATTTATAATATAATTTAAAAAATTCTATTTCAAATAAATGCTGTTCTTTTGACATTTCTATTCATCAGAAAAAGTCACAAGAATAAATGACATTTTAAAATAAAAAGTTATTTTAGTTTGTAATAATATTCGCAAATGACTGTTTTACTGATAAAATGCAGTATGAGCATGAGACTTCTTTCAAAAACATTAAAATTTCACTGACCTCAAACTTTTGAATGTTTGTGTGTATATGAAGCAATATAAAGATTTTATATAATATATTTATAATCAGCATCTTTGCATTAGGCTAAGGACACATAATATGCTACCTTAATGTTTCTTGTAGTATCTTAGAAGACAGTAAAATCATGCTTACCACTATTTGGAACAGTCTTCTTGCTTTTGATGCCTTGAAATGGTCTCTAGGTAGGCAGCACACTAGATTTTAGAACTAGGTTTAGGTTTTTATCTTTTTTATAAATGAATTAGTGTCATTATGCAATGGAGAAAAAAACAGCTACACCTTTTCTCTCCATGTCCATCAGTAAAACATTTATGTAAATAATTGCACTTTAAGAAAACGACTAATACATAGGCAACAGACGTTAATAAATCTGTGTATATCAGAGTTTGGGAGGGTTTTTCTTGATTTCTAAAAGACCAGAAGCCAGATCCAGCAGAGATGTGTTATCCTTTGCGCATTTAACGATGTGTGTTCAAAACAAGCTTGTTACTTAGATTATTGCAGAAGTGTAAAAAATGGTCTGAGAGGCCGCAGAGGCGCATAATGAAAGCTCTGGCAATCTGCTAGATGCTTAATCAAGCTCACACACATGCTACTATTCTACATTAAAATTTGGCCACTGCATAGATCATGCAGCAATTCAGAGACCATACCCTTACAAAAAAGAAGTTTATTCAAGTGTGATATTAGTATACTTCTTTTAAACTAACAATAAGAAAGTATACTTTTAGCCTACTTTTAATGTACTTCTCAGAAATATACTTAAGTATACTTGACTTATTCTGACAGAAAAGTCTTTGTACTCAATCTTTTGATCGAGATATACTTAAAAGTATAATGAAGTATTCTAAGTATACTTGGCTTGTAGTTGTGTGTACTCTTTTGATTGAGTATAGCCTATTAAATACTTTTTTTTGCCAGTTTGCTTACGCAAATGTAAAATAATGTGATCATCAAACATCAAACAGCATATAAATCAAAACTGCCTAATGTTACGGAATGAAATGTCGACCCAGGACGTGTTAACGACTGTGAAGCTTTGGGAGTGTTGATGGACTCGATCTACTCCATCTATGTTTTGATCATCATTAAATCTGATCTGGACGTAGTTTTATACAAAAATGCAATTTTCTGAGCTCTTTGTTTAAAATGTTGCTGTTTTTTTTTTTTAAATGAAACTTACCCACATTCAAGTGTTGATAAAAAAGTATGCATGTAGCTAGAATAAAATATTTTAAAGTACAGTTAAAGGTATATTTTAAGTAAAAAAAATAATGCCTAAATAGGAACATAGTAGTATACTTAAAGAGCAAAAATTATATATAAATAGTAAACTAAGTATGATGTTATGTTCACTTAAAGAAAACTTACAAGTATACTTGCAGTATAAAACTACTAAACTAGAGAGTATACTTAACCCTAATCCTTCCCTCGGGTCATTTTGACCCAAAACTTTTTTTTTTTTATGTTAAAAATTGAGTGTTCATCGTAGTGGTCCAATACCCTTAGGACTTTTGTCGTACTTGAACCACTTTGTGGTTGAAATTTAAAAAAGTAACAAATCCTTCCCTCGTGGGTCAATTTGACCCCCATAGGAATGAATGGAATGCAAGGAATGCTTTAGTACACATAAACCTAAAAATGCTCAAAATTCTAACTAAAAATGCTAAAACTTTACCAAAAAATTATTTTATAATGTCTGCATGTGTATCTGAATGCATACTGAAGAGAAACTGAACAGCTCATTTGCTCCATATAGCGCTAAAAGGCCATCTAGTGGCAAGAGTCATGAAATTTCATGTTGTATTATTATTTTTCCACAAGAGGTCAGCAAAGACACACAATGTAAGATATTTTGAGCTGAATTAAAAGGGTTATGCATGAAATTGTGAGTTTAAAATTTACGTTAAAAGAATGTGAAGAATGTGCTTAAAGTATTATTTATTTATTATTTATTGATAAAATCTAGTAATTTAAAGGTAAATAAAATAAAAAAAATAAAAAATCTCCAAAAAAAAATTGCATTAAAAAAAATATATATTATCAAAATGAAATGAAATCAAATGAAATAAGCTTTCTGGAAAAAAAAATAAGTATAATTTTAGGGCTTCGGGTCATTTTGACCCACGAGGGAAGGATTTGTTACAAAGTGCGAGGGAGGGATGTACTTTCATAAACTTAAAAATATGCTACAAGTATTTGATTAGTAAACCATCAGTATAACAACAAGTTCACTTGTTGTATAGTTGCAGTACAAACGAAAAACTCGAAGTTTACTACTGTTACACTAAAAGTATACTTTTACACACTAAAAAGTGGACCAATTTAGTCCCTAGTACTGAAATAGTACACTTACAAGAGTACTTCTAGTACATTGATATTAGTATACTTACAACATAAAGTATACTTAAAATATACTTGAACTTTATTTAAGTATACTTAACAAAATGTCTGGAAAATGCTATGTTTCCATCCAAAGTTGCTAATTTAACTTATGCGCAAAATTGGAATATCACATAAAACATTTGCAAATAAAGCAGCGTTTCCATGTGCTCAAGAGAACAAAATGGTCACTTCCTGACGATTGTAAGAAAGGGGCGGGGTTTAAGCAGACTAAATGATTGAAGAAGTCTGGCATACATCACCAGAGAGAAGACCCAGAAGATCCAGTTATGATATTTTGATTAAAAATTACAAGGTAAAAAATGACATTAAGATCACTAACTTGCATTTAGAATATAGATACAGTGAATTTACATTTCATTCATATTTAAGAAGCTGCAGAGTTCGTTTTTGTCAGCGGCATTTCTGTGGTGGAAATGTGTTAAATGGTTCAGGATTGGGCACCTGCATTGGCAACCTGTGGAAGAGTGGCATGAGAGGTTGAGGTTGATGCTGTCAGGCAGTGAGAGAGAGAGAGAGAGAGCAGCTTTCTGATTGGTTGAGTTTGCTCATATAGTGAAATGAAGCCACTCTGATTGGTTTGTCATTGATTGTCTCAGTGGCCTTCTGTCACCTGATGCATGACGGGAGGGCACTGACCCTTCTGACAGACATCATCTATCAGCATTAGCGAGCAAAGGGCAGGATGAACCCAACGAGGAGCTCGAATGAACGACGTTATGTCAAACCAAAGAATTCACACTCTCACAGTCATTAGAGTTTCCAGAAGGTACTGAGACACTTAACACAGATATTGAATTCTCTCTAATGCTTATAGGGACAGTTCACCCAAAAATTCAAATTCTGTCATCATTTACTCAACCTCATGTCATTCCAAACGTGTATGACTTTCTTTTCTTCTGTAGAACACAAAAGAAGATATTTTGAAAAATGGTAGCGTATAAACAACATTGGACCCCATTGAATTTCATTTTTTTTTCAAAATGTAAAAAAAAAATGGGGGGGGGGGGGTGAACTATCATTTTAAAGGAACAGAATAATATTATTTTTTCACTTGTAAATGTCATTGCATAAATGTTTGTCTGTATGTATGAGCTCTGTTATCATTGGCTAACCTCCAGGGTAACTTATTTTAAGCACAAACCTCCAAATTTTTCCAAATCTAATTCAAGATACATTTTCTGAAAACAAAGTACTTTTTTCAGGTTAGATGCTTAGATATTTTACTGGAAACCAAGGCTGTATTCGAAATCGCCCCCTATACCCTTAAATAGGGCATTATTTGAAGGGACAGCCATTTGTTGTGGTGTCCAAAAGCATTGTGGACATTATCGAGTGCACTCATTCAATCCCACAATGTAACGCAACAAGGAGTGTACAACCGAAGTACGCTCAACAGCTAGAAAATACCCATAATGCACTGTGCAGCAGCCCTGAATTCTGAATTCACTGTGTCCGTATTCACTCACTTCTTTTCATTCACTCCTTCAAGTGGACTATATTAGAGGAGTAATGTAGGTAATAGTGAATGAGTGAATGATGTATAGGGGGCGATTTCGAACACAGCCCAAGACTTTTTATTTTTTATTGAGGGCTGCAGTGTTAGCTGGAAAACATACGTCACTGTTTTATTTCAATAGAGCAGACCTTATAGAAAAAGAACATGACATTTATGCTAATTGCTAATTCACTAGCACACACCACAATATTAACGCTATGTTATGAATTTAAGAATTTTAAAAAAAAAAGTCAATTTTACAACCATTCAAAAGTTTGGGGTCAGTAATATTTGTTCATGTTTTTGAAATAAGTTTCTTGTGCTCACCAATGCTGCATTTATTTGATCGACTATATAAAACAATACAACGCTACCACGCTTTATTACTTACCACGCTAACCAGCCAAACCTTTTCTTCATGAACCTTAGTGAGTCCAACTGGCCATTTTTCTGACTTCTACATCTCAAAATCGTTTTTCTGCTCACTTGCACTCTCTCGCAGATCTGTTCAGCGCCTCTCCTCCTCTGCCCCCCCTGAGCTGAACGGCCCGCATTATCTCAGCTGCACGCTCTGGGAATTACAGGGTCAAGATTTCTGGCCTAAATGCAACAGACCCAGGGCTGAGCTTGGCCATGCAAGGGCACGGTGCCAAACAAACAGAGGCCACTGCATGTGTCAGCCAAGAAACAGAGAAAGCGCAACGCAGCGAGAGAAAACACCACAATACAATCCAAGAGCCAAGAAATGTTTGCTGTAGCAAAACCTGAAAATGCAAAGAACACTTAAAGGGATAGTTCACCCACAAATGAATATTGTCATCATTTACTCACCCTCATGTCGTTCCAAACCCGTAAGATGTTCATTCATCTTCGGAACACAAATGAAGATATTTTTAATGAAATCTGAGAGCTTTCTGTCCCTCCATTGACAGCTACACAACTACCACTTTGACGCTTCAAAAAGTTCATAAAGAGATTGTAAAACTATTAGTCCAAATTTTCTGAAGAGACACGATCGCTTTATATGATAAACAGATTTAATTTAGGCTTTTATTCACATATAAACATTCATCAGCTCACACATCAGTTGTGGTAAATGGAAGCTCAAGCATGTTCGCTTGACGTGTGAGAACCAATGAGGTTCATTCTCATCTGTTACGCAGCACGTTTGAGCTTCCGCAAGAACCAATGAGGTTCATTCTCGTGTTATGCAGCACGTTTGAGCTTCTGTAAGAACCAGTGAGGTTCATTCTCATGTGTTACGCAGCACGTTTGAGCTTCCGCAAGAACCAATGAGGTTCATTCTCATGTGTTACGCAGCACGTTTGAGCTTCCGCAAGAACCAATGAGGTTCATTCTCATGTGTTACGCAGCACGTTTGAGCTTCCTCGAGAACCAATGAGGTTCATTCACATGTGTTACGCATCACATTTGAGCTTCATCAAGAACCAATGAGATTCAGTCTCGTTTGTTACGCAGCACATTTCTGCCCTACAAAGGCAAAAGGCAGTAACTTTATTTTTAGTCGAAAATTAGTTATTGATATTTTTGGGGACATTCAAGACCTCCTTTATCATGTGGATAAGTATCTTGAGTCAATTCCGTTGTTTTATCAAGAAAATAATGGGTTGTCTTAACAGTAACTTCCAACAGCCCAGGAGAAACCAAGGCAGAACACCGTAACACCAGTTACTGTTTTTTGCCTTTGTTTTAGAACGCTCAAACTGAGTTAGGGTACTCTGCTATTGTTTAGAAGTTACTGTGACGGCCTGGAGTTACGGTATTCTGCCTTTGTTTTACTGTTCATTAAAATTTGCTGCGTTTAAATTACGGTGTAGCCTTTGTCATACATCTGTCACTGAAGCACTTCTGACACACATGATACCTGAATAAAAGTGTTAGTTGAGTGGTTGTTTTTACTAATAGCGTTTAAGGTTGGTTGAATTGGCTTTGAAATGCAGACATCAAGGTCAAGGGAAGAAATTGTGTAACACAAAAGATGCATTAGACTAACAAATTAGATAGATCGCAATCTACTTCGTTTAGCTAGCTAGCAGCCTGTAGCATAAATAGGCTAGTCAGCTATCCAATGAATAGGCTACCAAACTGCTCCATATAAAAAAGCAATTGTAAATCATCCAAAATAAATGCCATGATCACTAGATTTTAAACAGGTGTTACTATAATGATTTTGCAAATGGTTATCAGCAACCAAATATTGATATGTGGAAGTTACTGCCATTTGCCTTGGTGTGACTTCTCACTTCTTGTAGACAATACAAAGGCAGAGTACAGTAACTTCAAAATAGGGGTCAAAAGTCAAGTTTGAGCTCAAGATTTTTTTTTATGTAGATAATTTTCATTACTAAAACATCTAATTGCCAGTTTTCCAGTGTCCTACCTATAATTCATTTGGCTGGACAACTAAAAATCTTTAAAGTCATTTTTCTCAGTTCCACACTCTAGCGAGTTAAGGTCTTTTGCCTTTGTAGGGCAGATTTGAGCTTCCACAAGAACCAATGAGGTTCATTCTCGTGTTACGCAGCACGTTTGAGCTTCCACAAGAACCAATGAGGTTCATTCTCGTGTTACGCAGCACGTTTGAGCTTCCGCAAGAACCAATGAGGTTCATTCTCGTGTTACGAAGCACGCTTGAGCTTCTGTAAGAACCAATGAGGTTCATTCTTGTGTTACGCAGCACGTTTGAGCTTCAGCAAGAACCAATGAGGTTTGTTCTTGCTAGTCTAGCAGGTTCAGTAAAGCCTGTTATGTTTGCCGATCAATGTTTATGTGAATAAAAGCCTACATTCAATCTGTTCATCATATAAAGCGACCGTGTACTAAACCACTCAATTCATATGGATTCATTTTACGACCTCTTTATGAACTTTTTGAAGTGGTAGTTGCGTGGACTGTAGTCAATGGAGGGACAGAAAGCTCTCAGATTTCATTAAAAATATCTTCATTTGAGGGTGAGTGGCCTAAATGATGACAGAATTTTCATGTTTTCGTGAACTATCCCTTTAAATAATCCAAAACACAATCGAATCCAAGAAATTAAACCTTTTAAGAAGTTGCAAAGTGTGATTGATACGAGTACAAATGAGAAGCCAAAGCAAAAGAGACAAATAAAGAAATGCGTATTTGAAAAGCTTAATCAAATTGCCAATGACAGCTCGGTTAATTTGCTGACAGAAGATGCCATCACTTCATGCAAGAGTGGAGGAAGGCAGAAATAAACATTTCTACAGGCTTATACACAGTCTGACAGTAAGTGTTATTTAAAGAAGCCCAATTAAGCATAATTCAGTGCATAATGTGTCTATCTACTCTCATTAATTTGAGTTTATATTTAAAGGGACTTATGATCAGATGTGGCATACATTCACCCACGCAGAGAGAAAGCAGTCACTTTGTTAAAGGACAACGGTGTCCTCTTGTGGCTGATAAGCAACACTACACCTCAAAGAAACGTGTTGCATCCTGAAGTCCTGAATATGCATTATTGTAAAAAAAGATTTTTACATAAAAGTGCAGAAAACAGTTTTATTCGTAATTTTCGAGGATGAAATGCAATCTGACTATGGCATATGTCTAATTTGACTATCTTCTATACACCACAAGACAGATGAATGTGGCAAAATACTGAAGTGTTTGATTGGACACATGACCTTTGACCTCAACAATAAAATACACTGCAGCCATTTCGAAAATCTTCCAGTATATCCAGCCTCATTAAGCAAATGCAGGTGTTTGTCTCGTTACAACCTGCTTCAACTGAGTGAATACAAGACATCTGCACACCTTTGATACATTATTCATGAGTGCACGAGGGTGCATGCTAATGAGCTACTGTAATCCGGCTGTTTTTGTAATTAAGAAACCGTAATGATAATTTGACAAGGGCAGGGGACTGACTTGTAAGCGCACTAAACTGTAGGACACTGCCAGTATAAAAACACTGTGAGACTCCAAACTCCACAGAAATACTGTTTAATACACTGTCAGGAAATGCCTTTAAAATACATACAGTTGTAAGATGAAATTTGTAAACCCTCCAAATTGCACCTTAGAAATGTTTTACATGTTTTAACTTATACAGTGCTTTTTAAAGCATCATTCAGTCTATAATCAGGCAGACCCATGCACTATCACATTCTCTCTAAAAGCAAATTTGCTTTTTTAAACCATTTTTACAGGCACTTGAAAAAATGTTTTGCTTGTTACTTATTGAATTACAACTAATGGCTCCCAAAGTATTTGCACTAGGTCTGTCAAATGATTAATCGCGATTAATCGCATCCAAAATAAAAGTTTGTTTACATAATATGTGTGTGTACTGTGTATAATTATGTATATTTGAATACACACACATACATTAATTGTTTGACAGCCCTAATTTGCACACTTAAAATGTATGAATTTTATTGCATCAGACAATATCAAACCACATTTTTTATTTTATATTTATTTTTTTAAATACATTTATTTTCTTCTTTTAAATAAATTAATTTATTTGAATTAATTTATGTGTCATTTATTTTAAAGAAAGATAGCACAAGCACATTATAAAAACTACTACTAAAATAGTCACTAAAAAGTTGGTTAAAACCCGTTGTAAAAATGGGTAAAAGCATTATTTGTTTGCAACAGTGTTATTTTAGTATCATTGAGATTATTATAGTTTTGATTAATACTGTCTTTGTAATTTCTACAATTTTTTTTTCTATATCTATATGGTTTTTATTAATTTTTATTTCAGTTTTAGTACATCAAGTTCAACTAAATGAAACGGAAAAAGGTTTTCTTGGCAACTAGCTGAAATATTTAAAAAAATATTTATTTAATATTTAATATTTTCAGTTAAAGCCACAATTAATAATTTTTCACCGCTAGAAGTCGCTTATTCAAAACAAAAGCGTAGCTTGATGACGCCTGGATTTCGCGGAGCTTTTAATATGCCGCAGACGACCGCTTACGCTTTTTCCAGTCATGCATATGCAGCTCTGTTTTGAAAGTTATGTTATAATGCTTCTCTGTGCGTTCACTCGGTGGCTAATAAAACACATAATATATTTAAGCATCTTTGGTGTTTCCATGGTTTCTACAAAATAAAAAAATCGAGAAAAAATCGAGAAAAAATCGGAAATCGAGGGTAACGCGGGTATGATGTCACTGATAGATGACCACGGACACGGTCCAAGTCCTGGTTAAAATTGCTTATTTCTCTGGATTTAAGCATTCTTGGAAACATTTGGGATAATGTAAGTAAGTCAACAAAATATTACATTGTTCTAGTGGTTTTTGGCTATTTTAATCCAAAAATCTTACATATTGTGCCTTTAACATTTATTTAAAGTAACAAAAAATGTTTTTTTAAGGTTTTAGTTAACTATAATATTAATAACCATGGTTGGTTAGCAGATTTGATATACTGCTACCTAATTCAATGACATTGATACATTTTAGGTATGATTAAGGTGTCCAGATACTTCTGAGGTCACTGTATATTTTGAGGTCATTACTGCAAAACTCCAGATGATTAGTTTTTCTCACAACTGTTTAAAATACTTTATTCATTATATGTTTTTAATGAGATTAAAATCTAATAACGTAACTAATGAAGCCATGCAGAGAACCAAGAATGTGAACTTGATGTAAACAAAATACAACTTTTAAAACCATAATCACTTGCCTTTCACCGCCAGCATGTAAAAACACTTAATAAAGCACGTTAATAACCCACCCACACCATTTGAAAGGCCATCCATTTATAGTCATTTCACAGAGAAGAGCAGAAACCTACACTGTAAAGTTAAAGTTTAGAATTCTACTTCAATGTAGAGCTGAGAAAATGAGTTGAACCTTATCAGAAAAGGTTAGTTTTGAGTTTAAAATCTTTCTGGGAAGACAAACATCCAGTGCACATCCCAGAATCCCACCTGCTGACGTGCCGCAGGGCGTCCGTTCATGTACTGTATCGTCTGATTACAGTAATCTCCACCACAGCCTGTGTCTCTCACACACACTGTTATTATTTAAGACCTGCGGAGATAATAGCAGCCGTGCTCGGAAATGGCTATGTGTACATCTTTCCTCCCGGGGGCCACTGGGGCTCCTAACCTGAGGGAGCAGGAGTGTCTTTCCTCCTCTCTATTGTGCTATTTGTCTTCACTGGTCTATCTCTCTGTCTATCTGACTGGGTCCCTGTTGAATAGGGTCAGAGGTTCCTTTAGCCGTTACCATTTATCATAGCCACAGAGCTGAAATCTGGGAAGTGGGGGGAGGGGTGTCAATCTCGTGTTTCCTTTTCTTGAGAAAACACCGGCTGCTTGTCCCCTCCCGTGGCCCCCAAATCCAGTCCAATCCAGCAGGTCAGGAGCAGATTTATCCCGCTAATGAATCCAACCTGAGCCCGCAAACACAGGTAGCCTCACAGGTCACCAGCCAGTAATTGGATAAAAGATCATCATCAAAAGCTATTACCACTCATGGCCAGATAGGAGCACCATGGTCGGCCATTACAATGAGACGAGTATAATTAATCCACTGTGCTCTTCAGACACCCAAAAGAGCTCATTTTAATTCAACATCAAGAATTAATTCAACTAAAACACGCTGGAAGCTAAAAAAAAAAAAAGAAAGAAAGAAGAATGTGTGCGATTAGAAGTATGGTCATGTGGAGATCAGTGGAAAAGAAACTTTATTGGAGGGTTTTTATATGGCATTGCTTTTCTTTTCCCACACTTTAAACTAGAACATTTTATTATGCAAACAAAAATAAATATCATACATATATATAAAAAATATATATACAAAGTGGAGTCCATAAACTCTGAGAACACACTAAAAATAATTAATTTAAAAACAAAAAGTTTTAGGATTTTGAAAAAATGTAAACAAAGAAAAAAATAAATAATTATGAAATAAATTATATATTATACATTACAAAAAATGTATATTGTATATACAGTGGGGCCATACTATATATATATATATATATACACCGATCAGGCATAACATTATGACCTAATATTGTGTTGGTCCCCCTTTTGCTGCCAAAACAGCCCTGACCCGTCGAGGCATGGACTCCACTAGACACCTGAGGGTGTGCTGTGGTATCTGACACCAAGATGTTAGCAGCAGATCCTTTAAGTCCTGTAAGTTGCGAGGTGGGGCCTCCATGGATCGGACTTGTTTGTTCAGCACATCCCACAGACGCTCGACTGAATTGAGATCTGGGGAATTTGGAGGCCAAGTCAACACCTCAAACTCGTTGTTGTGCTCCTCCAAACCATTCCTGAACCATTTTTGCTTTGTGGCAGGGCGCATTATCCTGCTGAAAGAGGCCACAGCCACCAGGGAATGCTGTTTCCATGAAAGGGTGTACATGGTCTGCAACAATGCTTAGGTAGGTGGTACGTGTCAAAGTAACATCCACATGGATGGCAGGACCCAAGGTTTCGAATCAGAACATTGCCCAAAGCATCACACTGCCTCCGCCGGCTTGCCTTCTTCCCATAGTGCATCCTGGTGCCATGTGTTCCCCAGGTAAGTGACGCACACGCACCCGGCCATCGACGTGATGTAAAAGAAAACGCGATTCATCAGACCAGGCCACCTTCTTCCATTGCTCTGTGGTCCAGTTCTGATGCTCACGTGCCCACTGTTGGCGCTTTCGGCGGTGGACAGGGGTCAGCATGGGCACCCTGACTGGTCTGCGGCTATGCAGCCCCATACGCAACAAACTGCGATGCACTGTGTATTCTGACACCTTTCTATCAGAACCAGCATTAACGTCTTGAACAATTTAAGCTACAGTAGCTCGTCTGTTTGATCAGACCACACGGGCCAGTTATTCACTTCACCTGTCAGTGGTCATAATGTAATGCCTGATCGGTGTATATATATATATATATATACACTCACCTAAAGGATTATTAGGAACACCTGTTCAATTTCTCATTAATGCAATTATCTAATCAACCAATCACATGGCAGTTGCTTCAATGCATTTAGGGGTGTGGTCCTGGTCAAGACAATCTCCTGAACTCCAAACTGAATGTCAGAATGGGAAAGAAAGGTGATTTAAGCAATTTTGAGCGTGGCATGGTTTTTGGTGCCAGACGGGCCGGTCTGAGTATTTCACAATCTGCTCAGTTACTGGGATTTTCACACACCATTTCTAGAGTTTACAAAGAATGGTGTGAAAAGGGAAAAACATCCAGTATGCGGCAGTCCTGTGGGCGAAAATGCCTTGTTGATGCTAGAGGTCAGAGGAGAATGGGCCGACTGATTCAAGCTGATAGAAGAGCAACTTTGACTGAAATAACCACTCGTTACAACCGAGGTATGCAGCAAAGCATTTGTGAAGCCACAACACGCACAACCTTGAGGCGGATGGGCTACAACAGCAGAAGACCCCACCGGGTACCACTCATCTCCACTACAAATAGGAAAAAGAGGCTACAATTTGCACGAGCTCACCAAAATTGGACAGTTGAAGACTGGAAAAATGTTGCCTGGTCTGATGAGTCTCGATTTCTGTTGAGACATTCAGATGGTAGAGTCAGAATTTGGCGTAAACAGAATGAGAACATGGATCCATCATGCCTTGTTACCACTGTGCAGGCTGGTGGTGGTGGTGTAATGGTGTGGGGGATGTTTTCTTGGCACACTTTAGGCCCCTTAGTGCCAATTGGGCATCGTTTAAATGCCACGGCCTACCTGAGCATTGTTTCTGACCGTGTCCATCCCTTTATGACCACCATGTACCCATCCTCTGATGGCTACTTCCAGCAGGATAATGCACCATGTCACAAAGCTCGAATCATTTCAAATTGGTTTCTTGAACATGACAATGAGTTCACTGTACTAAAATGGCCCCCACAGTCACCAGATCTCAACCCAATAGAGCATCTTTGGGATGTGGTGGAACGGGAGCTTCGTGCCCTGGATGTGCATCCCACAAATCTCCATCAACTGCAAGATGCTATCCTATCAATATGGGCCAACATTTCTAAAGAATGCTTTCAGCACCTTGTTGAATCAATGCCACGTAGAATTAAGGCAGTTCTGAAGGCGAAAGGGGGTCAAACACAGTATTAGTATGGTGTTCCTAATAATCCTTTAGGTGAGTGTATATAGAAATAGAAATCTATATATATATAGATAGAAATCAGTGTTAAGTGGTCTCTTAATTTTTTCCAGAGCTGTATATACTGTATATATATACACACACACACACACACACACGTCTTAGACTACAATAATCTAAATATATTAAAAAATGAATGAATGTCTGAAGAAAAAATTGAAATGAAAAACAAACATTAGGAAGATAAAAAAAATTCTTGCCAAACTCTTTGGTGAGTTTTTGTGAATTAATTAATGATTCTTTTGAGTCAAATCTTTTCAGTGAATCATTGATTCAGTTCACACAACCTGTCTGAATGATTTGTTCATTAATCGCACTGATTCTATTGTCAAATTCAACTCATTGACTTAATGATCCATTTGCCATGGTTAAAAGACGGTTATATGCATGTTCATATGAAGTAATTTAATAGTGCTTTAATATCCTATACCCTACCCCTAACGACATTAGAGTGAGTAAAAAATGACAGAATTTAAATTTTTGAGTGAACTATTCCTTTAAGCTCAATGACAGGCAATGCGGAGTGCGATGTCCAAATGAAATAACTATAACATTCATAATCCTTGTCTCAGTTTCAGAAACATTCACTCGCTCAAAATCATGAAGCAATGTGGCTCCAAATGTCTGGTTACATTTGATTACTTCAACAACTAATCTAAGAAATAATTAGTGTAGGTGAGGAGTATGTTTTCGGTCGGATGCTGGTCATGAGCAAAGCCAATCAGACAGGATGAACATCCATCCAATCGTGATGAAACCGAAAATGAGGTCACGATGGCGCAAACAATCGAAACAATTATTCTACAGCTGCTGATATTCCATCTTTTCTCAGCACGATAAGAAGCCCCACACAAGGGTGAGTTTATTGATCTGGGCGGAGGGTGGGATGTCTGATCATTGCAGTAGTCATTATGCATGGGCTGGTTTCCCCCCTGCACTTATTAAGCTGCTTTGTTTTCTACCTGTTTCCATCAGAGCTCATTAAAAAACAATGCAGAAGGCCTGCCTATCTCAGCGTGCTGGTTGACTGCACTATAAAAGTCAAGAACTCATCACTTCCAGTGCTGTGATAAGCCCACGGCACAAATTGAAACCGGTTTGATTAGGCCTTGTGGATGGCTCTCTCTCTCCCTCTCTTTTTCCAGTGGGCTGCGTATCAAATCTCCCCTGAGGGTCGTCTGAGATGGATCCATGCCAATCCTTTGGCCACAAACTAGTCGGGTCCTTTCAGAACATGACCTGTGGTGCACACACAAACTAACAGTGTGAGGTCCAGTCGTGGCGCCTAATGTATTCAAAAGCCCTCTGGCGGTGTGCTGTGTGCATAAATTATCTGAGGTGAGGAAGTCAGACTGGATGTTGAATGTTGACGTCTGTGGATTTCTGCAGCCTAAGGGCTGCTCGGACTGACTTGATGTTGTAAATGCCTTAAAGACCTTCCTAACTTTCTTGTGTCAAGGATAAATGTCTCTTTTTTAATTCTGGGGTCTTGCTTTTCCTTGTTGCATGGCACTGCACATATTTGGCTGGAGGAAATTGACAAATTTTTACATTTACCTGCTTGGTTTTGGGCAAACGCAGATGAGGAAAAATTTGTTACAGTGTTAAAGCCTTCACAATCACTCCCTCTATATGCAGCATTGTTTTGCTACACACTCCAAATACAAGATGTAATCATATGAAATAACAGGTCAATTCACAAGGATCCCAAAAACTTCCCTCTAAGCTGGCCAATATGCACCTCCTTATTGTAAATGCATAATTCAAAACTATTTCCATTCACCAATAAGACTGCACATCAGAAATAAAGAATAAAAAGTCAGTAAACACAATCATAAACCGTGTATTTTCCCCAACACAGACCATTTTTTTGGACCATTCTTCTAGAAGCGCATTTGTGAGGTCAGGCACTGATGTTGGACAAGAAGGCCTGGCTCGCAGTCTCCGCTCGAATTCCTCCCAAAGGTGTTCTATCAGGTTGAGGTCAGGACTCTGTGTAGGCCAGTCAAGTTCCTCCACACCAAACTCACTCATCCATGTCTTTATGGACCTTGCTTTGTGCACTGGTGCGCAGTCATGTTGGAACAGGAAGGGGCCATCCCCAAAGTGTTCCCACAAAGTTGGGAGCATGAAATTGTCCAAAATGTCTTGGTATGCTGAAGCATTAAGAATTCCTTTCACTGGAACTAAGGGGCCAAGCCCAACCCCTAAAAAACAACCCCACACCATAATCCCTCCTCCACCAAACTTTACACTTGGCACAATGCAGTCAGGCAAGTACCGTTCTCCTGGCAACCGGGCAAACCCAGACCCGTGCATCGGATTGCCAGACAGAGAAGCGTGATTCGTCACTCCAGAGAACACGTCTCCACTGCTCTAGAGTCCAGTGGCGGCGTGCTTTACACCACTGCATCCGACGCTTTGCATTGCACTTGGTGATGTAAGGCTTGGATGCAGCTGCTCGGCCATGGAAGCCCATTCCATGAAGCTCTCTACGCACTGTTCTTGAGCTAATCTGAAGGCCACACGAAGTTTGGAGGTCTGTAGCTATTGACTCTGCAGAAATTTGGCGACTTCTGCGCTGAGTTGCTGTTGTTCCCAATTGCTTCCACTTTGTTATAATACCACTAACAGTTGACGGTGGAATATTTGTAGTGAGGAAATTTCACGAATGGACTTATTGCACGAGTGGCAACCTATCACGGTACCACGCTTGAATTCACTGAGCTCCTGAGAGTGACCCATTCTTTCACAAATGTTTGTAGAAGCAGTCTGCATGCCTAGGTGCTTGATTTTATACACCTGTGGCTATGGAAGTGATTGGAACACCTGAATTCAATGATTTGGAGGGGTGTCCCAATACTTTTGGCAATATAGTGTATTTTAAGATTGCTTTCAGTGAAAACCGTTCAAACATGCATTTTAGTCTGGGACTAGACTTAAGCCTTGTCTGTGAAACCGGGGGAAGTACTAATAAACAGCCAGTATCCTAGTAATATGCATGCTAATAAGCAATTAGTTAATAGTGAGAATTGGACCCTAAACTAAAGTGTTACATTTTTTGACTACTGAAACCTTTACTGAGAACTGTAATTGAAAAACCCTGATGTATAACTGCAAAACAAAATGAATGGTGTGTGCAGAATAAACTCACACTGAGTGTACAAAGTGGTGGGGTGTCATAAAATTGTCTCCATGGCTACCACATTTTACTTTCAAATAAAACTCTTAAGTGCAGTAAAGCTTCCTGTGGGACTCTTGTCTTCCTATTCCAGGCCCCAGACTGACAGCCCTTAAACACTCTGCATGCATTCATTTAGTTTTAGCATAATGCTATTTTCTTTATTATTATCATGTAGAAGAGCACAATTACTTATTCCAGTGTGTGTGTGTGTGTGTGTGTGTGTTTTTGTTTTGTTTTTTTACTGATGTGTGTTTACGGTAAAGTGTGTGGGAGAAGTGGTCCGGATGCAAATCATGCATGGGATTTGCATTTAAAACAGCTGCTGATAAACAAGCGATTTCAATTAAACTGGGGAGAAGACACAACATTACATGGATTCACTGCCACAGCTTTTCTCACTGCTCCAGATAGGGCAGATACATATTTTGTATAAATATGCAGTGACCCCAAAACCAATTTGGACACTTATGCCACTTTAAAATTGTATGTCTGCATTATGAAAGTGTGCTTGCACTATCCTTCCTTTAAAGGAATGCCACCTGGATTTATATAATTCAAAGACATTTATACATTTTTAAGTGTGGACTAAAGATTCAATAAATATGCCTGGTTTCGCAGACAAGGCTTAAGCTAGTCCCAGACTAAAATGCATGTTTGAGCTGTTTTAACTGAAAGCAACTTGCACTGGCATATCTTAAAATATATCAGTGCCATTGTTTTGTCTCAAGATGCACACCAGTAATGTTTTTTTCTAAGGCACATTTATAAAAGCTACTTAAATGTCTTAAATTTGTATTTAAAGTTAACTAAGGCCTACTCTTGGCTCAATCTAAACTATGTATGTGAAACCAGGCCATATAGCTTAATCAACAGCATTTGTGGCTTAATGTTGATTATCACAGACACACACACACACACACACACACACACACACACACACACACACACATAAAAAAAAAAATAATAATAATAATAATAATAATTTTGACTCTACCCTCACATTCTCATAGTAATTGTCTCATATTGCACAACACAAAGGAATTCAATGTATGTGTGAAACCATGCATTAAACATTAAAAAGATCTTTAAAAAATTATTTTGTCTCTGTCACTGTTTTACTGTCCATGTAAATTTAAGTCAAACATTTAAGACAGTTTTTTTCTTTCAGCAAATGGTTTGTGAAATTGCTTTGCCTTCAGAAAGGGTTTGAAAGTCCAGATATTTTATATATATATATATATTTTTTTTTTTTTTTTTTTTTTTTTTAAAAAGGTGAAATATTATTACAATTTAAAATAACTGTTTTCTATTTTAATATATTTAAAAATGTAATTTATTCTGTGATGCAAAGCTGAATTTTCAGCATCCTTACTCCAGTCTTCAGAGTCACGATCCTTCAGAAATATCAATTTTGAAAAGAGTTGCAGTCCTTAATATTTTTGTGGAAAATAAGAGATCATTTTTAGTATTCCTTAATGAATAGAAAGTTCAAAAGAACAGCATAGGCACTTAAAATGGAACTGAATTATTGGAGGAGAAATGTGAAGATTATTCTATAATACCACTTACATGAATTCTGGTAAATCTTGTGTATTATTTGAGCTATAAATCTATTTAAATGTCATTAAATTCTCACACTAAAATCAAATGAACTTCTTGTGCCTATACAATTGAAACTATTTGCAGATCGACCCCATTCACATCCATTGTAAGTTCCTCACTGTAACCCAGATTTCTGCTTTTTTTTAAAGAAAAGGAGGGACAACTGGAAATTAATTTTTGTGGTAATCAATATTAAGCCACAAATTATGTCAACTGAGCTTACGGAAGATGTGCATTCATCTTCTAACCGACATTTGGTAACAAATTTTAGACAAGCTCATCATAACTGAGCCTTTAAAATAAGTGGGACTAAATCGGCAACAAACAAGCTTTTCCATCATCAGCAGCATTTACAATCAATACAATAGCAAAAACATCAGCCAACATCTGAACGTCCATGTCAGGTCAGGACCACCACTGACCTGCTAACTAGAAACTTTCCAACTGTTACTCCTTCCCATAATTAATGTTACAGTTCTGCAATCTAGACAAAGCCTGGTTATTGTACTTGGCACAGCTGGGCATCTTTTGGTATGTAAATGAAACAGACTGGAAGGATTGCAGGGGGTTTGAATCCCCCCGCCAGACTCGACTGCCACAGGCTGTTTGTATATCTGTTCTGTGCACTACAAAGGGGCTTTTCTGGTTCCTTGCCAAACAAGCCCTGACAAAAAAACAAATACAAACATACAGTATCTTTGTCACCACACATACATTATTCAAAAGACCAGGGCGGCCAAACGAACGCAGTGGACCCCAAAATACAGCGTAATCATAGTATAAAAACGCTGGACTGCTGAGAGATCAGTCACAGTTAAAACTGCTCTTACAGCGCAGCAAAATCAGATTTCCAGGACGGAGAGGTGGAAACTTACCCAAGAGGATGAGGTTATTACGGGCCGTGAGTGAAGATTTCTTTCCCACACCTACTCACAGATACGAGGAACCTCTGCTTCTCCTCTAGGTGCTTCAAAAAAGCTCTCACAGGATTGACTTCATCACTTTTAGGGTAAATACATCATCCATTTTTGTTTCTATATGTATTTTACTATGGACAAATTATTCAAGGAGATCTGTAATACCTAAGGGTGCAAAAGTACAACTAACAATAATAACAGCTAGGAAGCAATATTCTGTGTTCATTGACCTTCTTACTGTAATTCTAAATGTGATCACATAAGATATACATTTTAATCCAGTCTAGATTAGAAACCTGTAGTTCTAGAAGGCTTTGGCAAATCTAACTACTTTTCTCAGAAATGCTCATTGTAGCATCATGCTAACCCCAAAAGTCAATGGCTGCATCCGAAATCGCATACTTCCTTACTATATAGTAGGTGAAAAACAGTATGTGACAAAAGAAGTATGTCTGAATTCACAGTATTCATAAAAGTCCTCCCGCGAAATCGTGTCTCCTCAAACTGTCAGTTAATGATTATCCTATACTATATATATAATGGTATATACTAATGATATTAATTTAAAATACGCATAGCTTACTATATATTGCGTACGAAAAAAAACATAAGTGCATAATAAAACCAATTGAACGTAATTTCTTAACCTTGATTAACTGTTAATCAATAATAACAATAGCCTATTAAGTGAATAATTGAACATCATTAATTTGTTTTATAACTGAAATATCTGGACATTTTACACTTAATTTAACACATAATTACATTAAAGATGATTGAGAATATATGTAGGCCTAGGGTAAGTGCAAATGTGTGTATAAACTAAGCTATCAGTCTAGGCTAATCGTTTATCTGTATGCTATGCTAGTATATAAGCTAATTAATACAGACATAAATGGTCATTATAACGTAGTTGAAACAGCATTTATCATAACATGATTTGGTAAGAATTGTAGTCAGGCACTAAAGAGAGAATCTATTAAAAGCAATTTGAACCAATGGGATCGCTTGGGATCCTAAAGGAGACCCAATTTGTCACTACACTGTCGAGATTCCTAAGTGTGCATATGATGACACTTTACTATCCCATGAGGCCACGGGAGAGGATTTGTGAATGGCAGTGAAGAGACACAGCTGACACTGGTAGGTCACATGATAATGACAACATGGCGAATGTAGTCCATTCCTACTACACACATTCATACTACAGTATACATTTTTTAGCGGTCGTGAAGTAATTACTTATTCAAATTAAGTACCTACTCAAGAGATTATGCGATTTCGGACACAGCCATTGTAATATAAAGCTGTCAGTGAAAGCCAAAGGGTCAAAATTAAGGGCTTTCACATACACCGACTTAAGCACACTAAGGCTGCGTCCGAAATTGCATACTCTCTTGAGTAGGTACTTATTTTGAATAAGTGTTACTTCACGACCGCTAAAAAAGTATGTCCTATGAGTGTGTGTAGTATGAATGTAATCCGGATGTACTACATTCGCCATGTTGTCATTATCATGTGACCTACCAATCAGTTGCCTCCTGCCATTCACAAATCCTCTCCCATGGCCTCATGGGATATGAGTGTCCATCTTATGCGCACTTCAGAATCTATTCCAGGTACTTTTTGCCTACTCTTTTATGAATACTGTGAATTCAGACTTATTTGTTTCACCTACTACTGCTTTTCGCCTACTATATAGTGGGAAAGTATGCGATTTCTGATGCAGCCTAAATGTTAGTAGTTTAGCTACACTATCATTTAAAGATAGACTTAACAAAAATGCATATTATTTAAATCAATATAATACAATGTTATCGAGTGACCCTAGAGTTGAGTCGCACCATGCAAAAAATGCAATGTGATAGGCTACTTGATATCAAAATAATGAGTAATTAAAATGACATGTATTGAATCGTGTGATCCTATCATTTATTTCATGTGGTTTTTTATTCCCAAAAAAAAAAAAAAAAAGAGAGCTAAAAGCCACTGATCACATTGGAGCCGCACGGAAAATTATGACATTAAAACAGTAGGGACTATTTTGCCTATTCTGACTAGCGACAGACCCTTCAGTTGCACCAAGTAAATTTTCCACTGTTTAAGGTTTGTTTCACTGGCTGAAATGACTTCATATTAATGCCTATTGGATTCAAAATCACACAGAAGCAAATGTTTTCGATTACCTTGTAGAAAAAGCTATTCCACAGCTGAAAAATGTCTAAATACCTAGAGGCTTACTGGTGCAACACCTTTACAGGGTTAAATTCACCCAAAAATTCTGTCATTAATTACTCGCCCTCATGTCGTTTCAAATCCGTAAGACCTTCGTTCATCTTCGGAACACAAATTAAGATATTTTAAATGAAATTGTTTGTTTTTGCGCACAAAAAGTATTCTCGTCTCTTCATAAAATTAAGGTTGAACCACTGTAGTCACATGGACGATTTTAACTATGTCTTTACCCCTTTTCTGGGCCTTGCTGTCTATGGAGGGTCAGGATTTCATCAAAAATATCTTCCTTTGAGTTCCGAAGATCAACGAAGGTCTTTTACATTTTTGGGTGAACTAACCCTTTAACTTTGACACCCTATTTAGTGTGCAAGTGCTAAGCTGACTAACCAAAATTTAAGTAAACAAACCATTGGTTCATGAATATTTCGTAGGAAGCTTAAAGTTAGAGTTAAAAAGTAGTAAATTTCATCCTTACCTCTTATAAACCATAGGTGACTTTGGAAATGATCACTATTAATCACCATCACCGATAAACAAAAATAAAAAGAAATTAATTTTTCTGAGGAAAGGGCACCACCTGCTGGAGTGATCTGGAAAGCGGCAAAAGTCAAGACAGCCAAGCAAAACTATTGGAAACGTGTATTTGAACACTGTTGATTTACTTGTTGGAATTGTAATTTGGTACAGGTCAGATTTAAAACAAAAGAAGTGGGTTACAAATTATATTTAGCTAATTAGAGATTTTTGTTTCAGAAACACTCACTCAAAGAGAGCACAGTCAGCAACACATTAGCATACACACAGACAATAATGAAGCAGTTTGTGCAAAAATAAATAAACCAAAACAGCAGGTATGAGAAATTGCATCATTTTTAAAACTGAACCTGACAGCAGGATGAATATGGACGAGCTGAACAAGGGCTTTTAATAAAAAAAAGCCACATTTCATATGCTTCATCAGATCAAATACATTCATAAGCAAAGACCACCAAACCATTTCGCCAAGCTACAAACACTAACAGCTGCCAATCGCTCTGCATATGAACTAAAACACTCACTAACCAACCTTTGAAAGGGAAAAACAACCAGCAGATATGTTAACCTCTGAGTAAGATCAGATAGCGAGCTTTCAATTTAATAACCATCCCTCAAAAAGTAGAAAAAGAGATTCTTGCCGATGATGAATTCAGAACCTCATCAGCAGAAAAAAAACACTGAATTATTTTGCTCTCCAACAGAGAAGATCAACCTTCAAGTTCCTCGGTGTGCAATAATTTGCAAGGATTCATGTTAAAGTCAGCAACAACCAATCTCAGAGCCCTTAGAATGCAGATTCTAGTATATTGGTACCAATGTCTCATAGTGGTGCAGAAATGATAAAACTGTGTTAGGATGGATTCTACGATGTCCAGCGCCACCAGGCCACCCTCATCCGATCCCAGACGGCCCCCATAGAATCGATGGCCGGACGCACGTCCAGGATGGAGAACTGGTAGGTGTCTTTATCAATGTCCCCGTCGTAGTAGTCAATGACATAGCGGACTTCCTTTCCGCACCGATCTATGATCCAATCATGTCGGTCGAAAGGCAATTCATATCTACAGAGAAAGTTAGCAGAGAGAAATCAAGCACTCTGCAGTGTTTTAAACACAACATGAGAAGTATCCTTTGAGATTCACTTTTATATCTCACCCCATCCAGTGACGTATTCTGGCTCTGGGTGAAAACTCTTTGGCTTTGCCCCCGAATCTCTTCAGAGATGGACCGCATGGACACTCGCTGCCAGAAACAAACATGTGTTTGAAACTAACAGTAGTCTAGGGCGCTATGATCATTCTTGCATACTTGGCAGTTTGTATAAACAAAGCAAATCACACTGCCAGTGACCATCTAATGACAAACAGAAGGCGACTAACATGATATTATCACCTCGTTTATCTGGAAGCAACAGGGCTGCAGAGGTGATGATGCAGCTTTTATGCGATTAAAATGTGTTTGGCATCACATAATAAGTTGTTTTATTAGCAGTCACCCTTATTTCTGCTAACAATATAAAAATTGCAGTGGAACAGTCTGTTATACTTAACAAGGCTGCGTTTATTTGATCAAAACTACAGTAAAAACACTAATGTTGTTAAATATTATTACAATTTAAAGTAACTTTTTATAGTAATTCTGACTTTTTACCTCACAATTTTGACTTTTTATCTCACAATTCTGACTTTTTACCTCGCAATTCTGACTTTTTACCTCGCAATTCAATTCTGACTTTTTTTCCCTCGCAATTCTGACTTTTTTATCTCGCAATTCTGACTTTTTATCTCGCAATTCAATTCTGACTTTTTACCTCACAATTCTGACTTTTTTCCTTGCAATTCTGAGTTTATATCTCACAATTATGAGAAGTCACAATTATCTTTAGTAATTTTTAGTTTATATCTCACAATTCCGAGTTTTTATATATATATATATATATATATATATATATACACACACACAGGACTTGACATTAACTTTTTTGCTCAGCAGCCACTATGGCTAGTGGTTTTCCAAAGTTACTAGCCACTCAGAATTTTCACTGGCCAAAATGTTGTTGTTGTTGGGAAATTTGTAAATGTAAATGACATTGACACTGTACACACCCAAATCAAGTCTACATGAAATATATAACATGGCAGGTCATCAAATAGGCCTATTTAGCTCCGATATGGTTGTGTGTAAAGCTCCTTAATCTAGACAGAGAAACACTAACAGTTGCTTGTCTGAAAAAAATAAGTTTTAAATATAAATATAATGTCAATATAATTCATTCTCAAGCAATATTCTCATCAGTGTTCTATCAGCTATGACATTTAAATCTAGCATATTTTGTGTATGAGCCCATACAGTAGCCTAGTGAAATACATATCCATATTTTCATGTGATTTGACAGTTTATTTTATTAAATATCAAAAATCTAAAAGGTGTGCATCATACCTGACACCTAGATGAACACTTTACAGTTGGTTTTATGACTGCAAGTCATTCTCTTCAAATGCTACTTAAGTTATAAACATGTATACCAATGTAACTTTAGAGATGGTCCCTAAATATTAAACGTCCAACGTCAAGCCAACTTTATGCCAGTCACATCAGACTGTGGTTCTGCTGTGATCTTTGTTTGAAATTATTTTTGCTGCAGAAATAGAACAAACAGTCAGTCAGTCACTGTATGATGAATGAATCTCCTACGTACATCGCACGTACATCTCTGCTTTGTTGTTTATGATGAGAGGGCAGCAGATTTCAGTGAGTGAGAGCGCGCTCGGAACAAAACTCCGGCTAATCTGAACGCCTCTGATTATTAGACATTGCATTCATAAACTCAACAGAATCGCATGTGATTGGTTATAATGCGCAATGCGATTATAACAGATGCCTCTTGAGAAACTACAATAAAATTCAACCCGCCAAAGTGGCTAGTGGGAGTGACTGTGTTACACCCCACAGCTGAAATCCACCCGCAAATGGCAGGTTGGCGGGTGTTAATGTCAAGCCCTGTATTCTCTCTCTCTCTCTCTATATATATATATATATATATATATATATCGCATTTCTGACTTCTTTTCTTAGAATTGTGAGATGTAAACTTTGACTTGCAAGACAAAAAAAAAAAAAAAAAAAGTCAGAATTGTGAGATATAAACTAAAAAAAATTTTTCCCTCACAATTGCGAGTTTATATCTCACAGTTCAGGCTTTATTTCTCATAATTTTGAGTTTATAACTCGCAATTCAGACTTTTTTTCCACAGAATTGTGAGATATACACTTGGAATTATGAGTAATAAAGTCCGAATTGTGAAACTCGCAATTGCAAGAAAAAAAAAGGTTTTATTTTCTATTCCGTGCCACAAACAAGCTTCCATGGTTTTCTATTTTAATATTTTGAAATGTAATTTATTCCTGTAATATTTGATCTTTGATTAATATAAAAGTTCAAAAGAACAGCATTTATTTGAAATATAAATTATAAATGTCTTTAGTGTCACTTTTGATCAACTGAATGCATCCTTGCTGAATAAAAGTATTAACTTCTTTTAATTAAAAAACCCTGCATTGGAACACACTGTAATACAGCATTGCTCTCTGAATCATACAGTGATTATGAGAGTTGTGTTGCAGTCACCTGACATGAAGGGCTTCCCACTTCAGGATTTCCTGCCAGGCTTGATCGTTGTTTCGATTGTGGATCTGAATTATATTGGACATGTCTTCGGGAGCAAGACTGTCATCCTTCCAGCGCCACCTAGCAAAACAACAAATAGCAATTAGCTATTTACAGTAATTCATGACAATGGACATTTTCCATCCATAATGTGCAAAACATGAGCATGTCTTGTCTGCAAAGTATCTAAAACAATAGCTTTGTTCCAAAACTTAGTGTGCTGCCTACCTAGACAGCATTTTAAGGAATCATAGGCACACTCCTAACATTAAGGCTGCTCTAAAGAGTAAGCAAAAAAGGTCACACACTAGTTTAGGGTCCAATTCTCGCTATTAACTAACTATTAACTATGACTTTTGCCTTAATAAACTCCTAATTACTGCTTATTAATAGTTAGTAAGGTAGTTAAGATCAGGTACTGGGTAGGATTAAGGGATGTAGAATATTGTGATTAAAGGATTAAAGGATGTATTAAATTGATCAAAAGTGAGAGATTGACAGAATGATTTCTTAAGGATCATGTGACTGAAGACTGGACTAAAGGCTCCTGAAAATTCAGCTTTGCATCACAGGAATAAATTACATTTTAAAATATAATAAAATAGAAAACAGTTATTTTAAATTGTAATAATATTTCACATTATTACACATTTTACTGTATTTTTGATCAAATAAATGCAGCCTAGTGTGGTAATCTTATATAAGCATAAGAGACTTCTTTCAAAAACATTACAAAAATCATACTGACCCCAAACTTTGAATGGTAGTACATATGCCCTAGCTCGTGCAAAACCACTGTTGTGGTCTCTTTCTTGACATTGGAGAATAATGTACTATTTTTTCTATCTGGGGTAATCAAGTTACAGCACTCACAGACTTCCTGAAACTAAGCCAAATGACATATCAGCTCTCCAAATTATAAACAGGATGTATCTGGTTGTAAAACATGGATTTAGGGATCTTTATACAAACATACTGTATAATTTTGTACATAGTACAGCACGCTGAAACTCACCCCTTCCGCAGCATGGCATTCCAGAACATCTGTTCAGAAGGATAGACCCAGTTCTGTTCTGTGCCTGATCGTGGGATTTTAGACTCCTCTCTTTTGACAGACAAAGGGAATGGCTGGTCCGGGGCGGCCGCCTGGTTTGGAGGGGGCATCTGTGGTACACATAAAAGCAACATTAAGCCAAAAATAAAAATCACAAAGAGCATCTTATTCAGGGAGGTGCACAGCTCACCATATTTGTGGGATCGATGGCTCCTTCAGAAGCTCTCATGGGACACTCGACAAACTCATAAGCTCTCTCTTGGTGTGCTGGGCTGGCCGGAGGCGTCTGAGCCTGATGCATCGGGCACTCAGGAGGCGGAGAGCCTGGGTTTATATTGCACATTACGAATTATTACATACAATCCTTTGATATCCAACTCATTATAACAGATGGGGTATGACTCACTTTTAGGGGACTCTTGATGCATGGGACACCCAGGAGGTGGGGACACCCCTCCAAAATGAGGCGCTGACATTGCAGACTCTGCCTGGATATTGGGGGCAAGACTGGATACGGATGCACCCATGATGAACACCAGTGCTGAAGAGATCAAGGACATTCAAATAAAGATCAAGCACACCGTGTTGCATCATTACTTGTGTCAAAATCTACATCACATTAGGGCTGTTAAACGATTAATCGTGATTAATCGCATCCAAAATAAAAGTTTGTGTTTACATAATATATGTGTGTGCTGTGTATAATTATTATGTATATTTGAATACACATGCATACATGTATATATTTAAGAAATAGTTGCATGTATATACTGTATATATATATTTATATAATTTATATTATATATAAATATACATATTTTATATATAAATATAAAAAAAATTCTTAAATATACACATGCATGTGTGTGTATTTATATATACATAATAATTATACACAACACACACACATATATTATGTAAACACAAACTTTTATTTTGGATGCGATTAATCGTTTGACAGCCCTACATCACATGACTTTAAATATTTGAAAATACATTACTGAATGATGCTAAAGTGATAGTTCACCCAAAAATGAAAATTCTGTTATCATTTACTCAACCTTGAGTTGTTCCAAACCTGTATGAGCTTCTCGCTTCTGCTGAACAGAACAAAAAAAGAAGATATTTTGAAGATTATGGGTAATCAAACAGTTGATGGGCACCATTGACTTCCATAGTATGAAGAAAAAAATACTATGGAAGTCAATGGGGCCCATCAACTGCTGGTTACAGACATTCTTCAAAATATCTTCTTTTGTGTTCCGCAGAAGAAAGAAATTCATACAGGTTTGGAACAACTTGAGGGTGAGTAAATGATGACAAAAGTTTCATTTTTGGGTGAACTATCCCTTTAATGGAATAGTTACACGCACAAATTAAATTCATTGTTTATTCATCCTCATGTTGTTCAATAGCTGTAGACTTTCTTTCTTCTGACACACACACATATATATATATATACACCATACGGTTTCCATAAAACAGTCCATATGATTTTATATGTGTATGTATATATTCAGTCTTCTGCTGTTAAGTCTAATTTGTGGGGTTTTAATACGTTCATACTCAAATGTGGTGTGTTTACTTATGAAAAGACCTCATGCGAGAGAGTTTGATGTGCCATATTTGAATATAGGCAAAAATGTGACCCTGGACCACAAAACCAGTCATAAGTCGCACGGGTATATTTGTGGCAATAGCCAACAATACATTGTATGGTTCAAAATTATCGATTTTTCTTTTATGCCAAAAATCATTAGGATATTAAGTAAATATCATGTTCCATGAATATATTTTGTAAATTTCCTAACGTAAATATATCAAAAATATATTAGTAGCAGTAATATGTGTTGCTTAAGGACTTTATTTGGACAACTTTAAAGGCGAAATTCCAATATTTAGAATTTTTTGCACCCTCAGATTCCAGATTATCACATAGTTGTATCTATTCTAACAAACCACACATCAATTGAAAGCTTATTTATTCAGAAAATTGATTTAATTGGTTTTGTAGTCCAGGGTCACAAATATCTATCCCTCATGCAAAGCTATCGTGTCAGATGACTTATGGCACAAATGGTATGAACCATTATGGTGCTTTTTACAGTCATTTTTGGAGCTGGTCACCATTCAATTTCATTTTTTTTGTAAAATAACAGTGTAAATATTCTGTCATTCACATTCAGAACAATATTACAATGTTGTTTTGGGTGAACTATTACACCTTTCACTATTCTTAAAACAAGCAAATGGACAAACACACTATATCGCCAGTGAGAGTACATCTAAAATAAAAGGTTCTGATCATTTATATACTATATTTCTGACTTTTACCAATCCCAAAATGTAAGAGTTACAAAATAAGTTATATAACATCATCCATACAGTGATGTAAAAATCACATATTCCACTACAAACTCCATAATAACGTAACCAGCTGTTTACATATCTTCACATAACAATATCGCTCAAGCAAGGTCTACAGCTATGAGAGCATAACTCACCTTTATCTGCCTCTTATGTGAGGATCGGTCGCTCTGCAATGTCAACGTGCACCGCTACTTCCGCTACATCCAGCATGCACTACGCGCGGGGCGGGACTTAGCTCATGAATATTAATTAGATAGTACGAATGTCCTTGAAGTGCTTTTCAGATAAATCATATTGTCTATTTATTTAAGTTAGGAGATGCTGACATTTTTTAATGGAACATTTTAAAACAAATACAGTACTAACATCTTTAAATGTAATCTTTCTGTTTTGTCTTTCTAGTGCACTAAAACTATGATTCAATTGAAATAATAAATAGGTAAGACATACAAACCACATCAGAAGAAGGGACATACGAAATGATTATGGATCAAAATGAGCATATTGCTTTATTGAGGCAAATGGCATAATGTAAGTGACAAATTAAGGTGAAATCATAAACGTGTCATTCCTCATGTGTACATGCACTTTCCTCCAGTATGTGGGAAAACGATCCCTGTGGCCACTGTAAGAACATGTAAACATTTACACGGCAACAATTTTCTGTGACAATGTATGGAACGTATGGACAATGTATTAAAAACACACAGTCGTGATATTGTGCATCTCCACATTTCATAAACTAAACGTTAATGCTGAACACAAGGTTTGGACCTTTAAGCATTGAATGGATTTCCCAAAAATCAACAGAACTGGAAAAGTACAATTCAATATTGTCTTGGCAAAACAAACAAACAAAAAAACTCTTGAATGACATCTAACTGTCCATAGATTCATAAAACAATGCCATCTTGAAAATGACCAGCAACAGGAGGTTTTGAAAACAAATTTACACTGAATAAACTGTTGGTGTCACCACTTACTTACTAAATATGCAAGATTAAGAACAGACTTCAAACAGCCATTCTTACTTCTGACCTTTGGTTGCAACATTGGTGAAAACTAAAGATAAAAAAATCAAAAGTGATAATCATTCATCCTTCACAAGACTATACAATGACCCATGTGGTATGAAATGACACTAGAAGTAGTAAATAAAAGATGTTTATTGAAGAAAACAAAAAGGCATTTAAGTGATTGAATGCAAAGGCAAAAATCACAACATGAATTCCTGTATAACTCGTGCCAATAAAAGACAATTCTCCATAGGTCTGTCTCTCAGAATAACGCATTTTTTTAAAATTCAAGTACCAAGTTCAATAAAAACAGAACCGATTTAAAATTGTTTCCACGCAAGCCATCTCTAGCTGTCTTTCAGAAATCAATAAAACGACTCATGCACTCACATCTGTGCCGCCACTGAATGCATGTGTGTACAGCATGAATATTCTACACTAAATGTGTCTTACATAGGTGACAATGAATTCATAAAAGTATCTCTGTGAAATCTCTCATATGCTGTATATCTACTCAGATACATTGACGACTTTTATATCTTTCTGTTAAAAAATAATAAATATGTCGTACAAACATTACCATGCCTTCCCAGTGTAAAACTGGTTCAATAAATTAGGTACGATGCAGGAAAACTATTCGACACTGGCGCCGAGAACTCCTCGAACATTCACGAGCTACACAAACCAAGCTCTTTTGGATCTTTTAAAACCATTTCCAAAATCATAAGCGCCAATTTAAGTTCAGTATTGATACACTGTACACAAACGTAATTAAAATAATTATCGTATGTTCAATAAAATTTCTATGTACAATGCAAACATTCAGAGAACATTGCCGCATGCAATTAACTGTACAGTGCGAACAAATCGTGACGTCTGTTTCGTGGAAACACAACGGAATCCGAACGGAATCTGGAGCGAGTGTAAACCGATTTCATTCTTAAAACAGTTTCGCATTAATGCAGTCGCAATGAGAAGAGTTCACTGCTTGTATCTGGTATACATAGAAAACATTTTGGCTATTTAACCCACATCGATAGATCTCAGATTTCCTCAGATAAAATATCTAATACATCGCAAGTACAGCATAACGGTGGGTTTTCCAAGAGATTTGTCTTGAGTACACTGATCCCGATCACTGATTTTCCTCGTTTAGTGCAGTGCAGTTGTGTGGATGAATCTTTCACAGTCAATATACGCGGCTTTGAAGTAAACGTGAACATCGGGTGACTCACTGACCGCTTGGCCCCTTTGCACAGTACAGTGATTGAGGGTGACGGACTGAACTTTGATGAATAAATAACGTGGTTTACCTGCCCACAGTTTAAAATTAAAACCACCCTCGGGTGTTCAGAAACAAACAGTGAAATACAGTTCAGCCGGTGGTCTTGTACAGTGCATCGTTTGCACTTTTGGTGAACAGTTTTTTAAAACAAACAAAAAAGTGGGCGGCCAGTCTTTTCTGGTGTACTAGATCTCAATTTGACATTTAGTCAGAGTTTCTAGTCTTAACTCTGTGAAATATTGCTCTGGGGTGGTTTTCATTCTCTGCCGGTCACTATCATGCAATAGTGTCCACTCCCTTGAAGACCGTCAATATGCCAACGACCCTGTTTGTGAGCAAAAGTCTTTCGATCCATTTCTTTTCGCTCAATCGGTTTTTCCATTCTCCTGCCTTTCAGGTTTGGACCTCCGGCTGGAACGCAGGACTTTGTAGCAGCCGCGGGCGATCTTATGCATCCACATGACATTCATGATGTCCAGACAGATGCTGGAGAAGATCCAAGCACTGCGGCCACCGAAGGAGACCCTGTAGAAGGCCTCCGTGCCGTACACGGAGCACATTCGGCTGTAGTATACCGGCATGACAGCGATCCGCACCAGGAAAAACACAGCCGCCATCAGCACCCCGTTAGCCATGTTGGGCTTGGACACTTTGGGGTAACCTAACACTTCAAAGAACCAGCTGGAAAACACAGGTGAGCAAAGTGACATGCTGTAAACTAATCTACTAGCACAACATTTGTGTCATTTCTTAAGACAGCATGAAATGGCATTTGATCATTGGTAGCACTTTATTTTACAGTCCTGTTCCGTATGTACATACTATGTACTTATTATAGTAATTGCAATAACAGGGTAATAACTAGGTACTAACCCTGAAGCTACCCCTAAACCCAACCTTAACCCATATAGTTACCTTATATTACCCAGTACTTTCTTAGATAAGTACATGTAAGTGCACACGCTGTAAAATAAAGTGCAAAGGAAACTTTTTATTAGGGATGTCCCGAACAAGTTTTTTGTGCCCCCGATCCAAGTCACTGAGTATTGAGTATCTGCCGGTACCAGGTCCTGGGCCCGGCTGCATGAAACCTCGTGTGGTTGTATCCCTAAGGGGGAAAAAAATCCCTGAGGCAAGGGATTTCTTTACGAGCGTTGTACAACAAGTTTAAAATGTACTAAACTATACAGCTGTACTATACTATTTGAGTTATGGAGAATATTAAAGGCTGTCTGACGGATGGCACAGAGCGTACTGAAATTCGAGCATATTGTTTTTAGTCCAGCTACGACACCGGAAGATGTTCAAAATCCTGTCGAGCCACTCGCATAGTTTTCTATTAAATGACATTATATATGTCCAACTCGTTGTTATTGTATTGCACCCACGCATCAACGCCACTTTGCATGTTTGATGATTATTCACTAAATGACGCGTTCCTAAACGCGACACGTAATTGCAATAACAGGCTAATAACTAGGTACTAACCCTGAAGCTACCCCTAAACCTAACCTTTAAGGAACACACTTTTTTTGAAAATAGGCTCATTTTCCAACTCCCCTAGAGTTAAACAGGATCTGGCGGTAGAACTTTTAGTATAGCTTAGCATAGATCATTGAATCTGATTAGACCGTTAGCATCTCGCTCAAAAATGACCAAAGAGTTTCGATATTTTTCCTATTTAAAACTTGACTCTTCTGTAGTTACATTGTGTACTAAGACCGACGGAAAATGAAAAGTTGCGTTTTTCTAGACCGATATGGTTGATATAATGATATTACGCAGCACCTGAAAATAGTCCCCAGCACGCTCCCTGTGCAAGCAGGTTGTCACGTTAGTTATGTTGACGGAAGTTAGCCTATTTTCAGGCGCTGCGTAATATCATTGCGCCTGCTGCACTCATGGTACGGCAGCAAAGTTCCTTGATTATTACGCAGGAATGAGAGTATAGTTCCTATCCATATCGGTCTAGAAAAACGCAACTTTGCATTTTCCGTCGGTCTTAGTACATGATGTAACTACAGAAGAGTCAAGTTTTAAATAGGAAAAATATCGAAAGTCGGTCATTTTTGAGCGAGATGCTAACGGTCTAATCAGATTCAATGATCTATGCTAAGCTATGCTAAAAGTTCTACCGCCAGATTCGGAGATCGGCTGAATGGATTCAAAAACGGTAAAACTAATTCAAGTAACTTAACTCAACGGTAGCTTAATTCAAGCGCACAGTGGACGTGATTTAAAAAAATTTTTTTTGACAGTACACACTGTTTCACATCATACTTTCAACAGGCTTATTTTAATTGATTGGTAAAAATGCACATCGGTACTTCCTCCTCCTCAATTGACATGAAATCATCCATCGTGTTTGAGTTCAGAAGATGACTTAAGGGACCTGTTTTAATCCCTGTTTTAAAAGGGCTAAATGGTTACTAAGGACTTTGTTGCAACGCATTAACAGAACTTAAGGGAACTCTCAAGTAATTAAGTGAAAATACTTAATGACAGCCTTAAAGTTCCTTAAGTGGACCCTTAAAACAACCCATGTTTCACTATGGGTAACCTTAAACTTATAACTGAGGGTTTTCTTAACTTATGGGCTTTTATGCAACCGGGCCTTGATCTGATACTTGTATTTTTCATAGGGTATTTTTACAGGGCTCCAGACTAACATTTGAGAGCAAGTGATGATAGAGCCAGCACCTGATTTGGTAGAACTGAAGGGGGAGGTCAATTTAATCATAAAAATGACTATTGTTTTGCATTAATAAGTGCAGTTACTAATAATATTACGTTTATTTCTTGGAAATGCACTGAGCTTGAGTTGAGATGCAGATAAAATTAACTTAACCTAATTTTTTATAGGGAAAAATCTAAATATTGTACTCTTATTAAATTGTTCTTCCATAGCATTTCTTCTATAGCATGATACTGAACTGACCGACAGCTTCAGTGATTATAAAAGGAGCGCTCTTTGCTTGCTTTCGCAGGCAATTGCTTCGCAATTTGAAGAAGTTTTTGTTTTTTATGAGACTTTGTGACTTTTCCTACTTCATACTTCAGCACAAAGTGTCAAACTTTGACAAAAAGTGATTTCTTGATGTTATATTATGAAATACCTATTATAAAATATCTAAATATAAAAGCAAAACATGTGAAAACACATTAGGGAATGGCTATAGGAGAATAAGTGCTCCTCTGCTCTACTGGTTATAGGGGCAATTGGTATTTTTTATTTTTAAATGAAAGCGTTTGGTGCCAAGTGTTGGTTTTCCTACATCTTGAAAATTTTAGTTTTACAAATGGAGACCGTCGATAGATGAACGGAATCATGTTTTTGGTCATCACCAAAAAAAAAATAAAAAGGGATAATATTTAGAGCTTTAAAAGTGTTGGAAAAAGTGTCAAGCCTTGAAAAGGGCTTGAATTTCACTCTCAAAGGGTTGTACAAACCTTGAAATGAGTAATGTAAAAACGTTTGATCATTTGTTTCACAATACCATGGTTACAGTTAGCGTTACTACATTAAATCCATAGTGAATGTTGGTGATTTGTGAATTGAAAAGCCTTCTTTAACTTGTTCATTCATGGCACAATATTTCTCCTGTCCACATCAGCATTTAAATCTGATATTGAATCTGGCCTGATTTATATTATAGGCTATTTATTTTGTTTGTGTTCTGATCTCAGAAAAGTTAATGCAATGTTTGTTGGTGTCGCTGATGCAAGCTTATGGTTTAGTATTTCTCCTCCGACTAATCGGCTTAAATAAGCGACTAATAGTTGACTAGGCTAGTCGACTTTTATTCAGGAACATTTACTGAAAAAGTAAACAGTATTAATTCAGATTTTATGTTGTCTTTAATGGCTTTATTATATGGTGGGCAACATTAAAAAGTTTGCTCGTAAAATATTTTGAACTCTAATCAGCCAAATACCTACCGTTGGTTTACACACGGTGTGGAAAACTCTGCAAGCAGACGGAAGTTAGCAAAATAAGGCAACATTCCTTGACCCTGGAAACACAAGGCGAAGAACAAACAAACAATGACACAGACAAGTTATATAGAAAGGTACAGCCTCACGAATCAGCTCCATGAACAGTCCCAATATCTCCCGCTGTCAGGTACCCACAGTAAGTGCTTGGGTGCTGAGTTATGATACTTCACTCTGACAGACATAAAAAAAAACAAAAAAAGTAAAAAAACAGAAAGGAGGTTGCATGGATAGTGTTATTCTATTAATATAGGATGTATTTTTTTAGATCAAATAATGCCTTTTAGTATTTACTGTCTATATTTAGCTTGTTATTTTTAGTGAACATGTAGAGATGATAAATTACTTTCATTGTGAGAAAAAAAAAATATGTAAAATTGCACACTTGTATGTACAGAGCAGAAGAATTCATGATAATTAGAGTGTTAATATGTTACATTCTTGATTTATTAAAGTCATACATCATGAAGAAATGTCTATTTGCCATAAATAAATAAATAATCTGGCTTTAATAGTGCGTTCAAACTGAGCCAAACAAGTTTTTTGTTGATATCACTGATCTTTGCCATTTTGCAAGTCCCTGTAGTTATTACAGTAAAAGGTTAACAGAAACAAGATCTAACAAATGAAAAGTTAATTATGAAATTAGATACCAAAACTGTGTTGTCAATAATAACAGTCAGCATTTCAAATAAGCCACATATTGTCAGGCACAGTCTGAGCCCAAATGTCTGAGACCACTAGTGAAAACACTTCTATTTTGATTTCGTCACTATAAATTATATTAGATAATATGGTAACACTTTAGTTTAGGGTCCAATTCTCACTATTAACTAGTTGCTTATAAGCATGCATATTACTAGTATATTGGCTGTTTATTAGCACACATTAATGCCTTATTCTGCATAACCATATTCTTCATCCCTTAATCCTACCCAATACCTAAACTTAACTACCTTACTAAATATTAATAAGCAGTAATTAGGAGTTTATTAAGGCAAAAGTCATAGTTAATAGTGAGTTAATAGTGAGAATTATTATCGGAGACCCTAATCTAAAGTGTGACCGATAATATTATTGAAATTAATCTATTTCATAATATACACATGCTTGCGTATTAAGTGTTCAGTCTATAGGTGCATAGTGTTTCTTTACAAAGTGGCATCATCAACTACTGGCATACATAATAGTGTTTTTAGTCATATCGCGGATCCGTGTGAACGGGGATCGTTTTGACATTGTTGTCATCTGTACGTGAAAACACAAAGGAAAAACCTTTTCGTTTTTAGTGCATCATTGTCGTGTAAACATATCCCTTAAAGGGATAGTTCACCAAAAAATTTGAATTCTGTCATTTACTCACCCTAAAGTTGTTCTAAACCTGTATGAAGTTCTTTCTTCTGTTGAACATAGAAGATATTTTGAAGAATGTGGGTAACCAAACAGCTGCTGGTCCCCATACTATCAAAGTCGATGGGGACCAGAAACTTCTTTTGTGTTCAGCACAAGAAAGAAATGAATACAGGTATGGAACAACATGAGGGTGAGTAAATGACAGAATTTTCATTTCTGGGTGAACTAATAAAATCCCAGATTTGCAAGGTGGTCTCAGACTTTTAGATCCCACTGTATCAGTGCAGCAATGGTCAGCCATGCATGTTTTGTCAAAGAATTAAGCCTTTCCTTGAGTCTGTGCCGATGAAACGTTCCTCTCAAAACATTATCATTCCTGAACATTTTTGCATCTCTGTAACACACTTACCTTGAGGTCTGCAATTAAAAAACACATTAGCATACTTACTGCAAAATGGACCATATAATAATCAAGAAAAAAATAAATAAATAATAATCAGGTTGGCTAGCAGATGCATGCTGGTACCCCTAGGTACTGGTAAGTCCATACTGTAACTGGGCTTCAGTAACTGCTCAGAGTTCCATAACAGCAGAACAGCAGACAAGACAGGAGAGAGTCCATCTAGATCAGCCAAGCCTAGCCCTCATCTCTTAACCCGACTAACAGTGACACTGGTAGTTTTTGCATGAAGGGTTTTGCTGGTCAGAGGAAGTGAGGCTGCGTTATTCAAGAAGTCATGTTAGGTGGGACAGAGACAGACTGACAGACAGATTCTTGGAAAAAAAAGGTGCAGAAAAAAAAAAATGCAAAAAGAACAAATGACACAGAAGCAGCAACAACATTTAAGACTCGTTGGACATGCACTGAGGAACAAATCACACTGACAAATTAATTCAATTTTACTGTACTTAAAAAAAAAAAAAAAAAAAACGTTTGATAGAGTGTCATATATATATAGATATATTTTTAATATGAAGCACAATTATTAAACGCTGAAAAGATTGGAGTTTATTAAGCTTTAATGTTCTAAAAATAATTTAGTCTGGGAAGTACGTAATAACGAAAAGACACTAAAAAGGTCTGCTTTGAACACTAACAGCATTTCTAAACACAGGAAACAATAACAACGAATGACATTTCGAACGACAGACTTAATTACTCAGTGAGACCCAACAGAGACTTCCTGCTCCATGTTAAATTACATCTATTATCATGTAATAATTTAGAAAAAGGCTTGAAAAGGCAGTCATAAAAGTGACCAGTGACAGTATGGTCTACATCCTGACAACAAAATGCACGTTCAGGTTTTGAGGTGATCCTCAAAGTTGCTTTAAATCAAGGTACTAAGGTATACAAGCAACAATAAAACCATGAATATCATCAGTCGCTGCCCCAGATGCATATTTCGGAATCTAAATTTTTGTGCTGCTAATTTTTAGAAATGTACACTAAGACAACAAATTAAGCCAGCAGAAATCATTTGTCATGGTCATTCTACATAACGGGTGCCTTTTGAGTCCCTGTTGTTAATATATCGGTGACTAAATACGTAACTGACAAACAGGGAAAATAAAATTATTGTTATTATCAAAGCAGTGGAATTACAGCTGAACATAAGTAATAATACGTTACAGTATATTTAATATTTTTTTAACTATTCATGCGTTAGTGCACACAACGTGCAAGCATGACCAAGAAAAATATGTTAGTTATGTCAGGTCACTGAGGATTATATATTAAATGACTTGAACAAATAAAAGCTTATGCCAACTTCAAAATTTCATTCAATAGTTTAGCAATTTATTATAACATGTACATAAAAAAAAATTAATATACTAAACACACACACACATATATTAGTGCTGTCAAACAATTAATCGTGATTAAATCGCATCCAAAATAAAAGTTTGTGTTTACATATGTTGTGTACTGTGTATAATTCTGTATATATAAATATATATATCTGTAATTTTTATCATAGGTACTCTTCAACTGTGAGTGACGGAATCTAAAACAAAAATCCAGAAAATCACATTGTATGATTTTTAAATAATTAATTTGCATTTTATTGCATGACATAAGTATTTGATCACCTACCAACCAGTAAGAATTCCGGCTCTCACAAACCTGTTAGTTTTTCTTTAAGAAGCCCTCCTGTTCTCCACTCATTACCTGTATTAACTGCACCTGTTTGAACTCGTTACCTGTATAAAAGACACCTGTCCACACACTCAATCAAACAGACTCCAACCTCTCCACAATGGCCAAGACCAGAGAGCTGTGTAAGGACATCAGGGATAAAATTGTAGACCTGCACAAGGCTGGGATGGGCTACAGGACAATAGGCAAGCAGCTTGGTGAGAAGGCAACAACTGTTGGCGCAATTATTAGAAAATGGAAGAAGTTCAAGATGACGGTCAATCTCCCTCGGTCTGGGGCACCATGCAAGATCTCACCTCGTGGGGCATCAGTGATCATGAGGAAGGTGAGGGATCAGCCCAGAACTACACGGCAGGACCTGGTCAATGACCTGAAGAGAGCTGGGACCACAGTCTCAAAAAAAACCATTAGTAACACACTACGCCGTCATGGATTAAAATCCTGCAGCGCACGCAAGTTCCCCCTGCTCAAGCCAGCGCATGCCCAGGCCCGTCTGAAGTTTGCCAATGACCATCTGGATGATCCAGAGGAGGAATGGGAGAAGGTCATGTGGTCTGATGAGACAAAAAAAGAGCTTTTTGGTCTAAACTCCACTCGCCGTGTTTGGAGGAAGAAGAAGGATGAGTACAACCCCAAGAACACCATCCCAACCTTGAAGCATGGAGGTGGAAACATCATTCTTCAGGGATGCTTTTGTGCAAATGGGACAGGACGACTGCACCGTATTGAGGGGAGGATGGATGGGGCCATGTATCGCGAGATTTTGGCCAACAACCTCCTTCCCTCAGTAAGAGCATTGAAGAGGGGTCGTGGCTGGGTCTTCCAGCATGACAACGACCCGAAACACACAGCCAGGGCAACTAAGGAGTGGCTCCGTAAGAAGCATCTCAAGGTCCTGGAGTGGCCTAGCCAGTCTTCAGACCTGAACCCAATAGAAAATCTTTGGAGGGAGCTGAAAGTCCATATTGCCCAGCGACAGCCCCGAAACCTGAAGGATCTGGAGAAGGTCTGTATGGAGGAGTGGGCCAAAATCCCTGCTGCAGTGTGTGCAAACCTGGTCAAGAACTACAGGAAACGTATGATCTCTGTAATTGCAAACAAAGGTTTCTGTACCAAATATTAAGTTCTGCTTTTCTGATGTATCAAATACTTATGTCATGCAATAAAATGCATATTAATTACTTAAAAATCATACAATGTGATTTTCTGGATTTTTGTTTTAGATTCCGTCACTCACAGTTGAAGTGTACCTATGATACAAAGCATGTAGAAGTCTGTAATTTTTAAGTGGGCAAACCTGCAAAATCGGCAGTGTATCAAATACTTGTTCTCCCCACTGTGTATATATATATATAATATTTTCATTTTATAGTATTTTGTAAGGTTTACTGTATTTGTAAGTGGTCTTAATTATAATTTTTATAAATTTTTCTTAAATTATAATAGATAGATATAAAAATGACAATGTCATTTTTATATCTATCTATCTATCTATCATTTTTTTTCTTCTTTTTTTTTTTCTAAAGGTTTACTGTATTTGTAAGTGGTCTAAAAAACTGTTTATTGAAAAGATATTTGTACAAACATCAGAAAAAATTTTCCAGATCATTTTTTATAAATTACCTTACTAATACCAGTATGTACATTGTAGTGTCATGGCTTTGAATGAGTGTGACGAAACTAGATTATTTCAATTAACAAATAAAGCATAGTGGAGTTGGAAATCTTTGTTGATTATAAAGGGAACAAATCTAGTTGTGTCACATACATTGCATCAACCCTGTTACCTTGCTGAAATGACATACATTAATATATATTAATTTAGCCTGAAATGGCAGAATGCAATTTATTAACATTTCAAGACATTCTTGTCTGATATACTGTTAAAAATATTACAAACTTTTTAAAACGGAAAAGGCACCCGTTTCACAGAACCACCTATGCCAAACAACTGAGCATCAACCGATGCTTTTTATTATTTCTTATCTGATTTCTTTCAAATTTCTAACAAAAGGCACAAGAAACAACTTGTGCAACGTAGTTATTTAGAACTCAGCTGAGGACCAGGTCAACCTGTTATTCTGCAAAACCTTCTCATAGTTTGGATTATAGAGCATCTCGACACAGCCCAGTAAACAAGCGCTTGCTCACTGTTAGTCATCCTGCAGTTGAGGTGTGGATGTTAGCTTTCAGAAGAGAGAGTATTTAGGAGGAAGATCGGCTCAAAGCAGGGGAAGGTATCAGAGCATGCACACAGGAAACCCTCCAACGGCACCACAGGAGCAGCGAGCATCAACACATGCACACAATCCGGTGCAGTCTGGGCCGAGACCCGGGCCACAACTGACCGTTAGAGTTGCTGAGGGGGGTCAGTGAGGTAGAGAAGAGGAGAGAATGGACTTCTGCATAACCGTCAATGAGCATTCCATGCAAAAAATACCATCATCATTATCATCATCATAATCAGCTACAGAACCTGGTGACCTAGAGGGTAACCGTACAGCTGAACCAAGAGTGAACAGTAGTGGCCTCAGTGGGAGGTGTAGTCTAGTGGTTAAAGATCTGGGCGGGTAAATGCAAACATTTGGAAACCATTTTAACAATAAATAAAGAATATACTAATAGGGATGAGCAAAAAATACAAGTTTCTTAGAAACCGTTTACATAAAAAGCACAACAGAACAGGACAGACTGCATAACTTAAGATGCATAAACACTTTCTTTTTTAAAGACATCGGTCAATGTGTTTGTGTATGTAACGGCGGTGCCTTAAAAATTAAAAAAAATGCTACTTTTTCTAAGACAGTTGTACTGTGCAAATTGTAAAAACTACAACAAAATAAACTAGTTTGTTGGAATGCTCATCCCTAATATTAAATAAAATTTGTTTTTACAAATGAGAACTTTGCATACATTAGTTAACAAGGCCCTTATTTCTTCAGAGAAGGTCACAGGACCCATATGGGGTCAAATTTTGTTATAAACCAGAATGACAGGGTGCGGTTCTTTGTACAATAATACCAGGACATTAATAATGTACAGTCAGTCTGTCATTATTGCTTAATAAACCCTATCATGTTGATAAAAGATTTCCCGGTTGGGGGTTTATGTTGTCAGACAATTCATTATCCTGTTTATTACATTACGCTACTTCCATGCATAAATAAATAAATACTTAAATGCATAAAAAAAAAAATGCCTAAATAAATACATAAAAACTGCCTAAGTAAATGCATAAATAAATAAATGCCTAAATGAATAAATGCCTAAATGAATGCATAAATAAATAAATAATTTGAGTTTAAATTATGTAAGACAGACCACAGATTGTAATGACAGACATGAAACTAGCTACTGGTGGCCTGGTCCTGTGATTATACAAATATATTTGCTGCAATTTGCCTTCGGTGCCGCAGAAATGACCAATCAGAAGTATTCCAGAAAGCCAGCAGCTAACATTCACTTTAACAATGTTGGATGAGTGCTCTGAATGCTAAAAGTGTAAGGCGCATGGCTACAGCACATTTTAAAAAGACGACACATGAATAGTGATTGGAATGACACAAATGGGATAAATCCTTCTGAAGAAAATGAAGAGAATTCTGTTGATGATGTTCCTCTGTTTATAGGGAACACAGAGCTTTCAGCACCAGCTGCACACCTGACACTACCACTGCTCACTCTTGGTTGTCTCTTTCCCATCTTGCCTGCATGTTCTGTTATGGGACAACAGGGAACTCACCAGTACATAGTAGTAAGCATACAATGCTGCCAGGTGGTGGATTACAAAAAACTTGTCTCCTATTGCTCTCCAATAGTAAAATATAAGCAGCAGATCTGAAAAACACACAGAAAAAAAAAGGCGAGAAGAGTCAAAACTACTTTAAGGAATATGAATTTGACAGTTTTAATTTAGCATGTACACAAAACACTGCCACGAAAGTGACTTAATACATTCAGAGAGCTACAAACAATAATATAGCCTCATCTCACAAGGACACATTTATCTAGGGACTTTTACAGCACCAATTTTTTTTCTCTGTGGTCAATTTAACCTCGTTTTAAAAGCCTCTGCCAACATCGGATGACTCTGGTGGCTGTGAGGTTATTTGGTTGATTATTTCTTTAGAGAACATTTTTATGCAAATATTACATTAAGTTACCAATTTATATGCCCCTTACCCACTATCATACGAACATTTTGACCGACACGATAACTCTTTATATTTGAAAGCCGATAAATCTAAATCCAAATTTTTATATAATTTTTGAGAGCCTGATTACAAAAACAAAAGTCTCACCATTAAAAGCCATGTCTCAAGCACACAATCATAATGTTCTCACTATAATTTTGTGTTGCCTATATGACAGACTTGTGCTGCGCATGTTGCACTTAACTTTATTTTCCTTTTTGAAGTGATTTCAATCATATTTCAAGCAATTCAAAAACATCATAACGAACAGTGCACATCTGAAGTGTCTCGGCTGAAGGAAATGATACATTATTTATCGGCTTTAATATATTGGCCAAATTGTCTTATCGGGCCGATGGTGGCCGATATATCGTGCATCCCTAAAAAAAAAAAATACAAAAACTGAGACTTAAGTAAAATACATTACAATAAAGGTCTCATTTGAAATTAAAAACATTGGTAACACTTTACAATAAATGTCACATTTGTTAACATTAATGAATTTAGCTAACAGGAAGAACAAATTATATATTTGCAGATTTATTAATAAAAATACAATTGTTAATTGTTCATTCAACTTTTAATTTTATGCATTAGTAAATTATGTAATTAACATTAACTAGAATTTAAAAATTCAGGTATTTTTAATTTTTAGTTCATGTTAAATAATTTAGTCAACTAATGTTAAATGAAACCTTATTGTAAAGTGTTTCCAAAAAATGCTAGTTAGGTCTTTCTCCATCAGTTACTGATAATTTAGTCAAATTTCAGCTTTGAGAACATTAATTGCATTAAATTGGCCAAATAACAAGAAATATTTGAGAAACAAAAAAAAAAAAAAAAAAAAAACAAAAAAAAGTTGAAAACACAGAAAAACAAAACTAAATCTAAACAATCATTGCACACAGTGTATAGTCTAAAGCGCACGCTGCAAGTGCACTTAGGGCATGTCCGAATCCACTTTTGCTAGTTTAACGACGGGAAAGTGGTCGGTGCGCCAGGCGCATGGTCCAAAAGGGTTGTCCCTATTCTCTTAATGAGTCATGGGTGTGTTTTGGCCGTAATGTAAAGTAAACCAATCAGAGTCTCATCTCCCATTCAAGTTCCGCTTGCACTATGGCGGATTCGCTATTTACATGGCAGAATTTGCGAGTGGAAAGACTGAACGCTTCTCCAGAGAGGAATCCTTTTATTTTTAATATTTAAAAATGTTTGTGTGCTGCTGTGCGTCCCTGTGTGTGTAATAAGCAGAGTGTACGCGCATTGCCTATAGGCACATATTACTAACGCGCCCTTTAAATAACAAAAAATACTGCGCTATTGACTTTAGACCTTTCAGTTGGTCAATGGTGCAGTCTATTTCAGTTGCCTCTAAATAGCAACGCGCCAACAATGCGCCTGAACACACCTCGTTGTCAGACCAGCACGCCATGGGTGAACAGATGGGCGCAAGTGCATGATAACTGCGTCGGGCTGAAACTAGCAGAAAACATTTGCGTCGCATTGCGCCGGGTGTATGATAGGGCCCAATGAGTGCAAACAAAGCTAAAAAAAATAAATGAAAGTAAAAACTTAAAAAAATATTGAAAAAATAATATATAATAATCCTTCAAAAACATGACAACATTATAATAGAGTATTTACAGAATTATCTAAAACCAGGTTAAAATGGCCACACAGATGGTGAAATGTTGCTAGAGAGACATTTCCTTTGTAAAACTGGGCTGACCAACAATTTAAATGTCTATCAGATATATCTTTAAATATGTCTATCAGAAAGTCCCCAAAAAAGGGGCAAGAAAAAGAAAAGAAAAAAAAAAAAAAAAAAAAACAACATGAATTTTTAAATTAAACTCTCAAAACACCCAATTGTCAACAAAAATATCCAGCATTTCTATGCATCAAATAAAAACCCTACACCTCCAAAATCAGACATCTGCCGTAAGCTCTCACCAGATATGAGGTAGCCTGTAGTAATGCTCACGTTTATCTTCACCAGAGTAGGATCTCCCCTGTTGTGGTAAAGATGAGAACAAGGCACTGAGATTACTGCAAGACCATGTTACAACAGTTACTGAAAGCGTCCTGCTAGTGTGTAAAGAGCAGCGCTTTCCCAGCATGCAGTGTGACGGGTCGGTCTTGAAGGCAGAGCGCTCACCATACGGGGTCCTGATTGACCGCCTCATCGAAGAACAGGATGTAGAGGCAGAAAAGGCCAACCAACAGGGCGTGAAGCGTGGACACAGTCCTGCAGAGACATACAAAGGAAAGGTTTTAATCACACTTGACAGAAGTGTTTACAGTGGTTTGCTTCTCCCGTAGAACCATGTCAAGTTGAAACAATCGAAACAGAGCGATTGACTGCTGTCAGTCAACCAGACGCTGTGTGCCCTACATCTAAAGATCTCCTCCAGCTGGCTGTTCTCTTGACAGCCCGCTGAAACGAGCAAATTATCGCTGCTATCTTCCCTCCATTTCTTTCTGCATACACTGACATTAGTCATTTTGAGTGACAGCTTACAACCTGCTCTCCTGCTTCTCCTGGTAAGACATTTAACAGGGAAATATTTGAGCCGCCACTGCGAAACCACTGGCTATATTCAACATACTGCCTGTTAAGAATGGCTATTAACCTATAGTTTGACATTATTGTAACTATGTATAATTGTACTGTAGTGTGATTCCTAAACAAATGACTCAGTGACTTCTCAGTGAATCAAAAAGCAGTTCCCTAAATGATTCCTAGTTGAATGAGTCTGAGTCACTTCTTTTTAATGACTCAGCATAGTTCAATTCCTAAACGAATGACTCTTATGAGCCAGTTCTTTTTAGAGAATCAAAAACATACAGCGCATGCAATGAGTCTTTAGTTAATTATTTTTAGTGATTCAAAATACAGTGCAACCAGTGTAATCTGATTCCTGTATAAATGACTATTACAGAATGAGTTGGGTTTTTTTTGTGAAACATATTGCAATCAGTTGTCTAAATGATTCCTGAACAAATTAGTATTTTGAGTTCTTTTTAGTGATTCAGAACCACACAGTGCGACCAGCACAGTTCGATTCCTAAACAAATGACTCTTACGAGCTAGTTCTTTTTAGTGAATCAAAACATACAGTGCATGCAAGGAGTCTTTATAGTTGGTTCTTTTTAGTGAATCAAACCCATACAGTGCAACCAGATATCTAAATGATTCCTGAACAAATGAGTTTGAGTCCTTTTTAGTAAATCAGAACCACAGTGTGAACAGAACCACAGTGTGAACAGAGTGACCTGATTCTAATCAAATGACTCTTATGAGTGAAATCAAAAACATACAGTGCAACCACTTATGTCTAAATTATTCCTAAATGAATGTGTGTTTTGATTCAGTTCTTTTTAGTGAATCCAAACCACACAGAGCAACCAGGTTCACCCAATTCCTAAACAAATGACTTGAGCATTTTTTTTATTAAACCAAAACACATACAGTCCAACCAGGTATGTTTAAAAGATTCCCACATTCCTAAACAAATGACTCTCATGAGCCAGTTCTTCTCAGTAAATCAAACCAGTTGTGTCTAAATGATTCGTGAATGAACGAGTCAGTTCTTTTTAGTGACTCAGAAACAGACCAGCATAGTCCAATTCCTAAACGAATGACTCTAATGAGGTGGTTCTTTTTAGTGAATCAAAAATACACCGTACATACAATGAGTCTTTTGAGTCGGTTCTTTTTAATGAATCAGAACTGCACCGTGCAACCAGGCTAGTATGATTCCTAAACAAATGACTTATGAGCTGATCCGTTTTAGTGAATCAAACACATACAGCTATTTTGTATTTGAACATCTACAGATATATCTGATCATGAGAAGATAATACATACAAAAAGAACAAGCATGCTTTGTTACCTTGAGTTCCACTCAATCTTCTGTTTGTGGGTGAGTTTGAGGAAGCCAGGGCTGATTCTGGACGACGCCCAGGGGCTCACACTGTGAAACAGCCACTGGAAGGTGCAAAAACTCACCACCGAGATGAGCAGGATCAGCTGGCTGAAGGGGTCCATGGCCACCCGACCCCACTGCAAGAAAAAGAGCAGAGGAGACAATTGCAGTTGCTTTACAAAAAGACATGAACATCAATGTCCTGTTGAGATCACACAACGGAAAACTCAGTAGTAAAGTAAAGTAAATGTTTAACAGACATGCCCTCTGCCATTACTGTGTTAGTGAGGAGAAACAAATGAGGCCATATCACGCTCATAAAAGTAAAACAGCCTCTCACACACTTTCTAAAGCATCATTGGTTGATATTAATGCTGCCAGGAGTGACGTAAGAGTTTGCTGACCATTCCAAAAGACTGTCCAAAATCTCAGACGTTACACATCCTGGTTACACAACTGTAAACAGCAGTCTTCTTTTGTAATAAATGACAATACATACGTAATCCTTGATGGTAGTACTGTATATAGACATTATACTGGCATGGATCTACCTTCTCCTAAAGATGAAATCATACGTCTGACGTTTAAAAAAAACCCAACAGTTTTAACAGTTCCTCTTTCAGTCTGGCTCACTGTGCACCAGAAAAACAAGTCTGTCCCCTTTGAAGCACATAAGGAAGCAGTGATCCATAATGATAATCCTTTGGCCAAAATAATCACAGCATTCCAGCTGGGTTTAACAGGAGTAAAAAAAAAAGCACAAAAAGCAAAAGACAGACACTGCATTCATGCTCACCTGAGCTATTCTCACTTCCTGTAACAAGTGGCTTTAATGTCTTCCATATATGGTCGTTCATTAGAAAAAAAAAAGCCACAGGGTTAAGGTTCAAATGGCCAGCTGGACTGAATATAGTTAGAGGATAGGCTATATCAGCATTTGAAGTACTTAAGCTAGTTTTTTTTTAAACCTTTCACTTGTAAACAAGCATTTAATTCACTGGATATATATACAGGGCTTGACATTAACTTTTTTGCTCACCAGCCACTGTGGCTAGTGGTTTTCCAAAGTTACTAGCTACTCAGCATTTTCACTGGACACAATTTTGACATTAATACAATGGGGGAAAACTGACATAGATATTTTTAACATCTCATAATTTGGCAGCAGGTATATTAGGCTACTTTAGGTCACTTTAAGACCTGACGCACAGATCCATTATACTGTTACACATGCGTTTTCTCTCTCAACTGATTACGTTCACTTAAAACAACTGACTGTGTTTACGTGAAAACTCGTCAAGATCGGCATTTTGTAATTATTTTGTGTGTATTTGACTGTTTAAGCGCAATAAGCAGCGAAAAATAACTCAATTTAGTGCTGAGAGATGGCTTTATGTGCGCGCACTTTGGGTGTGAGCACAAAATCTGCAGGAATGAGTAAAAATATTTAAGAAGAAATTCAAGCCCTGCATCACGAGGCGGGTTTGTGTGTCAACTCGCTGTCAGAGAGATGAGAGAGCGAGAAAGCGCAGCTGGTCTCGTGTGTCTATTCTGCGGAAAATGAGCATTGGAAGCGTTTCAGATATTTCGGTATCGATATGTATCGGGGGGAAAACAATATTTTTGACAACACTTCATTGCACTTAGTTTATTATTTCAGGTGCCTTTTTAAAAGACTACAATTGAAAAATGTATATATTATATATAAAATTCAACCCACCAAAGTGACTACTGTAGGAGTTAGGCTTGCTGCGATAGTCGTTGCTGCCGGTCTTACCGGTGTTCAGGTGAAACATCGGTTACATCACTTGCCCACCACCCCCATTGTCGTTTTCATTTTTACAGTAATAAAATCATTTAGTTCAGTTAGAGAACAGACACTACAATTAAAAACTGAACGTGTCTGCTCAATACAGTGTGAGCCGAACGAGAGTTGCAGCAAAAACGCAGCAGGAGTCAGATTTCATTCATCACGAGAGCGAAGAGCTGACAGACAAGATGATCGTGGAAGATTTGGTTTCAAAGCACCTATTTAAGTGAGTTTGTCATTGTACCGTTTTGTTGTGTTTTTCCATTAAGAATAATAGGCTAATGAACCCACAATTCAAGCAACCCGCCCCCAAATTGGCGCTAATTCTAAACCGAAACTAAAATGAGCACGGCCGCACGGGCATTCATTCACGGCTGCACTGTCATTCATTCACGGCCGCACAGTGCGCACACATTTACGGCCGCACAGTCATTCAGTGCGTGTCCAGTCTGCCTCGTTTTCAGTTCATGCCTATGGAAGCTTAACTTTCATAGGAATTCATTGAAAACGCTCGCTTTGCTCCGCACCGCTCCGTTATGAATGGCCAAGCGGCCGTGCGCATTTTACTTTCGGTTTAAAATTAGTGATTTGAAAAGCCCCCGTCGGTGATACCGGTTATATCTGTGTTGTCACACATTGATTAACCGGTGGGAAAATTTCCTCACCGTCACATCCCTAGTAGGAGTGACTGCTTTACACGCCACTGCTGAAATACACCCGTATTTGGCAGGCTGACAGGTGTTAAATATCAAGCCCTATGTGTGTGTGTGTGTGTGTGTGTGTGTGTGTGTGTGTGTGTGTGTGTGTGTGTGTGTGTGTGTGCGCATTGTATACATACTATATATTTAGTGAATCAGAACCACAGAGTATGACCATAGAAATGTGATTCATAATCAAGTGACTTTTATGAGGCGTTTCTTTGCAGTGAATCAAAAACAAATGTCCAGTGTTGGGCAAGTTACTGAGAATTAGTAATTAGTTACAGTTACTAGTTACTTCTTTTAAAAGTGATTGAATTACTTTACCAATTACTGTATATCAAAAGTAATTAGTTACTAGGGAAAGTAACAAGTTACTTTTGTTTGCTTTTTAAAATGTAAATATGAACAGCACTGAACAGTCAAACACAAACAATTTTTAGACCTATTTATTGTAATCAACAAGGCAACAGGCCTTCAAATCAAGCAGTAGTACAAAAGTCCCTTTTAATACTTGAAACAAAATAACAACTGTCTCAGTCATTTAACAGTGGTTTTTTTTTACCACATTAGGCCCAATGAAATAAAAGTGATTGGCCTACAGTATTAAATGAGCTGTTTTGTGTGTGTCTCCTTTAAATGCAAATGAGCTGCTGCTCCCAACCCCAGAGGGTGGAGCCTTCACAGCTCGTGAACACCAGTGAACATGCGAATGAAAACTGAAACATGATACATTTGTTTGGCTTTGATTATCATCTCTATCGTGGACACGCTCACGTGACATTGCAGTTCTTCATCATCATGAAATACTACCATCTGCATGCATTTTAAAGCCATATCACTCTCAACCTTATAGTCTATGCTCTCAACTTGAGCACACACACCCGACGCATGCGCACAGAGAGCTGGATGTCGGTGCGTCCGTGAGTAGGCTATTAAACTAGACTAGTTCTCTTTCATGTGTTATTGCGAATAAACTGTCAAATGCACACAAGGTTATGTCAGAAACATATTAGATAAACAATATACTGTACCTACTGCTATATCTGCTGTTAATATGAATCAAACAACAAAAGATAAACAGAAAATCCCTCACTGCTCTTGACTGAATGAACTTTAGTAGCTTTATTAAGAACACATTTCTTACTTGAATGCTGCTGTTAAATGCTCTGGCGAGGAGATAAACATGGCGGACTTTGTACAGCTCTCTGAGGGCGGGGTCTTTGCTAATACGGCAGAGTGGGTGGATTTTTACCATTATAGGGTGGTTGTGTACACACACTCCCAACACACATTTATGTTCAAAGTGAATTTTGCATAATAGGTGCCCTTTAACAAAACGGTTTAACAAAACGGTTTAACAAAAATGCCGCATAAGGCAAAGCTAAATAGAGATAAGAGATGAGCTTCTCAACAAACGTGGGCTAACAAGTCTCATCTCTCAAAGCTCATCGATCTGAAAAGCGCGGTATGCTCTGATTGGCCAGCAATCCAGTGCATTGTGATTGGCCCAAATACCTAATGCGTCTGACAGAAATGTCACGCTTCTTACCATATTTGGAACATCAGCTCCCAAAGCAAAGCAATATTGACAGATGATAATGTCGGTTCTACCTTATCAATTCGAGTCCGAATCTGATTCGGATGATGCAGATGACCAAACTGATCAATCAGCTGTGCCAGCGCGACTGGACCAGAACGTATCAGATTGGTAAGTTTGCATTTGTTATCATAGAAACGACAAAGACGTAGAAACGGTCTGTGCTCTCCCAGGTGCTAGAAACAGTCCTCCGAAAAAAGTGCAGCACACTGTCGAATATTTGGGTCGTACTGTTCTGGAACAGTGTTGTAACTAAAGCTTAGCCACTGTTTTCTAATTGTCCCCTCTTTTGGAAGGCCAAACAAAGACGACATGGCGGCACGGTCGGCAAAAATACTACAGCGAGAATGAGCTTCTTGTCTGCAAACGTTCATTTTTCACAAAAGAGAGTAACGCGAGTAACGAACTCATTTAAATGTCAGTAATTGTAATTGCGTTACTTGATTAAAAAAAATATTTAGTTACATGCGCGTTACCGCTAAAAGTAGTGGAATTACAGTAACGTGTTACTTTGTAGCGCGTTACTCCCAACACTACTTATGTCTAAATGATTTCTGAACGAATGGTTTTGATTCAGTTCTTCTTAGTGAATCAAAACCACACAGAGCAACCAGTGTCATCCAATTCCTAAACGAATGACTTATGAGCGGTTAATTTAAGTGAAAATCAAAACCATATAGTGCGACCAGTTGCCTAAATGATTCCTGAACACATGAGTCCTTTGAGCCGAATCTTTTTAGTAAACAGTGCAACCAGTTTAAGTGTGTGTGTCTGTGTGGTCACGGACTGGAAAAATACAATGTGCTAATTTTATCTATATTCTAATGATTTTAAATATATTTATTCATAACAGTATATTTACACAACACTGATTTAAAAATATTGTGAGAAACTGTTATATACTAATATTAGTACATAAGATATACAAGTATGTCCTTGACAACTGGAAATACGGTTTCCAATCCAAAATACGGAATGGAAAAAGCATCATTTTCAAGCGCTGATCTCCTTTCATGACCTCTGGCCCATAACAGCTAATGGAAAATCTGAAATCGCACTCTTACCTAAGGCTACAAGTGTTCAAAGGACGATAGAAAAATACAAAACATGAACCCTTTGCACTGAGAGAGTAGTGAAAAGAGACTGACACAGATTTGAAAACCATGGAATTGGAGTTGTGGCTTTTAGACCGTGTTTACTAGCTTTGAGGTCATCTACACTGTAGTGTACAAAGTTGCCAATATAAACCTTTAGCAGAGATACACATCTAAAATGTATAGTCTTTCAAATACTAATCACTCATCTTGTTCACAGGGGTGTTTAAATCAAAGTTAGCCACTCATTCATATCCTGACATGCCTTAACTTGCTCATTATTGCTACAACAATGAATACCCCCAAATATGGGTATTCCAACGACCTTAAAAAGTGTCCCACTAGCGGTACCAAAACTGCAGGTTTCCCTTCCTTTGACTGGTAGTTCCACCCCAAACTAATGCCATTGGTTGTGCCAATGTCTATGCTGGGTTAGTTAAGACACTTAAAGTGGGAATTCACCACAGACAAAATGGGCTTTTAAAAAACTTGGCTGTCTGTTAGTGGTGTAAATCGGACGGTTCATCGTGATACGATCTGTTATCAATATCGATTCTCACAGCCAAAAATTCAGGGCTCAATGCTAAGAATCTTTTCTACAGATAACCAAATTACAAGCAATAGTTCAAATAAATACAATAGAACAAAGACAAAATGAAATAAACAGTGCTTTTCATGTTTTTCAGGCAAGTCAAACAGAAGACGTCATCAAATGTAAAATAACACTGCATAGTCTTCTCTGTATAAATTCAATATAGATTAATCCTAATTAAAGTTACAAAAGTTATTCAGTCAAGACTCAAGAGCAGTCAGTGTATTTTGTTGTTTGATTAACCTTAATGACACAGATGGCGGCAGCAGGTTTATTAGGCTGCTTTCACTTTAAGACTGAATGCACGGATTCAATATACTGATACACCTGCATTTTATTCTCAACCGTTTACGTTCACTTAAGACATAACCAGCTATGTTTATGAGGATACTCGCCAAGACAGCATTTTGACAGAGCGCAAGTACGGAATTGAGTTCTCTTTTATGTCTTTTTGCGCTTGAATGCTTAAAGCTGCAGTCTGTAAGTTTTGCCTCTTTGTTGCAATCTCTGTTTGAAACCTGCAATTGCAGTTATTTGCGGAATTATCATCTTTACGTGGGTTCTGCATGTGTATGAGTATGTGTGGCTGTCAGTCACCGCACTGGTAAGGATACTGTACTTCAAAAATCACAGATTCTACGTCTTGGAAGTATGACCAAAATAAGAATTTTCAGAAAATTGTCATCTGAACAAGTAAGTAACATGTCTGCCACTTTTGTTCTGACCAAATGAGAAAAAAAGCATTACAACAAATCACGCTACCAACGGTGATTAAATCTAACAATCGCTTAACTCATATCACATCAAACCGTGCAAATTATTATTATTGTTATACTTTGTTCTCAAATTGTTCATGTTAACATCAGCATTGCGTGACTACGTGTATTTAGTGTGTATTAGAATTACCTCTAAATTTCAATTTCCGTACAGTCTAATCTTTTGCTTTTGACTACGGGTGAATCTCCAGTTGTGATGTTTGTCGTTTGGACCTTTCTGGATTACAATCCGCCATCAAAATGATACGTTTAATTATTCCAGCTGCTGTGAGAAAAGGCTATAAATGATCCGCCACCTGCAGCATCCTCACATGCGATATATATAGCCTACTAGCTGGGACTCCTTTATGTATACAGACGTGTCGTAATGACGCAAAGACAAATGGCGGCAAGCTCGAATCTCCAGCGGAAAGCTACCAGTACCACTCAAATTATAACATATTACAAGCTTACCGTTGTGAATCGGGCTAAGGTAAGGAGATAGTTTTGAACACTGGCTGGTTATGTACTAGCTCAAAAAAAAAAAAAAAAGTTACGGACTGCAGCTTTACATAAGCAGGGCTTAAATGTGCAACTGCTAAAGATTGGTGGCGATTCAGCACTGGCCCGATCAGGACAGTGACTGCTCCATCAACTGTGCAGTCGAAGTTTTAAATATGGATATTTTCCTTACAAAAACCCATTGCTTCGCTTCAGAAGGCCTTTATTAACCACCTGGAGTCATACGGATTACTTTTATGATGGACGGATGCACCTTTTTGGGCTTCAAAAATCAGTAGCGCCATTCACTACCATTATAAAGCCTGGAAGAGCAAGGATTTTTTTTATATAACTGTGTTCGTCTGAAAAAAGAAAGTCAAATACACCTAGGATGGCTAGAGGGTGAGTAAATCATGGAATAATTTTCATTTTTGGGTGAACTGTCCCTTTAAGAGTATCTAAACAATTGAGTCAATAGTAAGCGTGATTTCAGAACGTGGTCAAATAAATAGTTTATAATAAAATATATTTAACAAGGTTAAACATGAGACTGACATCAGCACTAGGGCTGCAACAACTAGTCGATAAAATCGATAATGAAAATCATCGACAATGATTCTCATTATCGATTAGTCGGGTCTGCCACTAACTTCCACCAGTCACGCCAAATTACAGCACTGAATAATGCATTTCTATGGACAAAATGCATCTAAAAATTGTGGAGTGTAAACAGAGTGAGCTGCTGCGGGAAAGGTACATGATTCAAGTGCCCAAAACATGAGAATTCTTTGTTTTAAACATCAAGCTAATGCATTAGCGTTTAACATACCCTGTCATGTGCTTTGACAGATGCGTGCGTCCTCAGCGCAAAGCGTTCATTTTACAGGTTATATCCACTGATCTATATAGAGAACAGTGGTTATATCCTCTGTTACTAATTCACGTGAGTTTGTCCATTTTGCATGAAAGAGCGTCAGTCTGACATTAAACTTCACTGAACGAGCGCCGGTGCGCGCATGCACGTCATAAAGACAGAACGCAGTCGAGAGGGAGACAATTTTCAGCGCAAAACCATTCATTTAGCTGAAATATCTGCTGTTGGACGCTAAATTTAGGTTTAAAGTCAACATGTAATTCACGTATTTTATGAGAGTAGTAACTGTAAAGGGATAACAGCGTGTAAATGAATATAAATGTAAGACGTTTCTACAGGATAAAGAAATGACAGTAAGTTACTGTGTCCATAGCGAATGTGTTCGCAGAACATTCCTCTTATCTGGTAACACTGAGTTTGTGTTTTTGTTTTTCCTTTAATATCATTTTAATGTAGGGATTTAAACTGTCCTTTTGCGTAGTAACTTTTTTTTGCACATAATGTAGGCTATAGCACAGATATACCCTTACGAAAATTAACCATGGTTCTATTAGATAGTAAAACCAAGTTATTATAGTAAAACCATGTTTTTTTGGCGTATTGATTACCATTTTTATAACCTCACAAATACCATAGTTAAACTATGGATTGAAGCAAAACTATGGTTAATTTGTGGTTACCATGGAATAACTACAATAACCCTGTTTTATTTATTTATTTATTATTAGTATTATTTGTGTTTTATTCATTGTAATACCATGGTTAATTTTTGTAAGGGTATATTCACTGTATGTTTTCATATTACTCAGCTGACACATTTGTTTGAAGGACAGCATTGGGCAGGATGGGGAATAGTGTGTTTTGTCAGTAAAAAAAAAAAAATCGTTAGTTGCAGCCCATCTCCTCATGAGGTGATAGGAGTCAAAAAACATACTGTGACTAAATTTAGATGTTCTTTATGTTGCAATATGCTCCATGCACACATGTTCACCCACTCAGGGGGAGGGGTGGGGGTGAGTATTTAAAGTCCCTATACAGGTTCATGCTGGTTGTGAAGGGCAGGCATCCAAAGAGGTCACAAAGTAACATATGGCAATGGCTGTGACAACAGGAAGTTCAGCAGTTCTCACACGTGTTCATCTGTGATCGCACATCTTCTGCTGTGTGTGCGCATGTATCATGAACAAAACAACCAAAAAACACAACTGTAAAAGCCTTCAGTAGCGGAAAAGACAGATTGGGTAGATTAACATGCTTTTCATTCTGATGTACAGGTTTATCATGTGGGTGGCGGATCACAGCATTGATAAAGCTGCATTGCTGGCATGCTTTAGTGCATTGAGTAAATGCATCATATATTAAGAGAAGCAGTGCCGCCTTATGAATGAAAGGTTAGCTGAGCAAAGCAAGGCTAGAGCAGAAGGATGGATGGATAGCTAAATGGATGCTTTAATAAACCCAAATTTTTTAGAGCGTTTGCTCATCTGCAATTTCCTGTTGGACGTCATATAGACATTTAGAAGATGTCTTTAAGATGTTTATGATTCAGAATGTATGTAAAACTGCTTTTTCTAAGACATTTATCAGATGTTTTTACACAGCAGATGTTTTCCAGATCTCTGGATCTTTAGCAGACATCTTACAGACATACCTGTGCTATCTGTGGAACAGTGAAAGTGATTTTTCACTATTAATTACAACATCTGCATTTTAATTGGGTTTAAATAAAAGATTTTGGTTATAGGAGACAATAAAAACAACTTTATGCATCAAAACCACTCCTTCCCTGGTTAGAAAAAGAACTTATTTATATTATTTAAAGACAAATAAGCAGTTCCGTTTAAAAATGATAATCATAGTCATGATTCAAAAACTCATGATATTTGTAAAATTATGTTTTTGTCTTAAAGAAGATTAAGGAAATGTTTTACCATTACCTGATGGTTGTCCCATGTGGCCATAACATCAAAACTTTTGTTGAAAAATGGCATTAAAGTTTTTTTGAAACAAAACATGACTACAAATACTACACTTCTAAAAGCTTGGCACGTGTGTTTTAAACAAGATTATTAAAAAAAAAAAAAAAAAAAATCTTTTCATTGGATGTTTTATACCCACACACAGCAGCCCTCGTAACTGAAAGTAAACTAAAATAAGGAAGAGCAAAATAAAAGACCCCAGAAGAAAGTTTAGAAGTCAGAAACACTGTTTTATTAAAAATGTCAAACACTTCCAGAAAAACGATAATTAGAAAAAGAGATAAGAGAAAGTTAATGGTCTAGTCGCAAACCTAAACAAAATGTTTCCCTTCATACTGACATGCATCTTCAATGCAGAGTCGATCATTTAAATGTTAAACTCATATTTTGGCCTTTAAATGTCATTTTAGCTTTCATTTGTCAATAAAGTCGGTCATTTAACTCCGACTGGTCTGCTGCATTGAACCGCATAGCTTGTGTAACAAATTTGCACATCTATATTTTTGCTTAGATGTGCATTTTATGAAGATGGGCGCGTGTCAAATATACATCGACTGACTATTTGATAGCACAAGTAAATATTGAATCTTTGTTAAAGGTCTCTAAAACATTGCGATGGATGGAAATCGACTAGTGTTGTTACCGACATGCCTGCTTTCTTTAGGCCAAATCACACCGCAATGCTGGCTGAAAACACAACGCGTATGCAATAAAATATTGCTTGATATCATGCAATACATGTATTAACCCATATGCTTACCTCTTATCAATCATCAATGGTGTCTGTTGGTTAGTTGTGCATGGTGTCTGAAAACATGGGCTGATAAAAATCCGTGTTTTCTCGTCAGTCAGACACATGCATGATTCTCCTCTCTCCACCACGGCGATATGAAATGCATGATTTCATACCAAACATAGAAACGGAAGGTCCGTATAGTAATCTCAATCTACGATGCTTGTGGGTTTATAAGCGCGCGTCGTTGAGAACATGCTGAGGATGATTATGTGAAGCTGATGATGGCTGTATGTGATGGTGGTGAAAGGATCCAATTTCAGCTTCATTCTTAAAGAGATATTCACACAAGGATACACTGCCACTCTCTTGTGGTGGGATTTGATTCAACAGTGAGTCGAATCTTTTGAATCAGACCAACAAGATTCGTTCGGAGGCCATTTCTGCAGGTTGCGTCGCTTACGTCCAGTAGGGGGCGATACGTGAGTGAGTGAATAATGCTGCCTTCACGTGCTATCGGAATTATTGTAAATACGAGTTTCCTAGTTAAAAAATAGGACATGAACGCCCTCTCAAGTCAAAACTTTAACGCGATGAGCTCGTAATCACGACTTCAGAAGTGGGAAGTAGGACATTTCCGATAGCACGTGAAGGCAGCATGATTCCCTCAACTGATTCAATATGCGTTTTCTATGGAAGATTGTTTATAAGATATAAAGTTAGAATTGTGAGATATAAACTCGCAATTCTGAGAAAAAAAGTCAGTCTTTTTTTCCACTTGCAATTGCGAGTTTTTATCTCACAATTCTGAGAAAAGAAGTCAGAATTGTGAGGAAAAAAGTCAGAATTGCGAGATATAAACTCACAATTCTTAGGCTTTATAACTCGCAATTGCAAGTTTATATAATGCAATTCCTACTTTACAACTCGCAATTGCGAGCTTATATCACGCAATTCTGAGGAAAAATAGTAAGAATTGTGAGAGAAAAATTCGAATAATTCGCAATTAGGCCTACCTTTTTTATTTTTTATTCAGTGGCGGAAACAAGCTTCCATAGTTTTTCCCCCACAAATGACGGTCATTTTTCTCTATTTGTCTGCTGACGAGTTTGTCGAGCTAAAACAACAATAACAGCCTAAATAAATTAACAGGTTCTTATGTCATTTCAAATGTGAGTCATTTTTACATAGCCATAATTTTTCATTGTTCTTAGCTAGTTCATTTGAATAAATTATGATATATATATATATATATATATATATATATATATGATAATGTAATGATTATATAAATCAATATACGTCATAATTGTTTTCGTTTACGAGACGTCTCAATCGGTGTAGCTGAACAGTCACGCACCTGTTGTAAGTGAACGAAAAAGAGTTGAGAACAATTTGATTTATTTATTTGACATTTATTTTGAAGATTTATTTGACAACTATTTGTTCACAACAATTGTGAAGACCTCCCATAGATTTCTATTGTTGCTAAACTGAGCTCATTTGCGCTGACATTTTAAATGGAATATTTAAACATTATTTAGTCACTCTGTGAACAATTTTTTGGGGACGTATGGTGCTGTGATGGTAATAGCTACCATTGTACTTTGATACTTTTAATAAGTGGGCCTAATTTGAAACTGAATGATATTCACCAAAAAAAAAAAAAAAGATTTGGATGATCATCTAAAGATTTTAAGCCATTTTTTTTCCCACAATGCTAAAAATAGCCTGGTCAAAAATATATTTAACTGACACACCATCAGTCAATACTCTCCTCTAATCACTATTCTCATTATTAAGATATTTTTAGGATATTTTCTCTTTTTTGTCATGAATATAGGCCTAGCTACTAGATAGAGTGAAAAGGATTTCCAATGACTGTGCTTTCACCTAAGGTAAAATTATATTACGCAGTCCCAGTGTCAGAAATTAAACAAAAAAGGCACAATATTTGCCCTATTGTTTTAATTTTAGAGCCATAATATAAAAAATACCTTTTTGTAACTTTTGGTGGCTTTATACCCTTGATAATTTCTGACCTGCAGGCCACTTTACAAAAGACTAAACTTAGGGCAATTTTCCATGTACTTTTCACAAACTTGGGTTATGATTTAACTTTAAGTTTGGTACAAACAAAGTTCACATTATATTGACCAAACAGGTGGGATGTTCAAATTTTGATCCCTGCTCTGGTGGTTAAACCAAAGTCCTTTTCAAGGAAAGTCTGTCCATATTTATCCAAGTATTTGAACAGGGGAAATCCTAAAATCTCAAACACTGCTTGCCAAACTCAAAATTAAATAACATATTTCAAATCAGCTAATGCGCATGTGCAGGCCGCTGCAGTGAAGCAATGACTTTACCAATCAGCGATTAGCTCTTTTATTTAGAAGGCGGGACGTTTTCCGCCATATTGCGTTACAGTTTTTCCCATGCATAAGTAATAGGAGTGAACCGTCTTTGGTTAAACTAGGGCACTAGAACAGCTCTTTCATCACACTTGGCAAAATGTTCTTAACACACATGCCAAATTTGCATCACACATGATGTTCCCATATCTCAGGATAAGAGACAGGTGCCAAACCATCTTGGCAGTATGCCAAGTTCATGACACCCACACAAATAATGAAAATGCAGTTTCTTCTACTCACCACCAGATGGCAGTGAGTCTACATTGTGGTGTGAATGCGATTTTGAGCAGGAACTAGAATAGCACAGATTTGATACAGCATTCTTACATTCCACATTCCAGAATATAATTCTGTAGTCACATTATTACAGTAAATTTTATTTTCATGTTGAGTATCCAACAAAAAATAGTTTATGGTTCCAGGATTGTTCATGTTGTGTGAATCAGATCCATCAATACAGTGACATGATTTTCCTGCATCTGTGTCACTCCACCCTCCACTTCATTAGGCCCCATACGGAAAGAATTCCATTCTCTGGACCTTTTCCTGAGGAAATAGACTAAATAGCTAACACATATACAGGAAAAATTAAACAGGCCTGACTACATGAATGTGATTATGTAAAATCTTCTGTCTGCTGTCTGCCAATGTACAATGTGAAATTTCTAGAACTCCCAGCTGCCTGAAGACATTTATGAGTGTGGATCTCTGGAATCAATTTTGGGGCCTCAGGAGGGAAACATCCACTCAATTGATGTATAAATCAGGCTCAATTTTATATTTCGCCAGCATGTAAAAATTCTAATACATAATTATGTTAATTAATATTATAGTTTTTTTTATATTTTTATAAATTTTAAAAATGTCTACAAATATGTCATCTCCAGCCTTCGCTGGCTAAGTTAACACATCCATTTCCCATTAATCTCGGCGTGTGAAGTAGATAATAGCAAACACTTCTGTCTGTTGATGACAAAAAGAAACAGGCTTAGTCTGTTCCTTTTTCTCACCATTCATGCAGAACACGACAGAGATCATTTCAATGACTTCAGACGTATCTGTCTGTCATGATGCCAGTATGGCTGAATTGGTGAAATCAGAGCAGGGGGATAAAGAAATGCTTTGTCAGACCACGGGACAAAAATCAATCAAGCATCGAGTACTCCTAAGATCATAGCCTATATAGGTCAACATATTGACTGACATGCATGGGAGTATTTGAAATAAGGCTATTAAATCAAATCTTATAAATTAATTAAGAATAAATATAATAAATAGTAGCCTACTTAGAACTAAATTCTGATGAAAATGTGAGTGGTACTTGACCATTAAAAAAACTGGCTACCACAATGCTAAGGTGTTTTGGCTGGTTGCCAGGGTGTTGCTATGCAGTCGCTAAAGATGCGGTCACAAATTGTGCTGTCAAAAAAGTCCATGCAGCAAAGCGAAATCACCCAAAATGAAAATTCTGTCATTATTTACTCACCCTCATGTCATTCCGAACCTGTAAGACTTTCGTTCATCTTCGGAACACAAATAAAGATCTTTTTGATGAAATCTGAGAGCTTTCTGACCCTCCATTGACAGCTACGCAACTACCACTTTCAAGCTTCAAAAAGTTCATAAAGAGATTGTAAAACAAATTCATATGAATTGAGCGGTTTAGTCTAAATTTTCTGAAGAGACACAACCGCTTTATATGATGAACAGATTGAATTTAGGCTTTGATTCACATATAAACATTTATCAACTCACACATCAGATGTAAACGGAAGCTCAAGCATGTTCGCTTGACGTGCGAGAACCAATGAGGTTCATTCTCGTGTTACGCATCACGTTTGAGCTTCTGTAAGAACCAATGAGGTTCATTCTCATGTTTCGCAGCATTCTCGTGTTCATTCTCGTGTTTGAGCTTCTGTAAGAACCAATGAGGTTCATTCTCGTGTTATGCAGCACGTTTGAGCTTCAGCAAGAACCAATGAGGTTCATTCTCGTGTTACGCAGCACGTTTGAGCTTCTTTAAGAACCAATGAGGTTCATTCTCGTGTTACGCAGCACGTTTGAGCTTCTGTAAGAACCAATGAGTTTCATTCTCGTGTTATGCAGCACGTTTGAGCTTCCTCAAGAACCAGTGAGGTTCATTCTCGTGTTACGCAGCACGTTTGAGCTTCCGTGAGAACCAATGAGGTTCATTCTCGTGTTACGCAGCATTCTCGTGTTCGTTCTCGTGTTTGAGTTTCCGCAAGAACCACTGAGATTCATTCTCGTGTTGCGCAGCACGCTTGAGCTTCTGTAAGAGCCAATGAGGTTCATTCTTGTGTTACGCAGCACGTTTGAGCTTCAGCAAGATCCAATGAGGTTCATTCTCGTGATACGCAGCACGCTTGAGCTTCTGTAAGAACCAATGAGGTTCATTCTCGTGTTATGCAGCACGTTTGAGCTTCTGTGAGAACCAATGAGGTTCATTCTCGTGTTACGCAGCACGTTTGAGCTTCTGTGAGAACCAATGAGGTTCATTCTCGTGTTACGCAGCACGTTTGAGCTTCTGTGAGAACCAATGAGGTTCATTCTCGTGTTACGCAGCACGTTTGAGCTTCCGTGAGAACCAATGAGGTTCATTCTCGTGTTACGCAGCACGTTTGAGCTTCCATGAGAACCAATGAGGTTCATTCTCGTGTTACGCAGCACGTTTGAGCTTCCATGAGAACCAATGAGGTTCATTCTCGTGTTACGCAGCACGTTTGAGCTTCTGTGAGAACCAATGAGGTTCATTCTCGTGTTACGCAGCACGTTTGAGCTTCCATGAGAACCAATGAGGTTCATTCTCGTGTTACGCAGCACGTTTGAGCTTCTGCAAGAACCAATGAGGTTCATTCTCGTGTTTGAGCTTCTGTAAGAATCAATGAGGTTCTTTCTCATGTGTTACGCAGTACATTTGAGATTCTGTAAGAACCAACGAGGTTCATTCTCGTGTTACGCAGCACGTTTGAGCTTCTGTAAGAACCAATGAGGTTCATTCTCGTGTTTGAGCTTCTGTAAGAATCAATGAGGTTCATTCTCGTGTTTGAGCTTCTGTAAGAATCAATGAGGTTCATTCTCGTGTTACGCAGCACGTTTGAGCTTCTGTAAGAACCAACGAGGTTCATTCTCGTGTTACGCAGCACGTTTGAGCTTCTGCAAGAATCAATGAGGTTCATTCTCGTGTTATGCAGCATGTTTGAGCTTCTGTAAGAACCAATGAGGTTCATTCTCGTGTTACGCAGCACGTTTGAGCTTCTGCAAGAATCAATGAGGTTCATTCTTGTGTTACGCAGCACGTTTGAGCTTCTGTAAGAACCAATGAGGTTCATTCTCGTGTTACGCAGCACGTTTGAGCTTCTGCAAGAATCAATGAGGTTCATTCTTGTGTTACGCAGCACGTTTGAGCTTCTGTAAGAACCAATGAGGTTCATTCTCGTGTTACACAGCACGTTTGAGCTTCTGTAAGAACCAATAAGGTTCATTCTCGTGTTTGAGCTTCTGTAAGAATCAATGAGGTTCATTCTCGTGTTTGAGCTTCTGTAAGAATCAATGAGGTTCATTCTCATGTGTTACGCAGCACGTTTGAGCTTCTGTAAGAACCAATGAGGTTCATTCTCGTGTTACGCAGCACGTTTGAGCTTCTGCAAGAACCAACGAGGTTCATTCTCGTGTTTGAGCTTCTGTAAGAACCTATGGGGTTCATTCTCGTGTTACGCAGCATGTTTGAGCTTCAGCAAGGTTTATTCTCGTGCGTCAAGCAAGTTCGGTTGAGCTTCTGTTTATGTTCACTGATCAATGTTTATATGTGAATAAAATCCTAAATTTAATCTGTTCATCATATAAAGCAATCGAGTCTCTTCAAAAAATTTTAACTAAACCGCTCAATTCATGTGGATTAGTTTTACAATCTCTTTATGAACTTTTTGAAGCATCAAAGTGATAGTTGTGTAGCTGCCAATGGAGGAAAGCTCTCAGATTTCATCAAAAAGATTTTCCTTTGTGTTACAAAGATGAACGAAAGTCTTGCGGGTTTGGAATGACATGAGGGTGAGTAGGCTAATTAATGGCAGAATTTTCATTTTTGGGTGAAGTGATGAACTAACCCTTTGAGCACTAAGTAAGAAACAACTAACTAATCAAAACTAGTTCTGTTCATTCATGACAACCTAAGCAAAAAAACGGATTGTTTGACCAGAGGTACACATTCCTCCCTTAAAGTAGAACAGGCTCCAATACAGACAACCCTCTGTTTGGATCAACTCAGTCCAGCACTTTGAAAAAATACTGATGTGTGTGAAAGAGAGCAGTGGTTTATGCATTCATAGCAAGGTTATGTAATGTTCCAGAACCTTTGCATTACTTAGACCACAGAGGTCTGAGTTCTTCAGCTGGATTCCTCTTTAATAAAGCCATTCAAAATGGCTCTCATGCAACAGACTGGACTCTTTGGCAAGATGCCAGCCAGCCACAAAAAAAAGAAAGAAAAAAAAAAAAACAGTAGGAAGGTCTGTTTTTCTTCCAGTAGATTCACTGCCAAAGTGAATGGCGATTTCCTTTCTAACACCGTGTCACAGATTTGTGCTAGTCTTCCCTCTCGACGTGCGAGGACATTCCTCACTGGTTGGTGATTTATCTTAGAGTACTTTTTATAGAAATTGAGAGCATGTCATAATCCCCAGGACCATAAATGTCTGTGTTATAGTAAATCTAATGCATCTGCAAATGTGCTTCCATTGCTTTCAGATGACATCCACCAATGCATTACATCTAGAATCTTGATTAAGATTCCATGTAAACCCTAACACTCAAAATAGTTAACTGATTTGAGTAGAGCCAACTCAAATTAAATAAATTAGTTCAATCAAATGAACTTTTATGAGTTTTTAGAGCTTTTTCTCTTTTGAGTTCTCAAAACTGACACATTTTAAGTAATCTGAATTGTTTAATTGTTTTTGAGTTTTATGAACTTATTTCTTTTAATTTAGACAAACTTAAAATTAACTTAAACTGGGCTGGGATTTCTATTTCCCAGCATGACGGGGAGTAAATGCTAAAATTAAGTGTTATTTAATGTTTTTTTGTGCAAGATTAATGTTAACTGGGAGATTTAATAGTGTTTAATGTTTTGTTATGCTAGTTTAGAAGAGTTTCTGTTGTTGGTTATTTGTAGGGTTACCATCACAGTGACGAGTGGAGCATGAGCTTAGTTTGCGAACAGATATATGTTAAATGTTTTATGTTGCTGTACTCATTCAGCAATTGTTATTCTATGCTAAAGCTATCAAAACATTGTGTTACCAGTTAGCAAGGTATAGCGTTTATTGAATTAGCTAGTTAAAGTTAAAGCTAAGTTTCCACTACTAAAAATATTGAAGTTGAGATTGCATGATAATTTTTAAATGTATGAATTAGCTTACACAAATATTTGAAGTTAAGAGCAATTAAAATGTATGAGTACAAATTAAAAATCTGCAAGTTCAGCCTACTTAAACTTTAAATTTCTTAACTTAAATTTGATGTAACTGATTACCTCAAATTTTTTGAGTTTTGCCAACTTATTTGGGTTACAGTATAGAACCGAAAAAAGGTTTTGCAGTCAATGGAGAACCCTTTTAATTTCTCGAAAGATTTCAAAGATTAATTTTTACTATTCAGTTCTTTAAAAAAAACTTCTATGAGCAGGACATTTAAATAACCTATCAACCAATATTTAAAGAAACTATAATGTAAGATCAAGAATGTTTTAACCTCCAAAGAACCACAACTGAAGGGTCAATTTGGCCTTCAATGAAAAATGAACTTTTGGCTATTGCACTGCAAAAAAAAAAAAAAAGATTTTCTTCATCAGTAGGTCTATTTTTTCTCTCTCATTTTCTAGCACAAATAGGCCTATCTAAACATTCTTAAATCGAGATTTTTTAAAAATGTGCATAAGTCCAACATGGTAAATGTATCGATTTCGCATTCACTTAAACCGGAAGATATTTTATTAAATATTTATTTTTATTTTTATATTTATTAAATATATTTTAGTCCTATGAAACATTCCCCATGCGTGGTTTCCACTGTATGGCCTGTGATGAAGTCCGGGACGATTATAATTCAGGCCTGTTGCTGTTTATAGAACAAACTATTTGACTAATTGGTTGTAAAACAGAGGAAGTCTTACCTTCTCTTTTATAAGCTGACTAAATGTGAGAAGGTTCACATCATGCTGGAGAAATGTGGCCTTCATTGTTCAGAAGCTGATGTCATAAACTTGCAGCATAGTTTACAGGTATAGTCCAGAAACCAGAAATGCTCTCACTTTGCTGCAAATTCACCTTTGTCTGCTTGGGCGTGGTACATAAGAAAATGAGCTATACTTTGGGCTTTATAAAGATAACATATGATTCTCAACTCAAATCCAGCTGTTTTAGATTAACGGGAGGTAGGCCTACTATAACAGAAACTCCTTTTAATTAATAAAGAAAACCTTTGGCATTCCAACATACAGCATGAGAACCCTCCCTTTCAGAGTTGAATATCTGGGGGATGAATTGAGATGGCTATAGAGGCCACTGGTTTGGATTTGAAAGCAGAAGAATCAATACTGAACTCTTCGTTCTCTGTCTGAGCGGCCAGGGAATGTGAGCGTTCTGCAAAAAAAAAACATCCACAGGCATGTGAGGAAGTCTCAGATGTCACGGACACATGGTTTCAGCTTGTATCCAGGGAAATTTAAACTGGGAGCGCTGCTATAAACCATCTGTGGTTCTCATTAAAGCCCACTTTTCAATCTTTCACCTACAATAATGATCGTAATAATGTGTAATATACATTTAAATTGATGAAATGGTTTGGTTGAAAGAAAACTGAGGCAATTTTAACACAGACCAAACATTTTAATGCATTCCTAGAGCAAACGCAGCCAGATTTTAGAAAAAATGGGCAGCTTTTGATCAGCTTTTTTAGCTTGAACCGATTGGGCTGGAGAGTCACACAAACAAACAATCTTCGCCCACGTATTCTCACTGATCTTTCATCAGGCCTGTTTTCTCACCAGCGAGGATTGAATTCCATGGTGATCAGCAGTCACAATTCCTCCAAGCGTGCTTGTCTGAGGATCAGTATATCTTTGTCCTTCATCCTCTTCCCCCTCTTTTCATTCCAGGCTGGTTGCAGTGAGACTCAGCCTGAGGAACTGGGGTGATCTGCTAATGAACTCCAGGCTGTTTCCACTTCTTTTGTTCTTTATTGTTTTTTGGTCCACAACATGCCTCTCCGCAGCTGACCACCTTTATTATATATATTTTTTGAGACATTAAATCAGCTACTTTTAGCTCTGTGAAACATAACATTTAACAAAGCTCATATCTTACATTACTTTGCATCCCATTTTTTATAATCAGATACTATATTTTAATTATGCTAGTGTTTTGGTTTGCTATGTGAAGGTGTTCTGACTGTTTTTAGATGCGCTGCTATCTAGTTGCAAAGGTGTTCGGATTTTTTTTTTTTTTTTTTTTTTTTTTTTTTTTACATGCTTAAAGGGATAGTTCACCCAAAATTGAAAATTCTGTCATACTCACGACAACGACGTACTAAAAACGGAAAAGTTTTCCTTTTGCGTTTTTCATGTACAGATGACATCGTTGTCAAAACGATCCCCGTTCACACGGATCCGTGAAAACGACTAAAAACGCTGCTTATTCATGCCAGGCCAGTAGTTGGCGATGTCACTTTGTAAAGAAACACTGTAATACGCATGCGCATGGTGTCACAGTTTTCGCAAATTTGCATTTTTGTAGTTTACACCGAGACGATAATGTTATCGTATTCAAAAACTTGCAGTTTGAAACCCCAAAATGCAGTTGTTGTGTAAATGAACGGCCAAAACGCATAAAAAGTTTTCAGTTTTTAGTTGAAAACTGTGTCAAGTAAACGGCCCGTCATGTCGTTCCAAACCCGTAAGACTTTCGTTCATCTTCGGAACACAAATGAAGATCTTTTTGATGAAATCTGAGAGCTTTCTGACCCCTCCATTGACAGCTACACAACTACCACTTTCAAGCCCCAGAAAGGTAGTAAACGCGTTCATAAGAGCAAGTGTGCTAGCATGAATAGCATGTTACTAGCAAGAGCAGACATTGTTGCGTGAACGTGTGTTGAGATTAATATTTTGTAAACATGGTTTACTTTAATGATGTCTTTGCTACCTTTCTGGGGCTTGAAAATGGTAGTTGCGTAGGCTGTCAATGGAAGGACACGTTTTTAACATGTTGCTAGCATGAATTAGCACATTGTTAACATGATTTAACGTTGCTGGCATGAATAAACATGTTGCTAGCATGATTTAGCACGTTGCTAGCATGATTAGCATGTTACTAGCATGAGCAGACGTTGCGTGAATGCGTGTTGAGATTAATATTTTATAAACATGGTTTACTTTAATGATGTCTTTGCTACCTTTCTGGGGCTTGAAAATGGTAGTTGCTTAGGCTGTCAATGGAGGGACATGTTTTTAACATGTTGCTAGCATTAATTAGCACGTTGTTAGCATGATTTATCATGTTGCTGGCATGAATTAACATGTTACTAGCATGAATTAACATGTTGTTAGCATGAATTAGCATGTTACTTTGTCAAGCCAACATAATTAAGTGAATGAAATGCTGCACTTGCCCTCAGATTTCCTTAAAAAGTTCTTCATTTGTCTTCCGAAGATAAACGTATGTCTTATGGGTGAGGGTGAGTAATTAATGACCGAATTTTCATTTTTGGGTGAACTAACTCTTTAATACCTTTGCAAACACCACTAACTACCTCATGACACACTCTCAAGCTTTGGCACAGTTATGACTGCGCATGGTTTTGGCCCCGGGCTCCTCAAGAGCTAACAGGGTGGCATCGTTAGCAGCGTGACGCAGCATACAAAAGCTGCAGCACCGGTTAGGTTCCCATCTGCCTTTAAAGGCTTTCTGTGGTTGCTGCAGTAACAGTCTTTTTCGGACCTTCTCTATAATTGAGTCTTGCGTTTTTGTCCCGGATTCCACAGCCAGCACAAAGCACTGATTATGCCAGAGTAACTTAGTCGGGAGGGGCAGGGGGCAGCACTTGAGTGAATGCCATTGCTTTCTCATGAAGCCGATTGGTTGCTCAGTCACTGTCCTGTACGCACGGCTACACTTTTATGTGGTCCTCCCCTCATGTGGACCCACTTACTTACACAATAGCAGTTTAACCTAGACACCCAGATTTAGCACTAACACGTTACTTAAATTAGTAGACTCAGTTCTTCATTTGTGACTGCAACCATGAGTGCTTTTCTGAAGCAACGACAATGTATTGAAGAGAATTCTTACATATTATTGACCTTTCATTGGCCCAAATCACTATGGAAATGAATGTTTTGGCATTAAGTTACATCTGAATGACCCAGAATGCAACATGCAACTCTAACATGTTATTTGCTGCACATATAAATCCTCTTCTGCTCTTGATTCAAACCTGCAGCCTCAACCCAGCTCAAACTAGCCCAGTACTTCTGGAATGTTCCATCATGAGCCCCACCACTTTACCATTCCGTCATGCTTCGGTTGACACTGCGGCCCATGAGAATGGAGAAAGGTCACGGCATGGGAAGCGTAATTCAATTCAGTGGTGCGCTACCCGTTCCAAATCCCTCCACAGAGGTCGGCTGAACTCGGTAAAGTCATCAAGTGCAGCATTTCGTTCACTTAATTATGTTGGCTCGACAAAGTAACATGCTAATTCATGCCAGCAATGTGCTAAAACATGCTTTCAACATGCTAATCATGCTAACAATGCGTTAATTCATGCTAGCAACATGCTTATTCAAGCCAGCAATGTGCTAAATCATGCTAACAATGTGTTAAAAACATGTTAGCAACATGGTAAATCATGCTAGCAACATGGTAACAACGTGGTAAATCATGCTAACATGTTAAAACGTTAAAAAAAATTGTGAAATCATGCTAACAACATGCTAAATCATGCTTACAATGTGTTAAATCATGCTAGCAATGTGCTAAATAATGCTAGCAATATGCTAATCATGCTAGCAACATGCTAACAGTGTTAAATCATGCTAACCTGTTAAAAATGTTAACAATGTGCTAAATCATGTTAGCAATGTGCGAACCATGGTAGCAACACGTTAAAACATGCTAGCAATGTGTTAAATCATGTTGGCACAACATATGCTAAAGCATGTTAGAAACATGCTAATCATGCTAACAACATGTTAACAATGTGTTAATGCTAACAATGTGCTAAATCATGCTAGCCTGTTAAAAATGCTAGCAATTTGTTAAATCATGTTAACAACATGATAAATAATGTTAACAAAATGCTAAAACATGCTAGCAATGTGTTAAATCATGTTAGCAAAATGTTAAAAACATGCTAGTCATGCTAACAGCATGCTAAGCATGCCATCAACATGTTAATCATGTTAACAACATGTTAATGTGTTAAATCATGCTAGCAATATACTAATCATGCTAGCAACATGTTAAATCATGCTAGCCTGTTAAAAATGCTAGCAATTTGTTAAATCATGTTAGCAATGTGCAAATCATGATAACATGTTAAAACATGCTAACAATGTGTTAAATCATGTTAGCAAACATGTTAAAGCATGTTAGAAAACATGCTAGCAAACTGTTAACGACATACTATCAACATGTTAATCATGTTAACAACATGCTTATCATGTTAAATATGCTAAAAACATGTTAAATCATGTTAACAAAATGCTAACATGTTAAATCATGTTAACAAAATGCTAGCAACATGCTAAAAACATGCTAAAAACATGCTAACAACATGCTAGTAACATTTTGTGACTTTCTCTGAGTAAAACCTTCAAACTTCAAGCTTTTCAAAGTTATTTTAAAATTTCGGACCTGGCTTGGTCAAGCCAAACTTTACTTTGTCAAAGTTTGTCATCAAACTTAACTCATCTAGTTGAAGGTTTAGAATGCAAAGACGCAGAGCATAATTTTTTTTCCCTGGACACAAACAAATGTTTTCAGTAATTCATTTAAAAACTAAAATTTGTACAAAAATGCACGACATGCAAAAAGCACAAAATGCAGTAGTTCCACGAATTGCTGCACAGACAGTGACTTGCTCTACTTTAGATTCTGGTTTTCACCGCTTTGTGTGGTTATATAACTGTTTCCAGAAACTCTGGGCTATCGACACAAGGAGCAGCTTCCAAACGCCTCTGAGGCTAGCCTCAAAAACACAAGATTTATGGCTCCGCTGTGATATTTGGGCAGAGTCAGCGCACATCTGAGGCTCTGTGCCACTTCAATTCACCCTAATAAAAGATACAAGAGCAAAGAACCAAATAACAAAATCAGGGCCGTTTCAGAAACCACACCTCAGCTTTACAAAGCAACAGCAAACTCTGACTATTAGGAAAAAATGCGCTATTTAATACAGATAAAACTGAAATCAATTAGGATTTATAGATTATCAAGCAGCTATTTTTAAATTTAAATGCAATAGAGAACACATAGAAAACCAAGACATTCAATATTTTAATTATAACATAAAATTTATTCATAAAAGAACCATATAACAGAAAGTTTATAATGAAAAGCAGGGCAATAAATACAACGGGAACGATTTTTTCCGATATTATGGCACAAAAAACTAAGCAACAGCGGAATGTTTTTGGTCGTCCAGTCAGCTAATCTTTAAAATGCTAACATTTGTAGCTTGTAAAATTTCCAGGCATTTGGAATTCTAAATGGAATGACTTAGGAAGGAATGTCTTCGGAAGGCTTTCGGTCCATAGCAGTCTGTAACGCGTTGGTGCAAAGCGGGATTTCAATGGTGGATTAGCTTTAAAACTAGCGATACTGATTTTCTCTGTGATGCAAGGCCAAAAAAACCTCAAAAGACAAGGCGTAAAACAAAGAATTGTACTGCAAAACTAGAAAAATCTCTTTACAGTTCTCCATACTTCATAAAAAACACTTTAAAAATTATAAAAGATCAGTTTCACCGTTGTTAATGTGCGATCACATTAGCGATATATCCACAAAATTTTGCGGGTAAAAAAAGGTTGATAGCGATGTATAAAGCACAACATGAGTGAAATTTGAGTGGGGAGTCGATCGAGTGGATTCCTATTGTAATGACTGGATTTCACCCGCAAAATTTCACTTGAGCTACGGTAAATGTGACCGCACCTCTAGGATGGCAAATTTGAGATATCTTACCACTCACGATCATTTTACCCAAACACATGCGCTGGGAGGGGAAGGGTAACTGTGAGAAGCAAAAGGCATTGCAAAAAACTTGCTCTGTTGATATACATGGTGTTAATACTGCTTTGTCTAACAGCGCAGCAGAGTTCTCTTAGTAGTCGATGCCCTGGTCGTTGTAGTGCCCTCTGTACTCATCGTGGTATTCGCCCTGGTACTCCTCCTCCTGATATTCAGCCTGATAGTCACTATCGCTGATTTCTGAGCCATTCGTGCCTGTGCCCTGGCTGCCATTGGCGTGGATCATGGGCTCCGTTGGGGTGGCACAATACTTGGGGTCGTAAACCTGCCGTCCCAGCCCGTACACGCTCATGCCCTTCTGAGAGGCCACCTTATTGGTTCCCATTTGCAATGAGATAGTGGAGTTGTCCACTGGTTGCAGAGCTGCCTTTTGGTCATAGATGTCCCTTCTGGTGCCTGGGGCAGACATACCAGCCTAGAGAAAAACATGCCATTTTTGACAACTTGACATTTTTGTGTGATACACTGGCTACGTTTACATGCAATCAAATAAACCATTAGTAATCGGCTTGACAGCTCAATCGGACTGAAATGCCTTCATGTAAACACAAGTGTGCCGCACACATCCTGAAAAGTGAAGCCAAAGCATCTCAATCGCCCCCAGGTGGCTAGTCCCAGTATAGCTCATAAACCCCGCCCCCTCCATGTATTCTAATGTGACACGAGACAAACTAAACAATCAAATTACACTTCAAATACATTTTTTCCAAAGATGGTTTCTGTCATTTTAGGTAGTTTTTATCACGCTGATGTTAGTTCAAGTGTTCGTTCTTTAAATAAGTTTGGTTTTAGTTAGCTACTTGATGCTATAAAAACGGGGGTGTGACGTCATGATTGACAGCTGTGATTGACAGCTTCTCTGAGCAGTTACTGTCACTGAAGCACCAACTTTTCCCGGGATTTTCGGGAGGAGATTGAAGGTTTAACTTTAATTTCTACATTTCCATAACTGTTTACTTCACACCAACATAAGTTGTTGTTCAGCTAACAGATACTGCTGGAGTGTGGGCGGGGTTTTGATATCGCGGCTCTACTTCCTGTTCTCTACTGCGCAGACTCGGGTCCCAAACCAGCGCAAGATGTCAGCGCCATATTCGGACGTTGGCGGCTTCACTTTTCACCAGTAGAAGATAGTGAAGGGGCGTCATCCATCTTTTTTAGTCTATGTGTAAACACCTTAATTGATCTGATTGAGCTCGATCCGAGTGAAATTTCAATCGGATTGAAAGGGGTGGTTTATTCCTCTTCTAATCCGATCGAGAGAACATGTAAACACTTGATCGGATTGAAAACCGAAACTGAAAGGACTGCGCATGTGCAGTGACGTAGAAATAGCGTAATGATGTATGACGGGCGGACGAGCTGTTCTTCCTGAATAAAGTGTCGTATAAATGAGTGTCCCGTCATTCTAAAATTCTCCTTTCACTCAGCGTCTGTGAAGTGGAGCAGGACAACATCCCACCAGTCCTTGTTTCATACTCTCATCCACAGACGACTGGTTTTGGGTGCAGGGAGGGACATTTTTACTGCGTGATAAATATAAGCAGCACAGCACAACGGTTCATATGCTCATTGTCTCCAAATTATGATCAGAAATGGATAAATATTATGTCTGCTGTTTAAAACAAATACAGAACCAATGTAGGAAAATAGTTATTATGTGCAAACAGTGGGAAACTTTGCATATTTGTGCAGCTTGTGACATATAAAAGCACACATCAACCCGATCACTTGTTTAGAGTTCATGTAAACACTACATTTAGATTCATCAATCGGAATAAATTCAGTCCGATTAAAACAAAAGTTGTGCATGTAAACATAGCCATTGTTGATATAAGTCTGTCTTTGGGTGTACCTGGCTGGCTCCTTTATTGGTGCCCATTTGCAAGCTGATGGTGGTCTGGTCGTAGGGTTTCTCTGTCTGTGTCTTGGGGTCGTAAAGGTGTCTCCTGGTCCCGTAGGCGGTCATACCAGCCTGGCTTGCGCATTTGTTGGTTCCCATCTAAAACGAAAGTCAGAAAAGTGCTTCAAAAATCACCTGTAGATGATCAACCTTACTCTCCAATCAAACTTTATCTTTATGAACAACTCCCAGAAGCACATCTAATTAAAGGCTTTTAGGTTTAAACCCCACAATGGGCAGTCCTTGATCTATCACTATTGTGGCCTTGAGTAGCCACCTAACCGGAGGTTATTCCAGTCGCTTTGGATAAAAGCATTAGCTAAATGAGCAATTCGTAATGCGTCTTCCCTTCTTCCCCCGTCACAAATCAAATGAGGTAACACTGTGGTCAGGCTTCCTTTAAAAACAATGATGTTCATCCAGAAACATTAAGGGTGTTCCAGGAAAAGTGTCTATAACCTGAAGTCCGATGACACACTGGCCAGCTTTCATTTTCTCCTCATCAAAATGCCTCTGCTGCTTGTCTGCGTATTTCACACCAATGTCGACATTCGTTTCCATGCCTTTGGTCTTTGCCTGTTGAAAAAGCAAAAAACGTTTCATAGAGGTCAATGAGTTTTACCAAATATTCAACAAAAGTTTAGCAGAATTAAAAGGACTAGTAGACTTACCATACTGGCCAAAGCAAGAAGTGTGGTCTGGACTTGCGTCATGTTCCCGTTTTCGAAGAGGTCGTTGGCTTCAAAGATGTCATTGGGCTTCAGCCCGTAGGCTAGGATGGCTTTGATGAAATTCCCAAGGTTCTCTAGCTGAGGGAACAATGGTAACAGTAAGGGTGTGTTTCTCAGTAACATCATTGGTTACCTCACTTTCAGATAAAAGAGATGAATCGAAGACTGCATGAATGGGTCCATTTATTCTTACAGATTCTTCAGAGTTTTTATACTATAGGGTCTATCTGCAGTTGTTAGGAGCTTCATGTGTCATGTTTTCTCAGCTGCCTGTACTAGTATTTGACAATAATTTGATTTGAACACTGTATTGTAAGTCACGTTGGAAGAAAAACGCTTCTCACTATTTTAAAGGGGCTGATCTGGATGAAAACAAAGACCTCAAGAGTCTCTGAGACACTTACCTTATGCCAGTTTAACTGTGTATGGTTTATTTTCTTTATCGATCCAGGCTGAAGCTTGTTTATCAATCTGAAAAGAATAAAAACAGAATCATTTAAAATCATTTCTTTTCCATAAGCATCACATATTCACATATATAAGCATCTTCTATGGGCACATTAAAGGTCAAGCGTGTAAATTCTGTGCTACTAGCATCATCAAATTGAATTAAGAAAATAATTCAGTTTTCTGCCATTTGTCAGTCATTGGTCCCATTGGTTAAGCCACTGTCATTACATCTGGCTGGGATGCTCAAACAAGCAATGTTTTGATAGTCTTCTAGCCTGACAAAGCTGGTGTTTAGCTGATCAGACAAGTGGCCATTCTGACCAGCTGAAAATGCCTAAAACCACTCTAAAAACTGACCAACTAGGAGAAAATCCAAGACCAGCAAACTAGCTTAGGCTGGTTTAAACAGTTTTTTGTTTTTCAGCAGGGAAACCTTGCCCTCATGGCCAAGCATGTTTATGTTTACCAACTCACTCGGACAGTATGACGCCATCCTTGAGGCCTTTCTGAAAGCTGTCTCCGATAGGCATGCCGGTCACCTCCTCGATCCAGAAACGAAGCTCCTCCTCCTTCTGTAGGTCATATTTCTGTGCGATCTGTGAGGAGAAATAAGCCAATACACAGTCAGTTATGAGTCAAACCGGCTCTGTGGGATCATAGTTATGTGTCCTGGATAATCTTCATTTAGATTCTATGGTTATGTGTCAGCAGCATTCATGCTTATCTCAACTACTGTAATGTCAATACACTTTGCTGATCCTCGCATACAACGTGTTTGACGTCAAAACACATGACACAGGACCTAAACAACAGTTTGAAACATTAAACATTGAAACGCCTATTTGGCTGTTAAAAGCTGCATTTGAGCAAATGGAAAATCATCAAATGCAGCTTAATTAAATCAGATTGCCAATAAAAACTATTTTCTGGCTTTGTTTGTATTTTTCCTTTAGGGATAGAACTGTTTGCCTTTAAAGCATGTGATGCAACGCCGCCATGCAATTCCACCAGCATCAGAGCATAAAATCCCCACGAAGAGTCTCCGCATGAATCAATTCTGGCCGTTTCGCTCTTTCTCAGGACTTTTCTGACTGTAAATAGCATTGTTGACCTGCTGACACTGAATAATGTGTTTAGAACGGGCAACTACGACTAACAACAGAACAAACTAGATCTTTAAAAATGCCTGAATGAAATGTGAGAGTTGTTTGCCTGTGCAAAAGCATGCTATGGCATTTGCTAAGGTATTCAGAGGGGTTTTTAGTGCATTGCTATGGGTTGCTAGGTAATTGCTTACTGGTCAAAAGAGCCCATCCTTGTTTCAACTATATTCTGGTCATAAATATGGACTTCATTCAATGGATGTTTAGTTTGTTTATCGTCCAGTAGGAGATAAAGTAAATTTTAGAAAAGTAATAGTACACCTCTACTTAACAAGCTGCATGATTTGAGGCATCAAAGTTTAATAGTAGGGTTTAGTAAGTGGTTTATTCAAATAGCTAACCCCATTTATGTGTAAAACTAAAGCAAGCACTTCTAATTAATAGACCCTCAAAGTATGTTTTTCTTCTTCACGAGTGCTAAACACTACTTCAGCTTCAAGTACAAACCTTCAAGAACAGTTTACATGATTTTTTATTCTGTTAACAAATAAAGGGGCATTAAATACTTCAGTTTCAATACTTACAGCAAGATTAAACCCATTTAAAGCAGCTATTAATATAAGTTCCAGGAAATGGCTTTTATCACAGGCTCCATTTCAAGTTCAGTGTTCAGGGTCAGACTGTACAAAGACAAAGCTAAATGTGGCCATCAAGACTGATCATGAGAGAGAGGAACAAAGAGACATACAGTACAGGGAAAAAGGGTGGAGAAGATATTCTCAGCGGTAGGCGTTGGACGGAGGCTCCTGGAGATGTCTCACTATACAGCCAAAACATGATAAGAGCTTTCCTCAAGTCCTTCAAGAAGCAGTCTGCTATCTCAAACCTTATTTCTTGCGCAAACACAGTCCTAACCCTTCAGATTTTATACAGAAACTCTTACTTAGTCATTTTACCCCCGATTTCACAGACATGGCTTAAGCCTAGTCCTAGACTACAATGCATGTTTGAGCTGCCATTGTTTTGTCTCAAGAAAGATGCACACCAGTAATGTTTTTTTTTTTTCCTCTAAGGCACGTTTATAAAAGCTACTTAAATGCCCTAACTGAACTAAGACCTAATCCTGACTTAATCTAAACCCTGTCTGTGAAACCAGGCCTTACTGTTTAGCTTTAGTTTTAGGTTCTATGCTAATTGCAAGACCTTCCTTACCTTCTCAGAAGCGGAGGGAAACATATGTACATATGTAATATTAAGTTTTGGACACACTGCAAAAAAATATTCTGTCAGAAGGTAAAATACTGTATATGTGCTTCATTTACAACTCTGTTCAAAAGTTTGGGGTTAAGATTTTTTTGAAAGTTTCTTATCCTCATCGATATTACAATCATTTAAAATAAGTTTTATATGTGAATACATTTTAAAATGTAATTTATTCCTGTGAATTTTCAACATCACTACTCCAGTCTTCAGTGTCACATAATCCTTCAGAAATCATTCTAATATACTGATTTGCTGCTCAAAAAACATTTCCTATTATTATTAGGGATACACCGAAACGAAAATTGAAAGACGAAAATAAAACCGAAAATTCTGGATGGACTTGGCTGAAAACCGAAAACTTAAATTGGTGGGGTTTTTTTGTATAATTGTATTAATATTAGACTTTTTAATGAAATTCAATAATTTTAATGATACTGAATTTAAAAAAATACAAGCCAATAAAATAAAAAAGTAACACTAAAATTGAATTAAAAAATATAAAATATACACAGAAAAATATATCATCAATATAGTACTCTTTATTTAGTTCTATGCAACAATCAGATTTCAAATAATGTTCAAATAATCAAATAATGTATGTCCTACAAAGAAAAACATTGACAAATAGAAAATTTATTTTTGTAATATTGTAAATATCTTTACTATTACTTTTGATCAATTTAATGCATCCTTGCTGAATAAAAGTATTTATTTCCTTCAAAAAAAAAAATCTTACTGAACCCAATTATTTTCCAATAAACAATATTAATATGAACTTTATTCTATTAAGTCATTTTCAAAGGTTAAATGAGGTAGAAATATCTCCTTAGGGAAAAAAATTCACAGTTTAAGTGGCACTATGGTAATAATACCACGTTTGTACCAGGAACATACTATGGTATTATACCATTTAAACACTATAGAATTTGAATATGATGCTAATTTAGAAATCACAACATTTATGAAAGAGGTCTCAAGTTAACAATGTCTCAAAATGTGCTCAGAATCACCAAAGTGATTTCAGTATGATACAATAACGTTTCAGCTCTCTTACTGTATGCCAACAACTGTCTCATCTGTGCCTATTTTTATTTCTCCTGGATTTTAAGATATAGCTAGGGGCCCATAAACTTCCATAGAAGGTCTCTGAGCAAGCTGAAGATCAATCAAACATCCTCCCACACTAAAGCCCAGCAGTCAGAATGTGAGACCACTAGGAAAAAATGGTGTGTGGGGTGTTGTGGCAGTTCCCTTGTGCAATTTGAGGTCAGCCGAGATGACTTTTCTCTTATAATGAGAGACAAAAAGCTAAACCGTACAGTCTCTCATCTTTGAAGAACTGCAGAACTTTTGGTATGCTTCAAATAGTTTAAAAGAGCACTGGATGATTTCAGATGTAGTGGGAGACAAAGAATGTTATATCTCTGATATAATGAGCCATTGACTGGGGTGATTTATACTAGACATGAATCGGAAAATCAGAACTGACAAAAGGAGGGGAAAGAACAGAAGAACTCCACAGAGAGACGGAGGAAAGATTGGAGAACCATGTGCCTGTCTTGTCCTTCCTTCCAGTCCACTGGGAAACCAGCCAGTGGTAGGGGAAAAAAAATAAAAAATTTAAAAAAAAGAGAGAAAATGTGGAAAAGTGACCCTTGATGGAGATGTTGGAGGCATTTGCAGAAGAAGAACATTCTGGAAAGCTGTGGGCAGATCCCGCTGGAGTCCGACCTCTAGCTCTCCTCCCCCACTCATAATTCTGAGAGCTTACTGATGACAGCACAAAAACCGAGCAAACATCTGACTAAAAAAAGGTCAGGGAGTGAAAGGGCTCTCAATGTGACACGATCAATTCGACAAACAGTCCCTCAGAGATCGATAAAACAGTGATGACAACAGAGGAGGGGAGGGGCGACCTTTTCACCTTGAGTTTTTAAGCTAGAAACATACAAACAAAGAAATATATCGTTTAGCAACAAGAGAAACACATCTACAATTCTCTACCAAAATCCTATTTGATTAAAATATAAGCACAGCTTCTATTATCAAAGTCAGTTTACAGAATGATTAAGAATTCTGCAAACTTTACTTTGCAAAAACAAATGTCAAACAAAAGAACGCACTCACTTAACCTTATCTCTGACTAATATTGAGTATTGTTCTGAAATCAATCATACATGCCTACTTAAAATCACATGTGAGCAACAAGTTGAGCCAGTATTAGGCAATATTTAACCATGCGCTCTGGAAATACCCAACGGAACAGACAACATGTGATTTGCCCTACTATACCTGTGAATTCAACTTGTTTTTCAGATTTGAAAAAGAACTGTGTAAATCACAAAATGCCAGACAACCCGCAGACTATGTGATTGCTAAGGTGTTCCGAGTGGTTGCTAGGTAATTGCTAGGGCGTTCTAATTGGTTTCTAAGGCATTGCTAGGGTGTTGATATGTGATTGCTAGAGTCGAGTGCAGAGCTGCGTGATTAATCGTTAAAAAAAACGTACGTGATCTCTTTCCCGAATGACATTCACAAACAGTCTTTTCAATCACACAGTATCGCTATTTCCGTTACAAATATTCAAATTATCACAGAAGTAATGGGATAAAAGTTTTACTGATGTCTAACAAAATAGAGTAAATCACCTTTTTAAAAGTAATTTGGCGCTTCAAATAACGATTGTATCAATTACAAATGACTGTTAAAAATTAAATTGTCATTGAAAAATTCACTCAAGAGATTCATTCAAAAACGCTGATTCATCCAGTAATGAAACAAGTGACGTATTTATCATTGAATCATTCATTCAAACCATTTTAAGAACCTCAAGTATATTCCATGGTTTTTTTATTTAGTCTGCTCAGAATTGCGGGAGAATTGTGATCTCTGATCTCTGTTCGAAACATAAAAAAATTGTGATTCTCAATTTATCCAGAATCGTGCAGCTTTACTAGAGTGTTTGGATTGGTTGCTCGCGCATTGCTAGGTGGTTGCCTGGGTGTTCTCAGTGGTTGCTAGGTGGCTAAGAAAGAGCCCTTCCTAACTAGAGCCCTTCCTAACTAGAAAATGGTTTCTAGGTGGTTGCTAGAGCATTTCTAGATGCGGCAGCATTACTAGTTGGTTGATTTGAATAATTTCAGTAAATTTTCAACAGTGGTTGTTGATGTCTAATCGCATAGAAAAGAAATAGCACACCTCTCCACATGGTTTTGATCATTCATGTGTGCCATGAGATGAGTTAAACACCAAGTAGTAATAATAAAGATGCTCGACTTAATCCTCACCAAATATAAGACAATAGCTATGTTTCCATCCAAAGTTGCGAATTTAACTTTGGAATATCGCATAAAACATTTGCGAATAAAGCAGCATTTCCATCCAATGAGTTGAAGAGAGCAAAATCGTCACTTCCTGATAAACTGGCAATAAATATCACTAAGAAAACTAGGAGAAGTCACTTTATATGATCATTTGCGTGCAGACGAAACGCAATAAATGCATTTCAGAGGAAGATGCTGCTGTTTGGGAACGCTGTCGTGTAAGACAATTCTGGAAGGTGATTATACTGAACCACTTTGATGACAGACTTTGTTCAGGCATTTCAGAATGACCAAAACAGCATTTCAGATGCTGTGCAAAAAGATCGGTCCGCTAGTTGGTCCAGTTATGTCATCCCATTGAGCAAAGTCATGATTTTTTTGGATGCGCATCAAGGAATTTATTCGGTAAATGTTCCCATTGTAATTTATGCGCATGTTTTCTTATCGGATAAAAAAAATTATCAATGACATGACGTGCATATTTTTGTGTCCAAATGCATTATTTCCTTTTAAAATCATTTTATAAAATTCATGACATATATCACTTTAATCTATAAAACCTATGTAGTGTGAATTCATTTTTAGTACATTTAAATAATACATATTATTTTATGTTTTGTTATCTTAAACCACCAAAACGTCAGGTGGTGCAACTGTCCGAACAAATGAACAGACTAAGAAAACTATTTAAAATGGTGTCTTAATCATAAAAAATTAAAAACTAAATACTATGGCATCATTTTAGGCTTGAAACCTTTCATATAAACAAGTTTTTATAAATATCAATAGTTTAAAAGCTGTTGAGATCATTGAAAAACTTTTGTATATTCTCAAATGTCAGGGTGGCACAACTGCAAACATGGCTCTTTTATTATGAATTGACAAGGTAATAACAGTAAAGATGATAATGCATCATCCAGAGGACCCCAACTGATCCTTGTGACAAAGTGTTTTTAGATCTCTCTCAAATACTGATAAAAACTAACATGTCAGGTGGTACAACTTCAGTATATAACTATTTGGTTGTACCACCTGACATGAAAACAGTAAAATTTAAACACTTTGGAACGTTATTTAACAACTTGTTTAAACACATTGTTTATGACTGTTCAGTTTTGAAAAGATTTTTTTTTAAAAAACACCTTTTTTGAAGCTTTATTTGTCAATTACCTATTTTTAGAATTTTAATAATAATAATAATAATAATAATAATAATAATAATAATTCGGAATCTTGGCGTTTCCATCCAGCATTTTTTTATGCGATATCGCAAAATGTGCATAAAAATAAGTGGATGGAAACATAGCTAGTGACAGAATGACACAAAAACACAAAGCTGTTAAAAGCTTTAGAGTGCAAAAAAAAAAAAAAAAGGTTCACAGAGAACTTTTGTCTAAAAGGCTTTCAAACCATGAATAAACGTTGACAAACTTAGACAAGGCTTTTTAAAGATTTTTCTTTTCAATGTTTTCACTGTTATAAGATCCTGCTGAACAATAGACGCCGAACAATAGCCTCAGGAAAACACACTTTCCTGTTCTTCCTAAAATGGCAACACGGGGTTAAATCACCGTGGCCACACTTTGCAGAGCCTCAACCAATCCTAGAAAATATTGCTGATCAGCACATTGCGGGGAATGTAATGGCCCCTCACTGGGCCGGCTGCCCATCAGCAGTCACAGTATGGCGGTAAAAGTGTTTTTACGCCGAGGATCAAGATGGAATGTGGCATTAGAGAGCTACGGATCAAAGCCGTCAGGTTAACCTAGTCTGGGTTTACCCAAGAACCACTGTGACATGACTGACATGCATGCTAAGATCGATGCAGAATGAGATGAGTGTGAGAGCCAAGAATAATATGAATTTATTACAGTCTGAAAAAGTTTTCCCAGGCCTGAGAGAATCACGGTGTCTGCTGAACCACATCCAAACACTTTAGGGGGAATTCCTGCATATTTAATGTTATGACAATGGAAAAGTCTTGGAAGCAACATACAAGACAATGTATTAAACTAACTACTAAACAGAGCTACCAAAAATCAAAAACATTTCTATAGATTCATTGCCAATGGCTTCCAAAAGCTCACATTCAGGAATGGTTGTTCTTCTATCCGCTGCCTGGGGAAAAACAACTGATATGATTAATATAATGTAACACGAATGGTCTTGATAAAAATAGGTCGTTAATTGACATCTCTTCCATGTGTAAAAATAAACCAGCCTGAACAATATCTTCACTGTGCTGAATTTAAACAGAGGATGATGCTTTGGCAACAAGCCCGTAATGAACGACCCCTTGTGTCTGCTGTTACATAACCAGAGAGGGTCATTCATTTGATTGGTAAAACATTATGTCATTTGTGGGTTATATTTAAGAAATAATTTTATTTGACAAGGTGGCGTGATTCGCTGATATTTACAGGCTGAGGTACTGGGAAACTAACATTTCTAAATCTCACTGTGAGCTTCGACTTCCCACATTTCCAAAGTTCAGCGTGCAGGAAAACAAAGGCAGAAAACAGCTCTCGGCTTTCAGCAGAGCAAGAGTGCTGATGAAACTCAAGGAACGAGACAAACAAGTCCTCGGAAAGCGCATGACCTATAAAAGGTTTGAAACAAACACGGTTAAGAACGTTCTCGTAGTTCCAGGTTAATACTGATTGAAAGATAGGTATTTATGAGATAAATAGCATAAAAATGTTTGCTTATAAAAAGTGTATCATCTCTCGGGTCATTAAAATCCCTGCCAATCAGGTTTAGTTATATATGTATATATAGTAAGACAAAGGACATATATCATGAAGTCCTGCAGAATAACACTGCATGCATTCCTTATGTAAGATAAGGCCGAGCTAGAGCCACTATTTTTTTCACAAAAGGAAAAAACAAACACTACACGTAAAGCCTGCTGTATTAATACTTTAATTCAGCAAGGATGCATTAACCCCTTAACTGTCATCCCCCTTTTTGAGCATAGACGTGAAAATGTATTATCCAAACTTAAATGGTTGTAATTCAAGAATGCTTTGGAAAAATGAAAATATGAAAAAGTTATGGAAGTTTAAATTTACTGTAAATCAGATGTACTGTATTAAATATATATTTTTTTTTTATTACAAAATAATTTTTACTGCAACATTACTATAAAATCAAAGCCATATGTCTAACCGAGTTGTGTTCCAAATTTGAAGTTGATATCACAAAAATGTAAGTTCCTATGAGATTTTGTTTAGGCGCTGTACCAAAAATAGCCACCGGGTGTCACCCACATTCCACTGAAATTTTTTTGATGCATTCTCCTGTAACAAATGTATAAATTTCTATCCAAATTTTACTTTTATCACAAACCAGACACCAAATATGGAACTTTGAGACTCAGACCTTTCTGATGATATGTGTTTTGTCAAGATTAGAAAATGTTTTGATTATAAAGTAGTTAAAATACATTTTGTAATATGAAACCTGACACCGCCCACTAGGGGAGGAGCCGCTAGAAGAATTTAAAGTACTGTTTCCAAGGTAACGCAACTTCCAATTTCAAAACGGTTTTCACAGGATGAATTTTGTTCGTAAGCTTTCGAATGATACCTAAAATATGTGATACGAAAAAAAAAAAGGCAATAATAAAAAATTTAAAAAAAGAGCGCCAAACAGTGACAGTGAAGGGGTTAAATTGTCATTAAAGTAATGTTCAGCAGTCATCAAAAGTCATTATTGTTCAGCAGGATCTTATAACAGTGTAAACATTGAAAAGAAAAATCTTTAAAAACCTTTAAAAGTTTATCAACGTTTATTTAAAAAAATCTATTTCAAATAAATCCGGTTGTTATGAACTTTCTATTCATCCGGATAAAATGTATCATGGTTTCCTTAAAGAAATAACAAGCAGTAACAACATTTTCAACATTTATAATAATCAGACATGTTTCTTAAGCAACAATATTAGAAAGATTTATTATATTAGAATGATTTCTGAAGGATCATGTGACACTGAAGACTGGAGTAATGATGCTGAAAATTCAGCTTTACATCACAGGAATAAATTAAATTTTAAAATATATTTTAAAAAAAAACAGTTATTTTAAATATTACTGTTTTTTGAACAGCCCTGATGAGCAAAAAAAAATTAAACTTTTGTATATGTGCTCAAAAAGTGAAATGCATGCCATACATTTGCTATTCAAATATATTGATTTTCAAAATGCTGAATATACTTTAAATCACTGATAAATGTCTGAAGAGTCAGCAAGCCTGAAGAGTCAATTTTACTAGTATTACACAAGAACAAGTACTCGCCAAGATCAACAGCTCTTTAATGCAATAAACCTCAAAAGTGAACTTCTACTTTCTAGAAAGTAGTTCCATTACACCGTTTCCCCTCTTAATCCATGACTTATTTTCCATTTGACTTGTGTGGACAATGAAAGCTAGAGGAAAAGTGTCCTTTGCTTTTTTGCATTCTTGGTCCTTTTTTTTTCAGGAGGATCAATGTTGCAATTTTAGCCACATGCTTTTCATTTGACACATAAAGGCCTTAAAAATTTGAATTCTGTCATCACTTACGTATGTCTTTCCAAACCTGTATGACATTCTTTCAGCTGCGGCACACAAGAATTGAATTTGAGCAACATCCTGGCCACTCTTTTCCTTGATCATGAAATTGCATGAGGACTGGAGCTCCAAAAATTGCAAGAAAGCAATACAAAAGTATCATACATGTCCTGACACTTCATAAAAGTTCATTAGAGAATCTGTAAATGAATCATTCTTTATAGATGGATCTTTTCAATGAATCAGTTCATCCAGTTTAACAAAACCATTTTGGATTTGATTCTTGTGTTCAACTCACTAACTCACTGATTCTGGATGCAGCAGTTTACAGCTCACTGAAGAGAAAACTATCAGCGAATAACGACTTAAATATTTGTTTGTTTGTCACACAAAGCTATGGTATAGTTTCAGAAGACCAGAAAATTATATGGACTGTTTTTATAGTGTTTTTGCATCCTTTCTGAAACTGGAAAGCTCCAGCTTCATTGCAATTCTCTCTTTGTGTTGATGAAAGGTCATAAGGGTTTAAAACAACATGAAAAGGTGAGTAAATAATGACAGAATTTTAACTTCCGGCTGAAATATTTCTTGTAAAGCATCTGGCTAAAAAGCAACATTGTTTCTTTGAGCTAAATAGGTCATTACCGCAATGTACACTTTGACAGTTCAAAGCTGAACTCTTCTGAATGAAACAGGATTATACACATCACAGCTGTTCCGGCACTGTCGTCACATTTTAGGAATGCTTAAAATTCCAAGATGAAATCCTTACTTCCAAAGAGGTTGGAAGAAAAACAGACAGAAACAGGACTGTTAACTTCAGAGGTGAAATATTAAATTCTCTACCAAAGAGCATTTACTTTACCTGTTGAAACTGAGAACTAAGATTACTTAAATCTAAAATAGCTCTTCAGCACTGATGATGTCATGCTTAAGAAATTTGAATGGGGGTCATTCTTTATGCTGATTCACTGGATTTACTGTCTTTACGCATAAAACATCCTGTCTGATCAATTTGAGGGATGATATATCAATCACTACTAAGAAACAACAGATTAGACTTGCTCCATTGTTTTCCCCAAATTACCCTGCTCCTTTTGATGAGTATATTTTCACAACAATATATCTAGAATCAGTTATCTTTATATAAAAATCTAAAACATTATCTCCTCTGACCAGCTCATCTCTGAACTCTGGACAATCTAAGATCAATTTGAGGAGTATATATGTGACCCTGAACCACAAAACCAGTCATAAATTGCAAGGGTATATTTGTGGCAATAGCCAACAATACATTGTATGGGTCAAAATTATCTATTTTTCTTTTATGCCTAAAATCATTAGGAAAGATCATGTTCCATGAAGATATTTTGTAAATTTCCTACCGTAAATATATCAAAAAATGTATTATTAGTAGTAATATGTGTTCGTAAGGACTTCATTTGGACAACTTTAAAGGCGATTTTCTCAATAGATTAGATTTAGATTTTTTTTTCAAATAGTTGTATCTCAGCCAAATAACGTCCTATCCTAACAAACCATACATCAATGGAAAGCTTATTTATTTAACTTTCATATGATGTATAAACCCCAATTTCAAAAAAATTGACCCTTATGACTGGTTTTGTGGTCCAGGGTCACATATCTATGTATTAGGGATGCTAACTTAGCACATTTTCCATTTTATCCAATTAATTTAATATTAAGCATAATATATCATCTAAAACATCATTTAAATAAAATATTATTAGTATTATAATTTGCTCATTGTTATTATTAATGTGCTTTTTCATTCAAATTCACTTGGATTCAATCTCTCCACTAATCTCTTCCAAGTAATACATAGGGAAAACAAAAATATACAGTTAAACTAAACTCTATCAAAACCAAACTAACAATAGTATCATGCACAGTAAACTACTTTTAAAAGTACAGTTATATTCCCTATAATACATACCGCATCTGATAACCTTAACCACACATGGCAAAAATGTATACATACATGGGCTAAATGAATATTAAAAAAAAGAAAAAAAAAAAAGTTCAGTTTACCTTGTTTTTAACCTCCGCAGATAATCCGTAGGCTGGTCCCTTGTTAAACTGGGTCATGATTCACTTTTTGAGTTTTCTCCTAAAGTCAATGAACTGACCAACAGAGAACGAGTGAAGTAAAGTCCTAAAGCTGCAGTAAAATCACAGTACAGATGATTCAGTGCTCCGTGTGAATGAATAATCCGCGCGCACACTGAGTTTACACAACAGACACTCTCTCGCGCAAAAACTTCTAGCTACTATCGCGGATTTGGGGGTGGGGCGAAGTGACTGACGCGCCTCTACGGGCCAATCAGAAGCCTAGGCTCTGCATATTATAGCTTCTGTTACTTCTCTGGCTCTTGGTGCCACTGGCCAAAGTAATAGATCACCTGGCCAAACTATTGACCGAGTTTCTGTTTACTGGAAAACTGTGACTTATCTCTACAGTTGTAAGGTGTAATAAGCCTTCCTTTGTCCTTTTCGACGCTTTGTTTGATAACAGCAATGACGAGATAATCATTTCACTGGTAACTTTTTTTAACTAAAGTCAATTTAGAAACTATGTAATGCTTAACAGATCACAATGTGAGGTACATGCAAATATGAATACAAACTATATTAATACAATTTATAAATTATGATTACCAAAATTATATCAATAATACATATCAATTAATAATTAAAACCAATAATTAATGATAGATAGATAGATAGATAGATAGATAGATAGATAGATAGATAGATAGATAGATAGATAGATAGATAGATAGATAGATAGATAGAAAGCACTTTTGGTCAGCTTGTTGTTTTTAATAAATTTGCCCTATGTGCTATATAGTATTGTAACAAAGTTCGTAGATATGGGAAGAAGGAGGCGTGAACCGGCGAACGTTTAAAAGACTTTAATCCAAAATAAACAAACTGAAAGTAACGCGGGCAGCCCCTCACGGACGGCTGCCACGCTCACACACATAATAAACCATAAACAAAACACAACGTAAATTCCAGGCCTGGTCCTCTCTAGTCCTTCACTGGTGTCGCTCGTCCTTATATGCCTCCGGGCTCCCTCATGAGAGGACTCGAGACCGGTGTGCCTCGCAGGTGAGGCTCATTCTCAATCACGCGCCGGTCTCGCTCGCTCCTCCCACGTCTCTCGCTCGCCCACCTCGCCACAAGTATATTATTAAATTATGTAATATATAATTTTATATATATATATATATATATATATAAATTAATTAACATTTAACTGTACACTGATATGATTATGATGATTAAACATTACATAATAATTTGAATGAATACACATATCAATAATATAATTAAAACCAATAATTCATATATACAGACACACACACACACACACACATATATATATATATAAATGAATAAACTATTTGACTGTACACTCATCTGATTATTGATGATTGATTAAACATTACATAATTTAATAATATATTATATAGCAAATAGGGCAAATTTATTAAAAACAACTGAAGCTGACTAGAAGTGCTTTCTAGATAACAATAAAAATAAATAAATAATAAAAATGGCAAATAAGACACCAGTCTTTTACTGCTGTAACAATAACTATGGTACAATATTTTGACAAAAACTGGTTCCTGTGGTTTATGTAAAGCATTGACATATATTGGTTATGATTATTGTACGCCTGAAGGGAAGAAACAAGTTTCAATACAAAAAAAGCCAGTAACCACAGTTCATAAACAGAAATCAAACACACAACAAACACATGCTCTGTATGCATCAAATTTCTGCGTTGTCATTTTCTGTGGCGTCAAGACCAATTGATGCTTTGAGCATGATGTGGGCGGGACTCTAATGTCAGGGTTTGCTTTTGTCTGAAAGGTTGAAAACAACACAAGGAAAAAAACAACTATCATGGAGGTGGTTTGTCTGAGGAGATCGGTATCTTTCGCTGTCACTTAACCCGTGCTGCATAAACAAGAAAACATGAAGACATTTTGCTTTCTATTCGTGAATATTTCTAATAACATACATATTTAAGATGAATCAGAATAGCCTGTTTGGAGCTTCGCCAATGTGTTTTACCTGACAACTTGATGCATTTTATCAGACACTGAAGGCCTTTTGCCAATTGAAATCTATTGCAACATAGAATAAAGAGCGAAACTGAATGGAAATTCTGCATGGTCGACTAGGAATGATATTGATAAGAGTAGCTATGTGCTGTAAATACTAACCAGCCAATGAGAGATAAAGAGTTGCTTTGGAAAAAAAATCAGGGCCCGTATTCATGAAAAATCTTAATGCAAAGAGTAAAGAGAAGAAAATTCTTAGAAAGGTGAGCGTTTCCTCTTAAAATTAAAGAAAAAATCCTAGTAAAGAAGAAAGTAATTCAGAAAGCATCTTAACCCTTAAAAGAGGTCTTAAGGTCCAAAAGTGTTAGGAGTACGGAGGAGGACTTTTAAGGCTCAAGAGTTTCTTTAGCAGCGGAGAAAATGGACGAAACTCCAAGAGGGAGAAGAAATGTGAGTTAATAAGAGACCTCACATTAGATCGGGCAGGGATCATGTTTGTGACCGATCTTATTGGAGACACGCTAACATCTCCGACACATAGCGCAGAAATGCCATAGCGCCAGAAATGGAAGTAATCACTAGCTACATTAACATGTTTGGCAGCTGTAAAAATGCAACTATGCAGCAGTGATGATTTGGGTCTGTCACAACCTTCTATAAGCAAAGTGATCACACAATTACAGCAATTTCAGAACCTTATTGTGTCGCTGTTCATTTCCTATCAAATACATTAAGTACAACATTAACAGCATGGTAAATAAAAAATAAAGAATATATATACATATATATTATGTGTGTGTGAGAGAGAGAGAGAGAGAGAGAGAGAGAGAGAGAGAGTATGGTAAAACAGGAAAAAAGACGCCTGTAATTTCAATGTGAAGATTTATATAGACTCTATACTTAAAAGCGCTCTTTTTTCCTTCTTGGACAACCAACCAATCACAGTCTTCAAAAGACTGTGTCATACGTAGCAACGGGGTCAGCCCCGCCTCCTCACTAAGATAAAAGTTTTCGCATTTTCCTCGCTCAGAGTTGCTCTGAATCGGTCCTGAATCGCTCTTAAGCTAAGACTCCTACGTTGAAATTTTTAAGCTAAATTTCTGAGAGGATTCTTGGAAGCTTTAAGAATACGGGCCCTGGTCTTTCTTTATAAGTCTGTAATTTATGACTAGGTTAGTAAGCACATTTTTGTCTACAACTCCAGGCGATAATAAGATGCACAGAATGCATCATACATGAGCCTGTTTAATGATTTTTAGATGCGATTAGTTCTCGATTTACAATAGTCTTTTCTGTTTCTCATAAACTGAATCACTTTTGCTGTTGGTATTTGGCCTTTACCCGTTAAAGGCACAATATGTAATGTAAGGTCGCTTATTCAAAAACAAAGGTGTTGCTTGATGACGCCTTGTTTTTGCGGAATCATGGGAGTTGTTGTCTTCACCTCTACACCACCGGCTGTAAGAATCCGACGGGACTCGAGCAGAAATCATGTTCATGGATGAGCTAATGTATTAAAGATTTATTAACGTTACTGTAATGTGAAGTAGGGTGGGGCTGAAAGCTGTTGGAGCGGAACGAGGCCGCTGGAGCGATTGCTAATGAGAGACAAGCGCGACACACAGCTAGAGAGCAGTGGAGCTTTTATTATGCCACAGACGAGTGCTTCCGCTTCTTCCGCTCGTGTATGTGGGGTAATGCTGTGTTGTTTTATCATATTAGATACATTTGAGTGTGTTGAAAGTTGTTATAATGCTACTCTGTGCGTTCGCTCGGTGGCTAATAAGAGACACGTTGCACACTGCAGTAAGCTAGATCGATATTAGGCATGGTAAAACATGGTACTCGCAGTAAATCAAGAAAACAAGATTTAAACAATAAGACTGTGTTGAGCTATATAACAATGATTAGTTTTCTGTCGATGAATGTATCCAGTTGCTAATAAAACACATAATATATTAAAGCATCTTTGGTCTTTCCATGGTTTCTACAAAATAAAACCGGAAATCGAGGGTAACACATGTATGATGACATTGATAGCCGACGCACAGACACGGTCCATGTCCTAGTTAAAATTGCTTATTTCTCTGGATTTAAACATTCTTGGAAACGTTTGGGATAATGCAAGTACACAAGTCAACAAAATATATAAGATGCATATCATCACTCATTTTTGAAGATCATGGTAAGTTTGCATAGAAAAGTTTATGTTATTATTAAAAAACAATTTCTCTGTGGACAAAATGAATGTGATTTTCATTTCTTCAAGGCTGCATCCACGCTCATAATAACCAAATTATACATTACATCACATACCTGGCAGACATGTGTGATGGGATCATCCATTCACAGATGTTCAGAAACCTCACAGTCGAGGAACTTTATGCTGAGACGTAAATGACTAATTTACCTGCATGAACTTGTCCTGGCAGACAAAAGAAACCATCAGGGTATGTTCTACCTCATGCTACAGATATAAGAGAGCCATTTCATCTCTAGAAACAAAAATAACAGGAAATTACAGAGCAATAAAATAAGAGCTGCAGATGAGAATTGCAGCTTTTCCATCTCCTCTCACTGTTTAGTCTTTAACTCACACCATTTCCTCTAAAACCAACCACACACCAGCACAGGAAGAGATCAACAATGAAGTACAGCTGAATAGTGTAGTGAGCTGGACAATATTTCACAAAAACACTGCGGATACACATGTAAGAACGAGGTATCACTATCTAAACGAGTCTAACCTTTGAAAGGGACAAACCTGTGATCGAAAGCCAAATATAGTCTTCTTCATGCAGTGTTGGAAAACGCTGAAACTATGAATGGAATTAGAAGCACCTGCATGTTTAAAACTCCTCTTGGTTTCGTTTTGTTGACTTTTCAAGGGCGTAAAAGGTAGAACAGGTGTGATAGAACATCTCATCAGCCCATCGTGAACATTTGGCTTTAAAAAAAAAAAAAAAAAAAAAAAAAAAAAAAAAAAAAAAACGCTGAGGTAGTTGTCATAGTTGTGTATTTTGCACATCAGTAACTGCATAGGAATGATTCGCATCAGGCATGAAAAAGTATAGAGAATGGTTTTCTGTATGTGTTCTCCTCACACCAATCTCCCTAGGTAGACAGCCTTTGGGTATTTGTCTTTTAGTGGTGCCCACTGCACAAAGAAGTAGTCAGAAAGGTAGTAGAGGATCTTCCCAGATAGAGACAGTGTCTCCACGCGACAGATGCTCTCCACGTAGACGATCAAGACCCTTTTTAGGCCCAGGACGCCCAGGAGCAAACCAGCGGCACACAGTGGGACACACGTCCCTGGACCGTTACACAGCACCTAAAACACAACCACAAAAACACTTTAGAAATACAAAAAAGCACACTATAAGATTGAATTTATTAACTGTAGTTAAACAGTTAACAATGAGCAATGACAACTAACAATGAGCAACATTTTTACAGCATTTGTTAAACCAGGTTTATGTTAATTTATAAATATACACTATTGCTCACTGTTAATTCATGTTTGTTCACAATACATTAGTCAGTGTTAATTCATATCATTCAAAAATGAACATCTAAACAAATTAAATGCTGCAAAAATATTGCTCATTATTAGTTTATAATACCTAAATGCATTAACTAACATTAACAAAGTGAAGATTTATTTAAGAAAAGTAATATTGTCATATAAAATCAATCAAATAGTCCTAATTAAACATAATACATATTTATTGTAATGTATTATAATATATATTTGAAATAAATTACTTTTATTCAGCAAGAACGCATTAAATTAATCAAAATTGATAGTAAAGACATTTACATTCTTACAAAAAAATTATTTTAAATAAATTTCTATTCATCAAAGAATCCTGAAACATTAAGCAGCCCAACTGTTTTCAACATTGACAATAAGAATGATCTTAGTGTATATGAGTGTATATATATATATATATATATATATATATATATATATGCTTGCGTGTGTATTACTGTAAACACACACACACACACATACATATATACACACACATATACATTTATACATACATATATATATATATATATATATATATATATATATATATATATATATATATATATATATATATATACACTCACCTAAAGGATTATTAGGAACACCTGTTCAATTTCTCATTAATGCAATTATCTAATCAACCAATCACATGGCAGTTGCTTCAATGCATTTAGGGGTGTGGTCCTGGTCAAGACAATCTCCTGAACTCCAAACTGAATGTCAGAATGGGAAAGAAAGGTGATTTAAGCAATTTTGAGCGTGGCATGGTTGTTGGTGCCAGACGGGCTGGTCTGAGTATTTCACAATCTGCTCAGTTACTGCGATTTTCACGCACAACCATTTCTAGAGTTTACAAAGAATGGTGTGAAAAGGGAAAAACATCCAGTATGCGGCAGTCCTGTGGGCGAAAATGCCTTGTTGATGCTAGAGGTCAGAGGAGAATGGGCCGACTGATTCAAGCTGATAGAAGAGCAACTTTGACTGAAATAACCACTCGTTACAACCGAGGTATGCAGCAAAGCATTTGTGAAGCCACAACACGCACAACCTTGAGGCGGATGGGCTACAACAGCAGAAGACCCCACCGGGTACCACTCATCTCCACTACAAATAGGAAAAAGAGGCTACAATTTGCACGAGCTCACCAAAATTGGACAGTTGAAGACTGGAAAAATGTTGCCTGGCCTGATGAGTCTCGATTTCTGTTGAGACATTCAGATGGTAGAGTCAGAATTTGGCGTAAACAGAATGAGAACATGGATCCATCATGCCTTGTTACCACTGTGCAGGCTGGTGGTGGTGGTGTAATGGTGTGGGGGATGTTTTCTTGGCACACTTTAGGCCCCTTAGTGCCAATTGGGCATCGTTTAAATGCCACGGCCTACCTGAGCATTGTTTCTGACCATGTCCATCCCTTTATGACCACCATGTACCCATCCTCTGATGGCTACTTCCAGCAGGATAATGCACCATGTCACAAAGCTCGAACCATTTCAAATTGGTTTCTTGAACATGACAATGAGTTCACTGTACTAAAATGGCCCCCACAGTCACCAGATCTCAACCCAATAGAGCATCTTTGGGATGTGGTGGAACGGGAGCTTCGTGCCCTGGATGTGCATCCCACAAATCTCCATCAACTGCAAGATGCTATCCTATCAATATGGGCCAACATTTCTAAAGAATGCTTTCAGCACCTTGTTGAATCAATGCCACGTAGAATTAAGGCAGTTCTGAAGGCGAAAGGGGGTCAAACACAGTATTAGTATGGTGTTCCTAATAATCCTTTCGGTGAGTGTATATATATACATACATACACACACACACACACACACACATATACACACATATATATACACATATACATATATATATATATACACACACACACACACATACATACACATACATACATACATACATACATACACATTACACCAATCAGGCATAACATTATGACCACTGAGAGTTGAAGTAAATAACACTGATTATCTACAAACCCGATTCCAAAAAAGTTGGGACACTGTACAAATTGTGAATAAAAACAGAATGCAATGATGTGGAAGTTTCAAATTTCAATATTTTATTCAGAATACAACATAGATGACATATCAAATGTTTAAACTGAGAAAATGTATCATTTTAAGGGAAAAATAAGTTGATTTTAAATTTCATGGCATCAACACATCTCAAAAAAGTTGGGACAAGGCCATGTTTACCACTGTGTGGCATCCCCTCTTCTTTTTATAACAGTCTGCAAACGTCTGGGGACTGAGGAGACAAGTTGCTCAAGTTTAGGAATAGGAATGTTGTCCCATTCTTGTCTAATACAGGCTTCTAGTTGCTCAACTGTCTTAGGTCTTCTTTGTCGCATCTTCCTCTTTATGATGCGCCAAATGTTTTCTATGGGTGAAAGATCTGGACTGCAGGCTGGCCATTTCAGTACCCGGATCCTTCTTCTACGCAGCCATAATGTTGTAATTGATGCAGTATGTGGTCTGGCATTGTCATGTTGGAAAATGCAAGGTCTTCCCTGAAAGAGACGACGTCTGGATGGGAGCATATGTTGTTCTAGAACTTGGATATACCTTTCAGCATTGATGGTGCCTTTCCAGATGTGTAAGCTGCCCATGCCACACGCACTCATGCAACCCCATACCATCAGAGATGCAGGCTTCTGAACTGAGCGCTGATAACAACTTGGGTTGTCCTTGTCCTCTTTAGTCCGGATGACATGGCGTCCCAGTTTTCCAAAAAGAACTTCAAATTTTGATTCGTCTGACCACAGAACAGTTTTCCACTTTGCCACAGTCCATTTTAAATGAGCCTTGGCCCAGAGAAAACGCCTGCGCTTCTGGATCATGTTTAGATATGGCTTCTTTTTTGACCTATAGAGTTTTAGCCGGCAACGGCGAATGGCACGGTGGATTGTGTTCACCGACAATGTTTTCTGGAAGTATTCCTGAGCCCATGTTGTGATTTCCATTACAGTAGCATTCCTGTATGTGATGCAGTGCCGTTTAAGGGCCCGAAGATCACGGGCATCCAGTATGGTTTTCCGGCCTTGACCCTTACGCACAGAGATTGTTCCAGATTCTCTGACTCTTTGGATGATATTATGCACTGTAGATGATGACAACTTCAAACTCTTTGCAATTTTTCTCTGAGAAACTCCTTTCTAATATTGCTCCACTATTTTTCGCCGCAGCATTGGGGGAATTGGTGATCCTCTGCCCATCTTGACTTCTGAGAGACACTGCCACTCTGAGAGGCTCTTTTTATACCCAATCATGTTGCCAATTGACCTAATAAGTTGCAAATTGGTCCTCCAGCTGTTCCTTATATGTACATTTAACTTTTCCGGCCTCTTATTGCTACCTGTCCCAACTTTTTTGGAATGTGTAGCTCTTATGAAATCCAAAATGAGCCAATATTTGGCATGACGTTTCAAAATGTCTCACTTTCAACATTTGATGTTATCTATGTTCTATTGTGAATAAAATATAAGTTTATGAGATTTGTAAATTATTGCATTCCTTTTTTATTCACAATTTGTACAGTGTCCCAACTTTTTTGGAATCGGGTTTGTATTCATCACAGCACCTGTTAGTGGGTGGAATATATTAGGCAGCAAGTGAACATTTTGTCGTCAAAGTTGATGTGTTAGAAGCAGGAAAAATGGGCAAGCGTAAGAATTTGAGCGAGTTTGACAAGGGCCAAATTGTTATGGCTAGACGACTGGGTCAGAGCATCTCCAAAACTGCAGCTCTTGTGGGGTGTTCCCGGTCTGCAGTGGTCAGTATCTTATCAAAAGTTGTCCAAGGAAGGAACAATGGTGAACCAGCGACAGGGTCATGGGCGGCCAAGGCTCATTGATGCACGTGGGGAGCGAAGGCTGGCCCGTGTGGTCCGATCAAACAGACGAGCTACTGTAGCTCAAATTGCTCAAGAAGTTAATGCTGGTTCAGATAGAAAAGTGTCAGAATACACAGTGCATCACAGTTTGTTGCGTATGGGGCTGCATAGCCGCAGACCAGTCAGGGTGTCCATGCTGACCCCTGTCCACTGCCGAAAGCGCCAACAGTGGGCACGTGAGCATCAGAAGTGGACCACGGAGCAATGGAAGAAGGTGGCCTGGTCTGATGAATCACGTTTTCTTTTACATCACGTGGATGGCCGGGTGCGTGTTAGAAGGTGACACAGGAGTGGATTTTCAAACCTCTCCCGTCCCATCCCAATCCCAAAAGAATGACTCCCGTTCCCTCCCACTCCCGTGTTGTGTTTATTTGGCCGGAATCTGTCAGTTACAGTAAAAAATTCAGTACAGATCAGAGCATGCCCACTTAGTTGAATAAAAATCCAAAATGTAGTTTTTGTTATTTTATTGAACTGAAAGCCATTTTAAACAATGCACACACATTAAATTCCATGTAAATCATCTATGCAAACACACAAACAAAGGTACGCACGCACACACACACACACACACAGCTGGCGTATGGCGTTTTCACGCCGTCTTTTTGGTTACTTCAGACTGCCCAGAAATGTCGGTGAGCACAACTGAGGTATCATTTTCCGACAGTAGTCGTTGCAGCGTGGCTTTCATGTCTGACTCCATTTTGATTATGATTTTCGTGGCTACAAAGTGCATGGGGAAGACTCCTTCTCTTATATTATTGGTGGTTGGCATTGGCATACCAGCTTGGTGCATTACCGCTACCAATTGTTACGGGTGTGGAGCTCGTCATTCACTTAACCAGCCACACCAAAGCAAAGAGGAGAGCATAAAGAGACAGGGCAACTAGAATTGAGTTCAAAATGAAAACATATAATTTATATAAACGGTAAATTTGTGTATATAGTTGGTATCATAGTGTTATTACGATTCCCGGTCCCGCCCACTCCCGCTGAAATTTTTTCCTCTCCCGTCCCAATCACGTGATTAATAGTGATTTTGTTTCCCATCCAGTGATTTGTTTCCCATTTGTTTCCATGACCCGCTGGATTCCCGAAAAAATGTCAGCCTCTAGTGCGTGTGCGTCGCTTACCTGGGGAACACATGGCACCAGGATGCACTAGGGGAATAAGGCAAGCGGTGGAGGCAGTGTGATGCTTTGGGCAATGTTCTGCTGGGAAACCTTGGGTCCTGCCATCCATGTGGATGTTACTTTGACACGTACCACCTACCTAAGCATTGTTGCAGACCATGTATGGTTCAGGAATGGTTTGAGGAGCACAACAACGAGTTTGAGGTGTGTACTTGGCCTCGAAATTCCCCAGATCTCAATCCAATCGAGCATCTGTGGGATGTGCTGGACAAACAAGTCCGATCCATGGAGGCCCCACCTCATAACTTACAGGACTTAAAGGATCTGCTGCTAACATCTTGGTGCCAGATACCACAGCACACTTTCAGGAGTCTAGTGGAGTCCATGCCTCGACGGGTCAGGGCTGTTTTGGCAGCAAAAGGGGGACCAACACAATATTAGGAAGCAATATTAACAAAAACTTTTATGTTAGATGTGATTAATCACGATTAATCGATTTGACAGCACTGATGTTGTTTTGCTTGCAACTGGTATAGTCTTTTCTTTCTATACCATATGCTATAATAAGATTTTTTATTATAAATACGGTATGCCAACTTGCAACAAGTTATCTTTACATACAGTTGGGAGAACAAGTATTTGATACACTGCCGATTTTGCAGGTTTTCCTACTTACAAAGCATGTAGAGGTCTGTAATTTTTTATAATAGGTACACTTCAACTGTGAGAGACGGAATCTAAAACAAAAATCCAGAAAATCACATTGTATGATTTTTAAATCATTAATTTGCATTTTATTGCATGACATAAGTATTTGATCACCTACCAACCAGTAAGAATTCCAGCTCTCACAGACCTGTTAGTTTTTCTTTAAGAAGCCCTCCTGTTCTCCACTCATTACCTGTATTAACTGCACCTGTTTGAACTTGTTACCTGTATAAAAGACACCTGTCCACACACTCAATCAAACAGGCTCCAACCTCTCCACAATGGCCAAGACCAGAGAGCTGTGTAAGGACATCAGGGATAAAATTGTAGACCTGCACAAGGCTGGGATGGGCTACAGGACAATAGGCAAGCAGCTTGAAGGCAACAACTGTTATTAGAAATTGGAAGTTGTTCAAGATGATGGTCAACCTCCCTCGGTCTGGGGCACCATGCAAGATCTCACCTCGTGGGGCTTCAATGATCATGAGGAAGATGAGGGATCAGCCCAGAACTACACGGCAAGACCTGGTCAATGACCTGAAGAGAGCTGGGACCACAGTCTCAAAGAAAACCATTAGTAACACACTACGCCGTCATGGATTAAAATCCTGCAGCGCACGCAAGGTCCCCCTGCTCAAGCCAGCGCATGTCCAGGCCCGTCTGAAGTTTGCCAATGACCATCTGGATGATCCAGAGGAGGAATGGGAGAAGGTCATGTGGTGTGATGAGACAAAAATAGAGCTTTTTGGTCTAAACTCCACTCGCCGTGTTTGGAGGAAGAAGAAGGATGAGTACAACCCCAAGAACACCATCCCAACCGTGAAGCATGGAGGTGGAAAACATCATTCTTTGGGGATGCTTTTCTGCAAAGGGGACAGGACGACTGCACCGTATTGAGGGGAGGATGGATGGGGCCATGTATCGCGAACAACCTCCAACAACCTCCCTCCCTCAGTAAGAGCATTGAAGATGGGTCGTGGCTGGGTCTTCCAGCATGACAACGACCCGAAACACACAGCCAGGGCAACTAAGGAGTGGCTCCGTAAGAAGCATCTCAAGGTCCTGGAGCGGCCTAGCCAGTCTCCAGACCTGAACCCAATAGAAAATCTTTGGAGGGAGCTGAAAGTCCGTATTGCCCAGCGACAGCCCCGAAACCTGAAGGATCTGGAGAAGGTCTGTATGGAGGAGTGGGCCAAAATCCCTGCTGCAGTGTGTGCAAACCTGGTCAAGAACTACAGGAAACGTATGAGCTCTGTAATTGCAAACAAAGGTTTCTGTACCAAATATTAAGTTCTGCTTTTCTGATGTATCAAATACTTATGTCATGCAATAAAATGCAAATTAATTACTTAAAAATCATACAATGTGATTTTCTGGATTTTTGTTTTAGATTCCGTCTCTCACAGTTGAAGAGTACCTATGATAAAAATTACAGACCTCTACATGCTTTGTAAGTGGGCAAACCTGCAAAATCGGCAGTGTATCAAATACTTGTTCCCCCCACTATAAATGGTTAAGTTCACTCTTTGAGATAACCATATCAGGTGAACTTGTAGACACACACTTTGAGAAACCCGATTAATCAATTTGGGGGGGAATTTACAAGTTTCTGTAAAGTTGCTTTTGAAAATGAACTGATTTGACTTATACAGGCTAGGACACAAAAACAGAAAGACGCCTACATAAAGTACCGAGTCCTCTGAGCTGGAGAAATATGAGCTTTCTGGTTCAAAACTGGAGACAGCGAGCGGCACAGGAAGGCGGTCAGACTTCGGTGGAGACGAGCCATGGGGTCTGGAGAAATCATCTTACACCGACTGCTCAGACACATTAACACTGGAAAAATCCAGCCTGTCTGCTCGGAGCCGAAACTGATACGACGCAGGAACCGAGGACAACAACCGAAGTGAGAACATCAGAGGTGAGGGACGTTTCCACTCACATACGCTTCAGTTCTTCCCCCTCAACTCATTTCTGTCTGCTTCAAGGTCCACTGGTGTTAGGATTGAGTTTATTGCCTGTTTCCAAACGGTCTAAAACACTCCATTTCCCATCCAGCACCTGGAGACAGATGAGCGATGAGGATGGGCATGGACGGACCACCAGGTGGGCAATCTGTCTCGGCCCGTGTTTACATTTCACACACACCTGTGAGTTCACCTCGGGGAATGAGATCATTCTCACCCAACAGAGAGACGCTGACTTCAGCTCTGAAGGGCTGCTGGATTGTGTACAGAGATTGGCGAGTGTTTGCTATGGGAAAAGGCCAAACTGTCAGAGTGCTATTTGAGTCTGTCATCAGAGTGGTGCAAATTTAAATGGCCATTTTGTGAAACTTCAACAACATAAATCAAACGTCAGACAAACTCAGTCTTTGGGCTGTTGAATCTGCTGGGTGCTGAGTGTGCATCAAAGAAGTCTCTCTTTATGTAATAAGGAGAAGAAAGCCTAAGAGTGAAAGCTCGATATGAGGCGCTCCCTTTTTAGCCTCTTCCACATTTTCCCAAAAGAAACACTTGGCATTACCAATCACAAACTAAAACACTTAAGCTAAATATCACTGTTCCACAAAGCATGACTTCAATAAAAATAAATCTAAACAAACACAGAAATAGGTGCTTCAATAGTACAATCTAAATAAAAAAAAGACAATTTTAGCCAATTTTTTGTGTGCTACGCATTTAATATGTTTATGTATTTTTTAGTACCAAAATGTATTAATATATTTTTAGACCTTGAGATTTGGAAAGGTGCTATAATATTTTTATAAGATTTATATGTATTATAGCATAGTATTAATATATGTATTAATCTAATCTTAGATTTTGCTATATATACACTACCAGTCAAAAGTTTGGAAACAGTACTATTTTGATTGTTTTTGAAAGAAGTCTCTTCTGCTCACCAAGGCTGCATTTATTTGATCCAAAATACAGCAAAAACAGTATTATTGTGAAATATTTTTACAATTTAAAATAACTTTTTTCAATTTGAATATATTTTAAAATGCAATTTATTTATGTGATTTAAAGCTGAATTTTCAGCATCATTACTCCAGTCTTTAGAGACACATGATCCTTCAGAAATCATTCTAATATGCCGATTTGCTGCTCAAGAAACATTTATTATTATTATCAATGTTGAAAACAGTTGTGTACAATTTTTTTTTCAGGATTATTTAATGAATAGAAAGTTCAAAAGAACAACATTTATCTGAAATATAAAGCTTTTGCAACATTATAAATGTCTATACTGTCACTTGATCAATTTATTTCATCCTTGCTGAATAAATGTATTAATTTCTTTAAGTTCTTTCCCAAAAAAAAAAAAAAAAAAAAAAAATTCTACAAATGTTACAAAAGCTTTATATTTCAGATAAATACTGTTCTTTTGAACTTTCTATTCATCAAAGAATCCTAAAAAAAAATGTTTTACACAACTGTTTTCAACATTGATAATAATCATAAATGTTTCTTGAGCAGCAAATCGACATATTAGAATGATTTCTGAAGGATCATGTGACACTGAAGACTGGAGTAGTGATGCTCAAAATTCAGCTTTGCATCACAGAAATAAATTACATTTTAAAATATATTCAAATAGAAACCAGTTATTTTACATTTTAATAATATCTCACAATATTACAGCTTTTTTTTTGTATTTTTAATAACATAAATGCAGCCTTGGTGAGCAGAAGAGACTTCTTTTACTATCAAAATAGTACAGTTTCCAAACTTTTGACTGGTAGTATATATATATATATATATATATATATATAGTGAGCAAGATCTAGCATTATATCAAGCATCATATGCATATAAATCTTATAAAAATCTTATAGCACCTTTCCAAATCTCAAGGTCTAAAAATATATTAATAAATTTTGGTACTAAAAAAACACATAAACATATTAATTAAATAAATAAATAAAATACCAAAATGTAAAGATTTCATAATGAAATAAATAAATTTTATATTTATATAGCACCTTTCCAAAGCTCAAGATATAAGATTTGTTAAGTACATAAATATACTTCATATAAAAAAATCTCAAAATCAATAAATTAATAAATAAATAAACATAAATAAATATATAAAATAATTAATTTATATAGTGTCTTTCCAGCAACTTATATATTATAATATTATATATACTAGATATTAACAAAACATTTATATTTTTTAAAAATGCAGTAAATTAAATGCATGGAAATTAAATAATATATTTATATATGTGGCAAATATAAAATTAAAATAAAATAAAAAATCTTAACTATTTACATAAGCCTGGGCCAACATTAAAAAAAAAAACATTATTGTTGAGCCCTGAAATGACTTTAGCAATCATATCTAGAACCAGAACCACTAGTTCCAACCTTTCCACTTCAGCTCAGCTCATACAAGCAGTAAATCATACCAGCAAAGTGACAATGTTATCAATATCTGCTGATGGCCAGTGCGTGTTTAACTGCCGAGTAGGGATTATACACTAACGCTGAAACATTTAATAGAATCAAAGGCCTTATGGAGTCATTGTTCCTGTGATGACATCACTGTGAGACATGTTTGTGTCACAGCTGCACAGACAGGTGAGGACGCCAAAGGGAAGCCTCATGCACAGGTGCCGAGACGCAATTACTGATGAGGTCTTCGAGGTGAGGCCAGTTTATTACACCACATCATACAGAGCAGCTCCAGGTGAAATTAAACTGTTACCAGGTTTTGTTACTTCAGATGAGTCAGCAAAGACCAGACTGCAGGTGTCAGGTCTATAAAATGACAGACAAGTTCATTCAGAGTTTTGTTAAACAGTAATATACAACGTCTTATGATTATTTTACAGATCTGTGTCTTCCATTTCAAGAACGGCACTATTTGGTTATGTTTTCCACTTTTTTATAATTTGTAAATTGGATTTCTGATTAGGATTATACACTGATGTAAATTTGATACATATATATGATGAGGAATTTCACAAAAATGTCAAGAAATGCCCAGGTAATATTTTAGCCCAAAAAAGTTATATACATATATATATATATATATATACACACACACACCGATCAGGCATAACATTATGATGGCCAAATTGTGATGGCTAGACAACTGGGTCAGAGCATCTCCAAAACTGCAGCTCTTGTGGGGTGTTCCCGGTCTGCAGTGGTCAGTATCTATCAAAAGTGGTCCAAGGAAGGAACAATGGTGAACCGGCGACAGGGTCATGGGCGGCCAAGGCTCATTGATGCACGTGGGGAGCAAAGGCTGGCCCGTGTGGTCCGATCAAACAGCAGAGCTACTGTAGCTCAAATTGCTCAAGAAGTTAATGCTGGTTCTGATAGAAAGGTGTCAGAATACACAGTGCATCGCAGTTTGTTTTGCGTATGGGGCTGCATAGCTGCAGACCAGTCAGGGTGCCCATGCTGACCCCTGTCCTTTGCCGAAAGCGCCAACAGTGGGCACGTGAGCATCAGAACTGGACCATGGAGCAATGGAAGAAGGTGGCCTGGTCTGATGAATCACATTTTCTTTTACATCACGTGGATGGCCGGGTGCGTGTGCGTCGCTTACCTTGGGAACACATGGCACCAGGATGCACTATAGGAAGAAGGCAAGCCAGTGGAGGCAGTGTGATGCTTTGGGCAATGTTCTGCTGGGAAACCTTGGGTCCTGCCATCCATGTGGATGTTACTTTGACACGTACCACCTACCTAAGCATTGTTGCAGACCATGTACAGGCCCGTGTAGGAGCACAACAACGAGTTTGAGGTGTTGACTTGGCCTTTAAATTCCCCAGATCTCAGTCCAATTGAGCATCTGTGGGATGTGCTGAACAAACAAGTCTGATCCATGGAGGCCCCACTTCGCAACTTACAGGACTTAAAGGATTTGCTGCTAACATCTTGGTGCCAGATACCACAGCACACCTTCAGGGGTCTAGTGGAGCCCATGCCTCGACGGGTCAGGGCTGTTTTGGCAGCAAAAGGGGGACCAACACAATATTAGGAAGGTATAATGTTATGCCTGATCGTTGTGTATATATATATATATATATATATATATATATATATATATATATATATATATATATATATATATATATATATATATATATAAATAAACTTATTTGGGCTAAAATATTACCTGGGCATTTCTTGACATTTTTGTGAATATACACAATTTAAATATTATTTACAGAAGGAACTTAGGGCTGCCAAGTTCCTTCTGACTAATTTATTTAGGACAATATATATAATTTAAATATCATTTACTAAATTTATTTATTATTTTATATTATTTACAGAAGGAACTTTTTAATAAATTGTCCTTTCTGGCATCTTGTACATTAATGCTTATATTATGTTTCTCACTTTATGGTTTGATATTGGATTTGTGATTAGAATTACACACTAACTACTTGTTTATGAACATTATTTCTCTACATGCATGTTCTGACATACTGATCCTATTTTATCTGACATGCAGATCCTATTTTATGACCGATCCATCACTAATTCTCATCAACAGATGGAGGAACATTAAATAAATAAAACATATGGAGCTCCATCCACTGCGCTTTTTCAACAATTTCCAAATAAGGCTAAGATGAAACATATGGAGTGCTGGGGTGCACAGTCAAACAAAAAAACCAATGTGAAGATTTGGAGGAACAGTGAGGCGTCTCTCTGGAATGTGTGGGACGTCCACCGCACAACATCCAGGCCCCCGTTATTTGTTATTGTAAATCGTACAACCCCCCTCCCCCACGCACAAAATCTGTATAAAACACATTCTTTAAATTGCTTTCCCGTATTCATTCTCATTTTGGACTTGCGTCACAATTTGACTTACTCATGAAACCATTTTTTCGACAATCAGCATATCTGCGCATTTCTGTGCAGAATAGTTTGTTTTATCAAGTCAACAAGTTGTAGCAAATGCAAACATCAAGTGTAATCTTGTCAAAGTGAGTTTAAGCGGGAGGAGAAGAAAATAAATGGGAGAAACTTTTTTGTTTACTATAGAACATTTTTACTTTAACCTAAAAAAAACTTATTTTGTGTATGATTTGAGCTAAAGAAGCAAAATACCATTGTTGTCAATTTTATTGCTCATTCCAAATAAATTATTGAAATACATACGCCTCATGTAGCCCCGCCCCTTTTCAGTGCCGTGCTCGTTCTGTTCTCTCTTCCGGTTTGTATTTCCACAGCATGAAGGTAAGATCTTACGAATTTATGAATGAACCGCTCTTTTTAAAATCTTCCCGGTATACTGACATCTGTTATGACATCCGCTTCAAACATTGCAATGCTCATGATAACTTTCGTTAACTCTACAATAAGTAAATCCACTTACTACTCTTCGACAGCGATGCCATAGAAATATACAGAGCTACTGCAAAAACAGAAGTTCAAACACAAAATGGCTGCGCTCTTGTTTTTCTGGTGCATAAGGGCTACAGTTTTGGAGATTTCAGTATAACTCTATTCAACTAAAATTGAGCTGTAATTATTATACAAACATATTACTTACATAGAAAATAGATTTTTAATGTTTATAAACTAATAAAGACTGATAAGTACACAAACAAAAGCTAATATTTATGAATAATAGTAAAGTTATACAAATGTACGCACTTCAGTCTAGACTGATGTATTGACATAAGCTGTAATGAGCAGTAGTCTTCACTATTAACTGCTCCTGCATGCAGAATCAGGCCGAGACACTTGGCTTGTGCTGACACATCTGGAGCTCATGAGTACTACCCATGACGCACTTATTTCCTTTTATGGCTAAAAGAGGACTGAATCCACCCCCTCTTCACCTCCGGATTTCAGACCTGACCCCCCATTTCCCCCAATTGCGCTCTGGTATGTGGACGTACGGGCCTCAGCCCCTCACCGAAATGCTCAAGTTTGGTTATAACAAACAGCTGACATTTGAGTCACGCTGAAGGACGCTCCCTCACCGCGGAGACACAATAGGTGTGCCGGACCCCCTAAAGAAGATCTTAGACATTGTCTGCTGGACTACAAAGGAAATCCTGCTGTTGAATCCAAAGGCGGATCAAAGGCCACCTGGTACTTATATTGTAATCTCACATTACAAATAAACAAGAAAACTTAAGCATAAAATAGATTTAAAACATAAATTACATTTTATATCTAAAACAAATATATCATATAAATTACAAAAAAAAAAAAGTCAAATCTCACAAAAACTCTGGAAATGCCATGCCATATTTCATCATAAAATGAAAAAAATATTATATCATATTATATTATATAATTTTTTTAGAATTATAATATTAAAATAAATATAATAATAATAATAATAATAATAATATAATATAAAACTATTAAATATAATAAAACTATTAAAATAAATAAATATAAAAAATAAAATATATAATTAAAAAAATAAAATAAAATAATAATAATAATAATAATTGTGAGAAAGGGTGATTTTTTTTCCCTGTATAACAATTATGAGACATGTTAATTGTAATTAATGAATCAGTGTTGTTATTGTATTTTTAAAAGTTCAGTAATTAAAATAAATCTGAAATAAGATAAAATATAAATATTAGATGAAAACTTAAATGAAAATTAGAAATATTGCCACGGCAAGTAAAATTACTAGAACTTAAAATAATTCAAACTTAAACAGAAATATTGTATAAAAAAAAAAATAAAAAAAAAATTATATATATATATATATATATATATATATATAAAATAAAAACGGCAAACGCACATAACAAAATGACTAAAACTTTAACTAACATTAAAATAAAATATTAAATATTTAAAATATAAAAATAAAAGCTAATTCAAAATACTAAAATAAATACTATAATAGTATATAAACAATACTAAAATAACACTGCAGTGAATGTCCTAAATATATAATAAAATATATAATATAATTTTAAAATAAATATATAATAATATATTCCAAAAAATACACATTTAAATAAATTCCTATTTTCTCTTTTTAATTTCAGGGAAAAACTTCTCAGATCAAGCAAGTTTGTCTAAACTCTTTTACCATGAAACTAATGTGACAACATAACGTGACAACAGAAACAAGTCAAAAAAGGCCCCAATCGTTCCATAGCTACCTAGAAATCTGCAAACCTATTTCCCATTAAAAAAACTTGCCTGACTGGAAAAGTGGGAAATGACGTCAGCATGAGGAGAGACGGTGCTAATTAGAGCTTAACGGAATACTAGTGTGGTCGTCCGTGAGAGATTTGTCTGGTTTGTTGTGACCTTTGAGCTCTACTGCTTGAGCACTGCAGCGCCGGCCGCTTAGTCATGCTCCGCCTCCTCTCAGCTGGTCTCCACAGCAACACAGAAACCCGATGCTGCTTGGCTCCAACCCCACGGGGACGTGTGAGAGGAGTCAGGCAGCTGGGCCAAGGAGCCAGTCAGGTCTCGCCACATCCTGAGAACAAGACCCCTCTGCTGCTCCGCTCACAACCCTTCATTACACAACCACAGGAGGAGGAGGAGAGAAAGGGGCTCTGGATTACGGATCATTCCTGAAAAAGGGCTTAAACGCTGCCCATCCCTCTTTTTTACTAAATCAACCCCCTCTCTCACTTTTTTTTATCTATCCTTGAGTGTTTTCCCAGCAGCTCTCTCGTTCTCTGGTTCTTACCGAAGACAAGCAGAGAAACAGCAGGATTAGTGTTTGCTTATACAGCAGATAGTCTTCCAGCGGTAATGTGATAGTCTTATCACCTGCTGAAGGAAAAAATGTCTTTATCACCTGCTTAAACATTCCGTTTGCTGCTGTGTGACATGCACAACAACTACTGCTTTTGTGTTAAACGGATGGTTCATACAAAAATGAACATTCAGGCCCTGTTTACACCTGGTATTAAAGGGTTAGTTAACCCAAAAATGAAAACTCTGTCATTAATTACTCACCCTCATGTCGTTCTAAACCCGTAAGACCTTCGTTCATCTTCGGAACACAAATGAAGATATTTTTGATGAAATCCAAGAGCTCTCTGACCCCACACAGACAGCAACACAACGGCCACTTTCAAGGCCCAGAAAGGTAGTAAAGACATCCTTAAAATAGTCCATGTGACTACAGTGGTTCAACCTTAAATGTTATGAAGTGACGAGAACACTTTTCGTGTGCAAAAAAACAAACAAAAATGCAGCGCTTCAGAGTTCTACGGCAGGACGGCGGCTAACTATTGGCTGAGCACCACATGCATGCATGCGTTGTGGTGCTTAGGTGAACCGCGTAGGAGAATGACACGAAAGAGAAGAGATTGTTGAATAAAATCGTTATTTTTGTTTGTTTTTTGCGCACGAAAAGTATTCTCATTGCTTCGTAACATTAAAGGGATAGTTCACCCACAAATGTAAATTATCCCATAATTTACTCACCCTCAAGCCATTCTAGGTGTATATGACATTCTTCTTTCAGATGAACACAATCGGAGTTATATTAAAGGGGTCATGAATTGAGAAAATCAACTTTCCCTTGAGCTTTTGATATGTAAAAGGTCATCTGCATGGTTGAACTTTATTTTTAATGAAGATCCAGCTCACGTGGGTAAGACATTGCATTTGTTCGCTTCATTTCACCGATTCGTTTGTAAAAAAGAGACTGGATTTGCAGACAGGATGAGATTAAAAAACGATGCTGTGGCTTCTGGATCTGGCAGGATTGATGCAACACAATTATGTGAGTAAAAAAAGTTTTTTTTTATAGTTGATAGTATTGCATTGTTATGTTTGATATCTACTGATTATGTACGTGTCTAACTAAACATAACTTCCACGCTGTCACAGGCTGGAGTATCCTTTGTATTTGAGGTGTTATTGGTTCATTGTGCTGTGATTCAGGATCAGACTTGGATATGTATGGGCCAGGGCTTGCAAAGCCCGACGTCCCGGGGATAATGACAGGACGCCTTAATCTTAAATAGTGAAATAACATTCCTTTCTTGATGTGCGTTGTTCACTCTCTTGACTGATAATTTGAAGGAAAAATACAATCGCGGAAGTTTTGAAGATGCTGATTTGTCTGCAGTGAAGTTTTGCTGGTGTACATACTTGGCTTGTGGGTGCGCACGCACATGTGTGTGTGTGTGTGTGTGTGTGTTAGTTATGCATGGTTCACAGTTATATCCACCAATCAGGCCAGCCAAGTAATAAAAAATAGCATTCCAATTAATTGCGGGTGGATGAGAGATAAATCATTGTGTTTGTTTGATAAAGACATTTTGCGAGCCCTGTGGGCAAATCATTCCGGTTGCCGTTTCTCCACATTGGAAGTTTTCAAAACAATTCCTCACGTGTAATGACAGGGAGCCGAAGCTCATCATAATATTCAAAACTGTTATCCAATCATAGCAGTGGGCGTTTACTTCCAAGTCTTCAATGCGGCATGCCCATAAAAACCGAGCGTTTCAAGAGCTAGGCTCAAAACCAGGGTAGAAAATAGCCTTTTACTTATTCATTATGATGTTTTTGAATGTAAAAACCACGCGAACGTATAAAAAAATAAAAAAAGCCTGTTCATGACCCCTTTAAAAAATTTCCTGGCTAATCAAAGCATAATAATGGCAGTGAATGGCAGCCCAAAATTAAGCCAAAAAAGTGCATCCATCCATTATAAAAGTAATCCACACGGCTTCGGGGGTTAATAAAGGCCTTCTGAAGTGAATCGATGGGTTTGTGTGAGAAAAATATCCATATTTAAAACTTTATAAAGTAAAAAATCTAGCTTCTGGCAGACCGCCTTCCGTATTCAACTTATGAAGAAAGTGTAACGCCTCTCGCAGTTCAAAACGCTTACGCTACGTCCGACGTCATCGTCGCGCCAGTTATGCTTTTTTCATAAGTTGAATACGGAAGGCGGTCCGCCGTGATGGATAAAAATTTTTGGGCTTAAAAATTTTGGGCTGCCATTTACTGCCATTATAAAGCTTGGAATAGCCAACTCCGATTGTATTCATCTAAAAGAAGAAAGTCATATACACCTAGGATGGCTTGAGGGTGAGTAAATCATGGGGTAATTTTCATTTTTGGGTTAACTATTCCTTTAAGGTTGAACCACTGTAGTCACATGGACTATTTTAAGGATGTCTTTACTACCTTTCTGGGCCTTGAAAGTGGCCGTTGTGTTGCTGTCTATGTGGGGTCAGAGAGCTCTCAGATTTCATCAAAAATATCTTAATTTGTGTTCCGAAGATGAACGAAGGTCTTACGGGTTTGGAACGACATGAATGTGAGTAATTAATGACAGACATTTCATTTTTGGGTAAACTAACCCTTTAAGATGCGTTTTGGTCGATCGGATCACAAGTATACGAGGGAGACACATGGCCGTTTACACCTGGTGTTTTAATCCATCTTGTTTGTCCACTTTCAACCACTTCTGTCCTGATTTCTTCTAGGGGAGGGTCTATGGGTGGGTAAATGTATGGGCTTTTTTTTTCAGATCTTTTGATCTAATGGATGAAATAAGCTCACGCAATTTACATTTGAACGCGCCCAGAGACGACAGAAAAACACACAGAGAGCAGCAGCTTTCGTTTCTCCTCTGACAGCCACAAGACTGTGTGTTAGAAATCAGGAATGATGAGAGAGCATTGTGCTTGGTACGTTTTTCGTCTTTAAACCAAACTTGGGTCTCCAGCCAAAGATTAAATCCCATCTGGCTAGCGCACTTCCCATAATGATTACACGTTAGGTCAGTAGGCGGAGAGTAGGCGGTCTTTTGTGGCTGTTCGAACACATTCGACCACATGAGCTTTTACAGTACAAAAGCAATCCGGTCAAATGCGTTTTCGACTACCTCTGGAAGTGGTCAAAAGTGGACAAGCTCAAAACGTTTTAGACCCCATTTATACCTGTATTTAGCGTTGTCCACTTGTGATCTGATCGACCAAAACGCTTCTTAATACCAGGTGTAAACAGGGCCTTACTCTCATTTACTCATCAATTTACTATCGACTTTTATTGCACAGGCAACTAAAACACATTAAATACCATCTTTTGTGTTTTGCAGAAGAAGTCTAACAAGTTTATAAGTAAATAAATAATGAGAGAACATTCATTTTTGGGTGAACTATCCCTTTAATATCATTGTTAGGGATTTCCAGGCAGTTTTTTGACTTTGAATGTGCACATTTTAGCATAGCGGTTTCTTGTGCACTGCACAGAATCTGTGCCTGAAGAAAGCACCATAGATCTCATTCCCAAACCTCTTACTAATGTCAACATGCAATGGCATTTAAAACCATTTTACTTCCAAAATGTGACACTGCCTGGCCAAAAAAAAGGTCGCTGTTTGGATTTAAATAGGGAAATGCTGAAACGTCAATGATTAGTATTGCAGTGATTATTATGTTTCTAGCATGTTATATGTACAATTTAAAATAAGAACACAACATTTATTTCCATCAAGAGGTGCATCAATTTTTGGTCAAGATCTTGCAAGAGTCCAGTACTCTAAAGTCTCCTCCAGCACATCCCAAAGACTTTCAATGAATTTAAGGTCTGGACTCAGAGGAGCCAATTCATGTGTGAAAATGATTCTTCATGCTCCCTCCCAACCATTCTTTCACAGTTTGAGCCTGATGAATCTTGACATTGTCATCCTGAAATATTGCCATGATGTGTCTTCCTATATGGTTGTTTAAGAAATTAAAAGCTACACACGCCATCAATTAGGGTTAGAAGAACTGTTGCCAAACATACAACATGCTAGAAACATAATAATCACTGCAATAATGATCCAATCATAGCCTCTTAAAAAAACAGGTAAAAATAGCAACTTTTTTGGGCCGGGCAGTGTATATTCAATGACAAAAAAAGTTAGGGTAGAATTGGATTTTATCTATCAGGAATTGCAAAAGTGACATAGGTTGGAGGGGAGAGGTTGAAATACGAGGGCTTAATGACATCAGCCAAAAAGAAAAGTTAATTCACTAGCATGAAAGGTTACCAAAACAAACATTAGGCTTCCTTAACATTCACTGATGAATCATTCACAATAAAACCAAAAAACATGCATTATGAACGAGTCAATTATGCAAACTTTTTGGTTAATCTCATAATGTTTTCAGCTACCAATATATTGTAGTAAATACATTTTATCATATTTAAAACCATTCCAAAGATTTTCCCACCACAATCAGTAGAGGGTGTTGACTTAAAAATCGCAAAAACGTTGCTTCTGTCATTTCTCTGGTCAAACCTTTCAGTAAAAGTACAGAATCTGGTACATTTTGCAGATGACATGACCTCTATAAAATAATAAAGGGTGGCGATATTTATAAAAAGCTGTTTTCCAAAACAGTGCACAGGATGTTTGAATTCTCAAGGTTATGGACTGGGCAAAAGACGCCACAGCGTTAATCTGAAGGACACACAGCTACAGACATTTACTTTAGAAAGCACATGAAAGAATGATGAACAATATGGTACATTAATAATACAATATGAACATTTACATGTTACATGTTGCTGCTTATAGCTGAATTGAACTTGTTTTATAATCAATGAACTCTGCAACATTGACAGTTATTGAATTAAATTGAAACAACACAACTAAATTGAGCAGAATAATGCCACTATTGTCATCTACTAACAGTTATTTTCCTGTTTATTAATGGGAAGCTGCTTTGAAACAATCTGTTCTGTATAAAGCACTATATAAATAAATGTGACTAGTCTTGACTACTTGATAACATTTTCGAATATGGTAATGCAAACTAATATTCATCATATCCATAAGTATGTTTGCATACTGTATATTTAAATATCCATTTAAATTTGTATACTAATCATACTCAAAATAGAGCTGGGCTGCCCATAGGCATGATTTCATAAATATGTTATGATGTGCTATTTCTGGGGGCTGTTACATAGACATCCTGCAGAAAAGAGGAAATGAATACTTAATGAGGATATGATGGGGGAATGAATGAGAGGAGAAGGAACCCACCATATCCGGCTGAAGCCTAAAGACCAGCGGTACGGACGACATCAGAGCGCTCAGGGAGCTCAGAACGGAGGAACTCCATGACTGACGCACCTCCCGACTGCGAGGAATCCGGTGGAGAGTGAACTGTAAATAGTAAATAAACATGTGACAAATGTCAGGGTTTTAGCGAGAATATAAGCAGAACATTATACACCTGACTGAATAAGGGAATATGATTAAGTTAATATATATCTATCTATCATTTTAAAACCAGTCATATGAAAATACATGAAAAGACAAAGGAACTGCTGCCATCTGCTGGTCAAAGTAAGACAAAACCAATCAGATTTTTTGAGTTCCACAGAAGAAAGATAATCACATGGGTTTGGAATGATGACAGAATTTAAATTTTTGGGTGAACTTTATACCTTCAAATATGATATATAACAGATCAATCACCTGAGAGGTTGAATCACTTTTCTTCCTCTCTGCTTCAAACGTTCGGATCTTCTCTTCACTCATTTTATCGGTGTCTGCGATCACATAGTGTCGAGGGTTATAAGACTGAGATAAACTCCCCAACAGACGGATGATTTCTGTTGTGTGTCCTCCTAAGTGAGACAGAAAAGAAACATTTAAAGTGACTATAATATAATAATGATAAATTATTATTATTTTAAATATTGCTAGTTGACAAATAAAATGGATATGACCTTTTTATTAACATTAAAACATTAAGTTAAAATGTACATAGATATGTAAAAATGAATGGAAGGATGAATATATATCTATATATATATATATATATATATATAAAAAACACTATTTCTTTCAGCAATTTTAATCACATTGTAGTCCATTAAATTTAGAGAAATCAGAGAAATTATTTTTATTCAGTTTAAAAGTACAAAAATGTAAAATACATAGAAAAATCTAAAGAATAAAAAAATAAAAAAAATCATAATATCACATAGGGGGTAGTTTTAAAAAAATTCTACTACTTCAGTTTGAGTTTATTTTCCAATTCCTTTAACTAACAAAAGCCAGTTCCTCAATGGCATCATCCTGCAGGAAGTGACATCATTTTGGAGGGAAAACAGCACAAAAATATCAGTATGTATTAGCAATGGATTTGATTAATTTTGTGATGTTTTGTGGTATTAATTGCAGTGTTATGTTGTTGTCTATGCATGTACACTGCTATCTACGAAACAAATTACCCTCGCGCACACACACGCACACGCACGCACACACACACGCACACACACACACACACACACACACACACACACACACACACATAAATAAATAAATATATATATATATACACACACACACACACTTATATACATTATAATAAACTATGCTATAATATTACACACACATATACATAAATACACACACTGTTTACATGTTATATATATATATATATATATATATATATATATATATTATTCTTTAAATGCTATTTATTTGCAAGGCTGGGTCTTACCTGATCCAGCCACCACCAGCACTGACACAGAACCCTTCTGTCCTGGTTTATATTCATATCCATTTCGCAAAATCCCAAATAATCGTAAAATAAACACTGTTATTAATACTACAGTGAGAATGACACCACTCACCACAACATATAGTAATGCCATCAGTTACCAAACAAAACGCTATCAATGATTTTAAGAAATGTCTCAAAACGTTAGTAGACTCATGTCTGTCAAGAAAGAACGCACATTTATAATTTAAACTACTTTATAAACTAAATCTGGAATTAGTGCTGTAGTTTTGAGAGTGGAACGATCGGTACACGTACAGCTGCTACGGAAAGTCATAGGGGACAAAATTTATATTACATGCTTACACTGGAGTTTAGAAACAGCGAAACCTACTGACCACTTTGAAAAGTGAATCAAATGTATCGGGCTGCAGAGTGTGCAGTAATTGTGTACAAGTTTGTCTGACTTTTACGTGTTTTTTTTAGATTATTATTTAGATTATCACTTATTATTATGCATCCTTGAATATTTTTAGGGTTTATTTTTGAAGGTAATTTCTGCATAGACATACCTCAAGGTAAAAAAAAATAATAACGACTGAACATTTCCACTGTCCAGAACAAAAAATGTCGTTTTCACAAATCATTTTTAAACGTTACTGCCGTGTAGAAAGATATTGTCACAATATGGGATAAATTGTCACAATGTAGCCAGCCGCTTTAAACTGCCTGTTGTAGGCTTTTGAGTAAAATTTAAACAGCATTTGTGCAACTAAGCTTATATCCCATGATGTGAATTTTAAATGGCATTTCCTGAATTCAAAAGCAAACATAATGCTGCTCGGAATCTTTCCGATGAATGTATTTATTTAAACTTCTCTGAGCTTCTGTGGGAAGTTCTCAGTGTTTGTTGTCTCATGGAAATGGTCCTCAGTTGTTTTGTCTATAGTGCTCCGGAAGTGCTTCACTTGTAAGCTCATCATGCCACTTGAATGTCTTGTAACCTGGCATTAATTAAATATTTACCAGTGTGAAATTATTTCTGCATGATTTAGACTCATTATCACAGCTCATTTGCTATAAATGTTTGTCTAATTGCTTCCAGCCGAGTTAGCTGCCTATTCTGTCATCTCTGATTACAAAATTTCTGGATGAAACATGTATTTGTCATTATATTATGCAATAGTAATGGCTCTTTTGGGCTGCGTTATTGTAATCAGATGAGACACATTATCAGTAAAAGCTTTCACATCAGCTCAAACCCAGACCACCCGCAGCTGGGACTGGATTTATAATGGGAACATTGTCAATTAGCAACTGACATTATATTCAACAAAGACTCTCATCTCAAGATGTCTCAAAACATGTTCAGATCCATTTTGTTTTTCAGTTTCTTCAAGTTTGCATGGTTTGTGATGATTTGCTGGGCTGTGGCTCAGAGGAAGAGGATGGGTACTTTTCCGGACCAGGGCTGGGAAACATTACATTAGAGTTTCCTGGATATAAATCAGCTCTCGCGTCTATATTTTTGAAATTATTTATTATATATTTATTTATTAGTAAATAATAAGAGTTATTGATCAGAACATAACTATAATGAAAATGTATATTATTAATAATAATAATGTATTATTATTATTATTATGCATTATATTATTATTGTGTTCCCTTGTTCACCCAATATATATATATATATATATATATATGATGGCATTCAAGCTTGAAGGATACAAAAACTAATATTATACTAACCTATTATTATTATTTTATCGATAAATATAATATCATAACTAAATGCACAAATGGATAGATTATTTTTTCCATTGTTCATCCAACAACATTTATGATTACATTGAAATTTAAGCTTGAAGGATACAAAAAAACTCTAATATTATAATAAAATTTAAATAATAATAATAATTTATTATTATTATTATTATAATTATCATTATTTAACAATAAATAAATATAATACAATAAAAAAATGCATGAAGGGATAAATTAATGTTTCCTTTTTCACTACAATATATGATGATATTGGAATTTAAGCTTGAAGGATACAAAAAAACATCTAACCCTAACATCTTAACAACATCAACAACATTAAGAATCTAATTCTTAATAATAATAATAATAATAATAATAACAACAACAACAACAATAATAATTTACCAAAAATAAAACAATAAATTAATACATGAATATATTTATTAACCTAAGTGCTAATTGTGGGCACCATTTCTGGTGGTCACTGAGATGCTATTTTGGTCTTTTGGATAATATTTATTTAACATTTGTTTTTTTCACAGCCAATCTGGGTAGTTCCACTAACACTTTTCCTCTCATTTGACTGGGCCAGCAGATATTTGGCTCGGAAGAAATATGTTTGGATGGAATAGCCTAGTTTACGGCCTGTGTTAGAGAATCAGTCATGCTCTGATTAATAACTCTGTCGTGACGTTGGTCAGAACTTCACTCAGTCATCAGTTCTTGGACTTTATTTATCCAATGTCTTATCTGAGTACAGCGAGATTCCCAGCAACGCAGCCAAACTGGCTTTTTAAAAAAAGGGTCATTCTCAGGGCATGAGGTATGTTTGCTTGTAATAATTCTTGAATGTACCACAAGGGGACAGACTGCACAGGGCATTTTGGTTCAAATTCCACACAAGCCCTTGGACTAAAATAGAGTATAATTAGTGCAAACATGCATTGCTTTGATGTTAAAGATAATATATATCTCATATATCTTCTTCTCTTCACCCACCAGAGGATATCTGTTACAAGTTTTCCATGTACCCTAATGTTTATCATAAAAAATGCCTAGCATCAATAACACAAGAATTTACGAGCTGCTTATGTAGAGCGACTCTGACCTTTGCACCAGATTCCAGACAATTACAGCGTTGCTAAGGACTTCATTTGGACAACTTTAAAGGCGATTTTCTCAATATTTAGATTTTTTTGCACCCTCAAATTCCAGATGTATCTCGGCCAAATATTGTCCTATATAACAGACCATACATCAATGGAAAGCTTATTTATTCAGTTTTCAGATGATATATAAATCTCAATTTAAAAAAATGTACCCTTATGACTGGATTTGTGGTCCAGGGTTTTTACAAACTGCTGTTTTGTGGGAAATGTCTATATATATATATATATATATGTTCTCATTTTGACAACTTACCCTAAATAGTGCAAAAAAAAAAAACATTTCTAGATAGTGAAAGTGTTTAAAAGCGTATAGCCAATACATCAATGTGTTTACAAAACTTGATTTAAAAAAATAACCCCAGCCTAATAAATATTCACTAGAGTAAAAAGTGTGACAACAAGCCTCTTTATTTTAAGGTGACGTAGTTACATTGTACTTAAATAAGTACTGAGTAATATGTACTTACTATAGAGTTACGGTTAGGGTTAGGGTTTGGTTTAAGGTTTGTTACTTGTAATGCATAATTTACTATTATTATATAGTAAGTACATGTAGTAACATGTAACTACGTCACCTTAAAATAAAGTGTTACCACCAAATACAGGTACTTGTTTGAAATTTCATTTGTGATTAGAGGTAGTTTAATTTCAAAGCAGATAATTTAGTGTAATTTGAGACCCGAATATGAATATACTGAGACAGACTGGCAGATCAAACACCAAACTAGTTTCCCTGGATTAATACATGCCAAGAGTCCTGTTGCAGGTTGACATTCTATTTGCACAAAGCTCCTATTGTAAGTGCATTTGGCAAAAGCACTGCAGGGTGTATCCAGCCCTCGCAGAGCAATACTAAGCAGTGACCCTCCGAAATAACACACGATTTCAACAGTAAAAGGTGAGGATCAGGTGCCTGATAATGAACAAGTTTCAATTGCAATGGTACATAATGAATCAATCATTCCCTGGAAAAGATTTTGGCAACTTCCTGGGCTGGCTCATTTGTTTCGGCTTTGTTCATGTGACTTTTGCTTTGACTAGTGGGCAGGATGAAGCAACTTTCAGGTTGACACACCTGTCTGCTGTGAGAGGGGTGACTGATGTTCCACACTGATAAAGAAGAAGTATCATGCCTGGCCAAGTCCCTCGCTTTTGTCATAAATTCTTTTAAGGAGTTTAGTTGTGCTTTAATGGATGTGGACTTAGTGGTATAGGTCACCCACCAAGGATGTGAGGTGAGCTTAGAATCATTGCTAAAGGTCCCCATAAACTTACTGACGAATTGTTGAAGAAGATTTAGTTTAATGTTACTAAGCTAACTAAAAACTGGTAGGAAATGGTTTTCTGGCATTGCAATTATAGTGCTCACTGGCAAAGGTCAATCGTTAGGCCTGTATTTAGTTCTTGTAAAAATTTTTAGTTCTTTAACTAATATATGTAGTTTCAGAATGTATCTAAACACTAACTGTGCAATCTCTAAGTGATTTTAATCTTATTTTTGAAATAATGTCTATTAAACAAAAAATGTATGAAAAAACAAATGAAAATCATTCTGTAAATTAGACAGGACAGTGTTTCAGATTGAGTTTCAGATCCTGTAACTCTCTGAACTATTCATTAAAAGAACCGTCTCATAAGAGCCATTCGTTTCGGGGTACAGTCGCGCTGTATGTTCCTGATTCACTAAAAAGAACCGCTTCATAAGAATAATTTGTTCGAGAATTGAACTACACTGGCCACATTGCATGTTTTTTTGATTTTGAATCAGACTACAGTGATCACACTGTATGTTTTTGATAAAAAGAACTGCCTCAAGTTATTTATTCATAAATTGGGCTATACCTGTCGTGCTGTATGTTTTTGATTCCCTAAAAAGAACTGCTTTGTAAGAGTCATTTCTTTGAGAATCGGCAACACTGGTCGCGCTGTATGTTTTTGGTTCACTTAAAGGGTTAGTTCACCTGATATTTGGATATTTCGGATATTATATATGGATATTTCGGATATTTTTGATGAAATTAGAGATTTCTGTTCCTCCATTGACAGCTACACAACTAGCACATAAAGCTCATAAAGAGAGCGTAAAACTAATCCATATGAATTGAGCGGTTTAGTCCAAATTTTCTGAAGAGATTCGATCACTTTATATGATGAACAGATTGAATGTAGGCTTCTATTCACATATAAACATTGATCAGCGAACATAAACAGAAGCTTAAACGAACCTGCTTGACGCGTGAGAACAAACCTCTTGCGGAAGCTCAAACGTTCTGC